>PISW01001118.1:215634-410180 GCA_004023785.1 Mungos mungo | reverse complement strand
TTTATCAATATTTTTCAGCGAAGCAGCTTTTCAATTCATGCATTAACTCTATTATTTTCTAAATGACTCATTTCTGCTTTTACTTAGTGAAATGATAGAACTTAGGCGGTGAAATGCTGTCATATTTGCCAATTTCTGTGGGGTTAAGTATTTCCTTGATGGCCATTTTCAAACTCCTGACGTGACATAATTGAACAGGGCTGAGAAGAGATCTACAGAATCTGCTCTCGTGGGGGAAGTGATTAGGAAGAAGACTTCAGAAAATCGTAAAAATGACCACATCTTGAAACCATGTATCTTAAACTCCAAAATGTCATGTTCCCTCGACCTCAATGTTAAAGTAAAAAAAATCATTTCATTGAAAATTAGGTTTTTCTCACTTCTAACGAATTCCTAAGTGCTATGAATTGAATAATGCCCTTGCCCCAATTTTCTGTGTTGAAACCCTAACCATCAATGTGACTGTACTTGGAGATGAGGCTTTAAAAGGTAAATAAGGAGGCAGCGCCTGAGTGGGCTCAATCCGTTGAGCTTCCAACACTTGATTTCAGCTCAGGTCATGCTCTGAAGGTCCATGAGATCGAGCCCCGAGTGGGGCTCTGCGCTTTCAGTGCAGAGCCTACTTGAGTTCTTCTCCCTCTCTGCCCCTCCTGTGTGGACATTCTCTCAAAAGTAAATAAATAAACATAAAAGAAAGAGAGAGAGAGAGGAAAATAAAGGGTGGGGCCCTAATCCGAAGAGGACCGGAGACCAGAGCCCTCTCCGCAGGGACACAGAGGCCACGGGAGCACACAGAGACGCTGCCCCACAAGTCAGGAGAAGGGGCGCCAGGGTGAAAGTCGCTGCTGCCGGGTCTTGGACGTCCAGCCTCCAGAACTGAGAGCAGTGAGCGTCTGTGGCTTGAGCCCCCCAGTCTGTGGGTTCTGTTACAGCGGCCTGAGCTGAGGAATACGAGTTTGCCGCCCCGACAGCCGGAAAATCAGAGCTGTGATGGTCACAGTTTGTCCAGGGTGATGAAAGTTCTGGAATTAGATGCGGAGATGCTTGTGCAACACTGGGGATGTACCTCACTCAGTGCAACTGTATTTTTTGAGAGAGAGGGTGCGAGTGAGTGAGGGGCAGACTGAGGGAGAGGGAGAGAAACCGGGCTCACCCAAAGCAGCGCTCCAGCTCACCCGACGCGGGGCTCGAACTCACGAACAGTGACGTCATGACCTGAGCCAAAGTCAGAGGCTTAACCGACTGAGCCGCCCAGGCACCCCCCACAATCTGTAAGATTTAATAGCATACCAAACCACTAAGTCGTACACTTCCAATGGGTGAATTGTACGTGTGTGAAAGGTATGTATGGTGTGTGAATTATACGTCAATAAAGCGGTTTTCTAAGAACTCAGAGCCCCAACAGTGACTAGTAGTCAACTAATTTCAAAAGCAAAATTGTTGAAAATTCTTTAACGTGTGGCAGTGAGAAATGATATGTAATGGGGATGATTTGGACCGTCAGAAAGAAGTGTCTCTTGGGCCTAGTCCCCGTGGAGGGTGGGGGCTGGTCTGGTGGGGCGCCACCCCAGCGAAGGCCGTGTTCCATGGCGGACCCGGCGGCCCGCCTGAACTCGGGGGCCGCATGTAGCACCGGTGAGAAGACCTGCTTCCCCACCTGGGCTCTCAGCATCTTAGAATCATGTGCCCCCCAATTTTTTTTTAAGTTTTTTAAAATGTTTATTTTTGAGAGAAAGACAGAATGTGAGCTGGGGAGGGGCAGAGAGAGGGAGACACAGAATCCGAAGCAGGCTCCAGGCTCCAAGCTGTCAGCACAGAGCCTGACACGGGGCTTGAACCCACGGACTGTGAGATCATGACCTGAGCTGAAGTCAGATGCTTAACCGAGTGTGCCGCCCAGGCGCCCCGGGGTGGACTCTGTTTTTCATGTTTATTGGCCCTTGTACATTTTGAGTTCGGTAAAGAAGTTCACAAAACCGGTTCACAACATTCGCTGTTGTTATGGTTCTCACTCTGATACTGTGAGTACAGACAGGACGAAACGCGGGGGGTGGGTGGGGGGGAGCACGGTCGCTACTAGGTATTTACTGCACCCACGCGTCTTCCCGATTCTTTTCTAATACATCACTTCTAACTTTCCCCACAACCCTGGGAGGCGGTTGTTACTACTCTCATTTTGCAAGTACAGGAATTGGGGCTAAGAGAAGCCGGTTAATTAGCCCAGGGCTGCGGGCCGGGAGCAGGGGCCTGGGGTCACCCGAGTCCTAAGGCAGTACCTTGGCTCTCCAGCGGCTCCCCTGCTCCGAGGCCCGGGCGGGGAGGGGCGGGGTCAGCAGGCTGCGCGGCGCTCCGCCCAGTCCCACACGTGCAGAGAGGCGTCACTCGCTGCCGATAACAAAGTCCTCGGCTTGTGGGGGTGCCAGGTGTGGGTGGTGACCAGTGGCGGGGCAGCTGGCTGGCTGTCTTCTAGGAAGATGTGACCTTGGTGAATGAAGAGCGGCTCTACTTGGCTCCCCGTTCCGTCCCAAGATGTGGCATCATAGACCTGGACTGTCCCATCAAAACCTGAGGAAGAACAAGAGGAAAACTGACACTAAAACTCTTATTTTTCGGTTTTTTTAAAAGTTATCTCTGTGCCCAAAGTGGGGCTTGAACTCATGACTCTGAGATCAAGAGTTGCATGCTCTACTGACTGAATCAGAGCACCCCTAAAAAATTTTTTAAGTTTGTTTATTTACTTATCTATATATCTATTTACTGATTTAGTGAGTGAGGTGGGGGAGGGACGGAGAGAGAACGGGAGAGAGAGAACCCCAAGCAGGCTCCACACTGTCAGTGCAGAGTCTGATGCGGGGCTCGAATTCATAAACCATGAGATCATGATCTGAGCAGAAACCAAGAGCCGGCTGAGCTACCCAGGCACCCCAGCTCTAAAGTAATTTGTATAGTTCGCTCTATCATACCAAAACAGGCTACAGGATGAGGGGTCAAGTAACAAGATGCTTAAGGCCAGCGGCGCCTGGCTAGCTCAGTTGGTACAGCATCTAACTCTTTGATCTCAAGGTCATGACTTTGAGTCTCACATTGAGTGTAAATTACTCTAAAAAAAAAAAAGATGCAGGGGTGCCTGGGTGGCTCAGTCGGTTAAGCATCCGGCTTCGGCTCAGGTCATGATCTCATGGTCAGTGGGTTCGAGTCCTGCATCGGGCTCTGTGCTGACAGCTAGCTCAGAGCTTGGAGCCTGCTTCGGATTCTGTGTCCCCCCCTCTCTCTGAACCCCCCACCCCCGCTCGTGCTGTCTCTCAAAAATAAATAAAAAAACATTAAAAAAATACTTATAAAAGAAAAAAAGATGTGTAAAGCCAACTGAAGGGCAGGCATCCTCTGCCCTCGAATCGGCAGCTGATGGCTCCGCAGGGCACGTGATGGTGTATTTCTGCGTTCGTCTATTACGTGCCAGGCGTGAGGCCAATCCTAGACATGAATTCTTTTAATCCTCAGAACTGGACGAAATAGGTACTCTCATTCCCTGGGGATCCAAGGAAGTGAGGCCTAAGAGACTCTTTCAGACCTTTTCCATTTGTCTCAAATTCTAATCCCGCCACATCTGATCCCTCTCAGCAGAGGCCTTCCTCCTTCCTGCCCGATGGGGGGAATGGAAGGCTTTAGGGAGGGACCCCCTCATGTCCCCCACGACTTAGCTGAACCCACACGCACTCCAGCCCGTGGTCTGGTTGCTACCAAAAAGCTAGTTCCTCCACCAAGCTCTGTTCTTTCCTTCTGCACTCTCTGGATCCTGCCACTATCAATGACCTTTTCTTAATCTCTCAACTATTCTTTCAACCTCTCCCCTTCAACAGATCCTTCCCACTGGCTTTTAGATATGCTTATTCAGCTAGAAACTGCCAGGCCAGACCCAGCGGCCTGTGCACCTGGTGGCCTGCTAATGTTCGAAAAGCAAGCAGACGGAGCAGCGCATGTGGATACCCCCAGCTCTTCCGGGGGCGGCCCGGGGCCGAGCCGCTGCCTCACTGTCCGCAGGCCTGGCAGCCAACCTCGGCTCCGGGCTCCCGCCCAGCCAGGAAAGGCCTGCTACCAATGTGAAAGCTTAGTGGCCCCTCGGGGAAGGGCCTGCCACAGAAGCACCTGAAGAGTCGATCTGGAACTTTCATTTCTGGGGTGAGATGTAGCAAGGGGATGCGGGCTCCTTCCTGAGCGCCACATGGTCCCCTGGAAGAGACAGGTCAGGTCACAGACACAAAACGGCGCTCAGCAGTACCCGAGATGGCCAGGCAGCTGTCCAGGCCCGGGGCCCACGTCACCCGCAGCAGCTCTGGGTCGGGGCTGGGCGCAGACACGGGGCATCGCACGGAGCTCATGGGGTGGCAGAGATCCCGGGGGTCAAGAAGACACAGCTGCCCATCTGAGCCAAGGCTGGCAATGCTGGGCCTGGGGCCCTGGCATCTGTGCCCAACCTCAGCACACCACCTCCCTCCGGCAGCCCCAGGCCCGGGGCTGACATTCTCTGCTGGCGCCCACTTCTGGCGGATGTCGACCAGCCCCAGGCGGCCCGAGGCACAGCAGAAGGCAAAGGTGTCCGCATCCAGCACCTGCAGGCTGCTCAGCTCCTCACTGTCGCTGACCCCTGGAAGACAGACAGCGACACAGAAAAGCTGCTGGAGTCACAGGAGTGTTTGGCTGGTCACAGGCCCCTTACTCTGGAAGCATCCCTCCAGCCCCCACATGGGAGCCCCTCGAGGCCGGCGAGGGCCGAGCTGCTGCGGTACCTGAGGAGTACGTGGTCTTCTGGGATTCCAGATCCACAACCTTCAGGCTGCGGAGCCTCGCCCCGTGCAGGACCCCCGGGGCCATGGAAGAGAAGATGGCCATCCTAGGCCACAGACTCCCCTCCTCCTCCTGCACCGCGATGCTGCCGACAGCCCGGATGACGTCTGGGGGAAAGGAGAGAGGCTGAAACCCAGGGCGGCGAGGAGGGCTCGAGGCCTCTGGCGGGGAGGGCCGGCCAGCAGTCTTCCCTCGCGCCTTCAGGAGGCCAAGCAGGAAAGGGAGCTGACAGCTGGCAAGAGAGGATGTGAGACACACGCCCTCTGTGCCCTGCTCCCGCCCCCGGACCTGTCCCAGGTGCTCTCCTCCCTCCCCAGTGTGTCTGACACAAGCTCTGCGAAGGGGAGATGATGAACCAGAGCAGCGTCTCAAAGCCCCAAAAGCAGGTGGGGCTTTTTATAGTTTTGCAAAGAACAAATATAGAAGAAAGCAAAGAACACAATGATTATGTCATTTACACCTGAGGTGGAAATAATGGGTACAGAGGTCAGGATCTCATAGTATTTCTTCAGACACGTGTCCGTGACCTCAAGCGATCTGAAGCCCGGCAGGTAACCGGTACAGTAACACGGATGTGGTCTTCACCCGTAAACGGGGCAGGAGGGTCCCCGACGCTGTTACACCGGACAGAAGGAGGACCCACCTGCCCTCAAGCTGAATGACACCCGGCTGTCTGGCTCGGCCTGCTCCGCTCTCCCCGCGGCCTGCTGCGTCTGACGCTGGATGGCGGCCGGGTTTCACTCGGCTCAGAGCAGTTAGCTCGCTGCACAAACTACTTAATGGAGATGCAGATTCTCCATTTTATATTTTCTTGCTCCGAGACAGGCTCATTCCTTGGTCTCCACGTTCTCTGAAGCAAACGGAGACCAATCTATTCTTTAAATCCTCCAGGCTAGGTCAAGGCCAGAACGAGGAAGGAACCGGTGAGAGGGAACACTGACGCGGCTCGTCAAGCGAGCATTTGGCAGCAAGTCCCCCTGAGGTGGTTCCCATCCGAGCAGGGCCCCGGCCGTGTCCGGGCCAGGCTGGAATCCGGGGGCCCTGGCGTGTTGCTCCTGAGGCCCTCGGACTGCGGTGGCCTAACCCGGACTTGCTGAACACGATCGCTCCTTCCGCGGGAGCCGCGGGGCCTCGGGGCCGACGCAGCTGAGCCTCGGGGCCGCAGTGCGTCTCCGGGGAAGCGCCGAGGAGGCTGGGACTCAGAGCAGCGCCGGAGAGCCTGCCTCCTGGGCCACACGTGATGGAACAGGCCCCCCAGGGCCTACTGCTCAGGTGCGAGCTGTCCTCTGATGGGGGAAAGGAGGTGGCCACGGGCAAGCCTCCAGAGACCCAGGGACGGGTGGGAAACCCCGGCTTCGGTGCCTCCTGACCGGAGAACTGTTATAATTATTCAGAAAGAAGTGCAGCCTCCTCCTCCTCCTCTCTCCAGTCAGTGGTAAAATGCTCTCCTCCAGGGAATCCACGCCTCAGTTAGCCAACCAGCCCCAAACAGAAAAGAGAAATGACTAGAAAATCAAAGCAAAAGACACAGCGAGGCACCTCCAAGAACTTGGCAATAAAAGAAGGTTGTGACTGAGGGTTGACCCAACACAGAGCAGGTCAGAGCAGAGGTAGGCACTCTCCTTAAGGAGTCAGAAAGGCGCCCACACCTGCCATACTGCAAACGCACGAACACATCTGAAGGACGGTGGTGTCCATGACGGAGGGCTGTCCAGGGCAGAAGGGGCCACACCAGACTGAACACTGAACTTCAAAGCGGATACAGCAGGTGAAATTCAGCGGAGACCTTTAGAAATGTATTTATCCGGGGCGCCTGGGTGGCTCAGTCAGTTAAGCGTCCAGCTTCGGCTCAGGTCATGATCTCACAGTTTGTGGGTTCGAGCATCGGGCTCTGGGCTGACAGTTAGCTCAGAGCCTGGAGCCTGCTTCGGATTCTATGTCTCCCTCTCTCTCTGACCCTCCCCTGTTCGCGCTCTCTCTGACTATCAAAAATAAAAAAAAAAAAAAAGAAAAACAGAAATGTATTCATCCAACTCAACGGTTTCCCCAGCCCTAGAGAGAAAAGAAGCCTTGGGCGCTCACCAGGGGCGCGGACGGCCGCGAGGCCCGGCCAGCAGAGCCTTCTCAAGTGTTACACCTTCTGCCTAAGACAGCTTGCAAAAACACAATCTGGAAACTTCTCAGCTGACTCCTCTTGCTACGGTTTCATTTATCACGTAGTCTTTGATTCTGTTAGGTCTTCTATAGGCAAAGAATAAGGGCCTGGAATATTCCATATTTAGGGATACTTATGGCAGCCTTGCGAGTCTGGTGAGCACGTCTGCCTCTATAAACAGATTAGTTTAGGACGTGGTAACAACATCAAGTTTTTGAGACAACAAAGCTGCAGGTCAAAACCCGGATCTTGCAACATTCACCTGGATAACGCTACGCTTTTAGGCTTCTAGGAAAACAGCTGGCCAATCTTCCCTAGGCTCCGGAATATTCTGCACTAATATACAGAAGAAGATCAGTCTTTCTCTGATTTGCTGTTCCCACGTGAGCGTCAAAGCAAGCCCTCTTGGGCCATTAGCTCCCCGGGGCCTGGGGCTCCAGGCGCCTCCACACGGTGACCCCTCTTCCACTCCTCTTTAAACAAGCACCATCCCACATGGCCTATTTTTAGGCAAAGATAAAGAAACCACTACAAGTTACTGGCATAAGGACAGACATAAAGACCAGCACAACAGAACTGAGAGTCCAGAAATAAATGCTCATATTTATGGTTAAGCAACTTTCAACAAAGGCATCAAGACAAATCAGTGGAGAAGGGTTAGGCTTTTTGACAAACAGGGAAGAGACAACTGGGATTTCCATGCAAAAAGATGAACTTAGACCGTTACTTCAAGCCACATGCAAAAGGTAACGCTAAAGCGACCACAGGCTTAAATCGTGGGCGCTGAAACGATGAAACTCTGGGGGGGGGGGGTGGGACAAAGCACAGGGGACACTCTGTGGGTGAAGATTTCTTAAATACGACACCAAGAGTACAGTCCTGAAGAGAAAACCCTGACCAGCCGGACCTCAGTAAAACGAAGAACTTTTATGCTTCAAAGATACTCTTAAGGACATGCGAAGACATGTAACAGGCTGGGTGAGAATATTAGCAAAACACGTACCGGGCAAATAATTTGTATCTAGAATGTACAGGGGACTCTTATAACTCAATGGAGACAAAAAAGTAAATCAAAAACTGGGCAACACATATGACCAAGTATGAGCACCAAGAAAAAAAGAAGCGTCTCTGGCTGTGCTTTGCTGCTGTAGCCCCGGCCGGACACGTGAGAGGCGCACGATGAGGGTTTCTGATTGAGTGAGGAGACATGAGCGACTGCTACAAATAACCCTAACGGTAACGATCATAAATGCTCCCTTTTTAAAAGGGAGAGAGACGTGATAAGGGCAGAGAGAGAGGGAGAGAATCCAAGCAGGCTCCATGCTGCCAGCACAGAGCCTGACATGGGGCTTGAACTCAAACCGCGAGATCATGACCTAGCCTGAGAGCAAGAGTTAGACGTTTAACCGACTGAGCCACCCAGGCGCCCCCACTTTCTTTTTTTTTTTTTAAGTAATCTCTATACCCAACGTGGGGCTCAAACTCATCACCCCCAAGATCAAGAGTCACAAACTCCACAAACTGAGACAGCTGGTGCCCCATAAATGTCCCCTTTCATCGACAAATCTGCCTCCAGGAACCAGCTCAAGGCAAAATGGAGGCAAGGAGCACAGTGCTGCTCAGTAAGCACCCCACCACTTTTTGTCGGAGCCCCTAGCCCTGTACTGAGCTCGGTTATTATCATCTTACTATAATTACCCCCAGGCGTGGTTCTGAGCAGACCCTGAAGTTAGACTAGAGCCAAGACCAGGTCGTGTGACTGTCTTTGTAACTTTCAACAAGTTAGTCTCTCTGGGACAGACTCTGTTCTCAGGCTTCTGAGGATTTAATGGTATCACGCATGGAAAGTACTTGGTACAGTGCCTGGAATATATATGCTTATTAGTATTACTGTTACTCTGTACAGATTATTGGTTAATCTGAGCAAGTATCTATTAAACGTACAATGAAACCAGAACATCAAAGGGCCTGGGACGGCGTGTGGTCTCAGCCTGCTGGGGGTGGGGAAAAAACCAACAAAACTCTCTCATGAAGATCTGAACAGGCATTTCACCGAAGATATATGAATGGCTAATAAGCACGTGAAAAGATGCTCAACATTATTAGTCATTAAAAAGATGTAAATGAAAGCCGCAAGGGGAAACAATGCCGCGCTCATGAGGACGGCTTCCATAAAACAGACCAAGACAAATGCTGACGAGGACACAGAAAACAGAAACCCTCACACACTGCTGGGGGGAATGGAAACGACGAAGCCATTTTGGAGTTTCTTTAAAAAATCAAACCTAAATTTACCACATGACCCAGCAGTTTCACTCCTGTCTCCAAGAGAAGTGAAAACTTATGTCCACACCGAGAGCTGCACAGGAATGTTCTCAGCAGCATGAATCCTAACAGCCAAAACTCAGACCTATCACCTGGGGTGTGGCTAGCAGGGCGATACCATCCGGCCGCAGAAAGGAACCGCTGACGCACGCGGTCACTGCCGTTTGTCCTGATGGTGTCAGGGGTGCCAGTGCCATACCAGGCGTGACACGAAGACCTCAACACACGGTGCTAAGGGACAGAAGCCACGTACAACAGGCCGCATCGTGTAGGATCCCATCGAGAGCACAGTTCAGAAGAGGCGAAAGTAGACTCGTGGTTCCCTGGGGCAGGTGTGGGCGTGGGGACTGCCAGGAAATGGCACAAAAGAGGTGACAGGGGTTATGAACATGTCCTAAAGTGGACCCATGGTGATGGCGGCACGGCCCTTAATGTACTACAGATCACCGAACTGTACTTAACATTGTGTGACTGTCAATAAAACATCACCACAACTACAGGGAAATGACAGAAGCCGGCAGCTACAGCAGCAGACAAGTGACAAGGAAAACACGTTGAAGGAAAGGCCCTCTGCGCAGCGACGGCCAGCGGCAGAGGAGCGCAAGAGCGGCCTTTCTGAACCAGTGAGCTCGGGAGAAGCCAGCAGCTGCCAGCCGGCCTGTGGGAGGCGTCCAAGGGAGGGCCTCGGGGACCAGAGGACCACACAGGCGCGGGGCCACTCCCAACAGTGGCTCGGAGCCCCCGAGGCACGCCCCCACTCTGGCCAAGGTGGGAGGACGGAAGGGGCTGGGTCAGGCTGCCAGCTCTTGGCACCTGCAAACGGGAACCCGCCCCCGCGTGAGGGGACAGGCTTAGCGGCTCCAGCTCCTTCTCCTGCTCCTGGTTCGGGAGCGGACGGACCTTGCCAAGAGGGACACGGGTCAGCCCAGGCTCTTGCTCCCTCCTTTGTCCCCATGCCTGAGACCAGCATGCACAAGGAGAGAAGGGACCTCCGTGGCCCCTGACGTCACCTCCCAGTCCAGCAGGTGAGCTCACCTGAGCCGCCCTAGCCCTGCCCTTGTGCTGCCTGGGGTTGAGGCGCCAAGTTCACTAGGTGCCCTGCCCATGACGGGGAACTCAGTCCCTGAAGCGAGCCGCAGCATGCCCCACTGGGAAGCTGTATGCCAGGCTGTGGTGGCTGATTCGTCTTTGCCCTCGAAGTAGATACGGCATTTTAATTCCCATCTGGCTCCAAGAATTCTTTTTTTTAATGTTTATTTATTTTTGACAGAGTGCAAGCAGGGGAGGGGCAGCGAGAGGGGGACAGAGGATCCAAAGTGGGCCCAGTGCGGTGAGACCATGACCTGAGCCAAAGTCGGACGCTCAACCGGCCAGGCCCCCCCTCCCCCTCCCCGGGCACCCCTGAGACTCTTCGTAATTGGCTTAAATTGGGGGCGGGTGTATGAGTGTCAGGCTTTCTTACGGCCCCGCCCCCACCACGTCAAGTTCACTCACCATTGTCCTCTGCGACCTGCCACACACGCAGGTTACGACCCGGGAGACCACTGGTTACCAGCACCCTATTCGAAACAGATAGGAAGTATCAGTCCAGACAGTGGGGGGCTCCCCAGCCTCCCTCTCCCTCCCCCTGAGCTTAGGCTCCCTGCATTCCCCACGCCAGGAAAGCCTCCTGCAGGAAGGGGTCATCAAGACGTCACCCCCATGTAACAGATGAGGGGCAGCCCCAGAGCTCACCGAGTCACGGGATCGAGCCCAGGCTTCCACACAGCCTGATGTATCCCGAGGGGACACCAGTGTGGGGCCCGAGAGGACACCAGCGTGGGGCCAGAACACACAGCCCTACCCCGGGGACTCTCCACCCCTGCCGACTGGGGCTCTGAGTCCCCACTACCCAGCACCTGCTCTGTGACAAACCACGGGCACCCTCCTGGCCTATACTGCCCGGAACAGCTTCCGATCTCTGTAGGGTACATTCCTTCCGAGGTCAGTGAGGGAAAAGAAGCTACTGGAACGACTTTTTTTTTTTTAATATTCCGAATCTGGAAGTGTGTGCACCTGTGTGTTGAGCGGGTAGGGGCAGAAGTGGTGATCAAAGGGCAGGATGCCCGTGACGCTTCTAGCTGCTCCACCCCGAAGGGAAGGGCTGGGTCACAGAGCTGACCGTACCTGGTGTCTGGCACGTGCTTCAGATCAAAGACAGGCGTGTCTGAAAATCCTCCGTGGCAAACCTTGAAATCTCTCTCTGGGAATAAGCCCTGAAATGCAAAGGGGGCGGCCAGTCGGGGAGCCTGCTGTCCCAGGGACCCTGCAGACGACCTCTGGGTGAGGCCAGATCCCGGCCTGGCAGGCAGCCGTGGAAGCCCGGCAGCCGGCAACAGAGGTCTCTCCGTGCAGGGCCGCAGCGCGCTGCTGCTTGTAAATGCCGGTCCCGCCGCCTGCATGGCTTCCCTCCTTTCTCGCACGTCCAAAACCCTCCTCCTAAGCTTGCACAGGCCCCTGCACCGCAGCGCCGGTGTCACACTCCAGGCCTTCCCAGAGGAGTCACAAGCTGAACAACTCTGTCGAAGACAGCTGGAGGGGCGCCTGGGGGGCTTAGGGGGTTGAGTGTCCGACTTCAGCTCAGGTCATGATCTCACAGTTCGTGGGTTCGAGCCCTGCGTCAGGCTCTGTGCTGACAGCTAGCTCAGAGCCTGGAACCTGTCTTTGGATTCTGTATCTCCCTCTCTCTTTCTGACCCTCCCCTGCTTGTGCTGTCTGTCTCTCAAAAATAAAAACATAAAAAACCCCATCCCAAGTCCCTCCCCTACCTCCCACTGGAAGTCAGGTGGGTTCTTTTTCTTTTTTGTTTATTTATCTTGAGAGAGAGAGACAGGGAGAGAGAATCCCAAGCAGGCTTTGCGCTGACCCCCCGACTCGGAGCTTGAACCCATGCTGCCCGACTCGGGGCTCGAACCCACGAGCCGTGAGATCATGCCCTGAGCCAAAGTCGGGCACTTAACCACCAGAACCACCCAGGTGCCCCGGTTCTTCTAACAATAAAAGAGCCACCAATTATCTAGTGTTCACTGGTCAGGCACTGTGTTTGGCGCTTTTCCTACATTAACCCATTGAATTCTTACAACCACCCTGTCACGTAGGTACTGTCATCACCCCTATTTGAAAAATTACAAAACTAGGTCACAGGGCACTGAGGCAACTTTGCTAAGGTCACACAGGGATTATGTTGTGAATCTGCACCCAAGTCTGTCTAACCAAAGTTCAGGCTCTTAGCCACTATCTCTACTATCTCCACTATCTCCACGTGAGCAACAGGAAGCAGAGGGAAAGGGGGAGAGCCAGGGGTGAGGTAGGAGGCAAATAAGGTCTCTCAGCAAGGCTCAGCAGAGGTGAGCGAGCTCCTGGCTCAAGCTTGAGTGGTGGGGGTCAGGATCGGGGACATCAGGAGCACTAGGCAGGAAGTTTCTGGCAGGGAAACAAGGCCAGACTGCCCTAGGAGAGGACTCTGAGTGATCTTATAGCAACGCTGGGGAGACACCACCTCATTTCTTCAGCCCGTGTTCTCTTCTCGTGGCTTCTGAAACACTGACCTTTTCTGACACTCACCCTACCGTTCCTTACATGCATTCCCTAAAGTTTTATCTGTGGACATCTTCTGTTTTCATTCCTTAAACACTACACAGTCATCCTGGGTGATCTCAACCATTCTAAGGGCTTCCGCCACCCTCGATACCCTAATGGCTCCGTAGATCTATTTAAAAAATAAAAATTATTTTTTTAATGTTTATTTTTGAGAGCGTGAGTAGGGGAGGGGCAGGGAGGGAGAGTGGGAGACAGAATTTGAAGCAGGCTCCGTGCTGTCAGTGCAGAGCCCGACGTGGGGCCCGAATCCACGAACCAGGGGATCGTGACCCGAGCCGAAGTCGGAAGCTCAACCGACTGAGCCACCCAGGCGCTCCTGGATCTATTTTTGATAAAGTAAAACTGCCCTCTTCCTCTGGGAGCCCTCGTAAATCTCAGATATTGTGCACACTCATCTCTGTGCATCTGTGCCTCCCTCTATTAGCCCAGAAGGGGAGGGCCGGTGCTTGTCCCCCTCTCTTCCTCGTACCCAGGGCCATGCCTAGGAGACAACAGGAACTCCCTAAAGGTTTACTAAACGAAGAAAAACAGACACATATGCTCAGCATTTATACTTCTAGTTACCTGGTTTTCTTTGACAGAAAGTCTGAGAGGTAATGTCAGATGAAGAATCTCATTTTTCTTCAGGCTTTCATAGCCAGCGACACAGACTCCTGGAAAAAGGAACAGGAGCTGTGACAAACTGCTAGGAAGATTCTGGGCCATGGCTGGGGTCTAGAAATGCCACAAAATCCCCTACAGCAAAGATAAATTCTTCCACCATTGGTATGCTACCTCGTACTGGGGAAGGGGAGGGGCTTAGACCTTAATAAGAGGAATATACGTGCTGACGGAGTGCGAACATTGCTCCAAGCCCGAGGAGGGGGCTGGGCCCCTCTGGGCTGAGCATCAGAGTCCCGGCCTGAGAAGGAAGATCCCATCCCCTCCAGGGCCAGGCAAGGGCATATCACCTTTGTCACCAATCCATTCTAGGACTCGTGTGGCTCCCGAAAGGTCGAATGCATGGAAATCTTGGTACCTACACGATAAAGGCACAATGTCACACGGGGCACGGCACTCTACAGCTGTTCAAGAGCTCTGCGATGGCGGCCCGGCCCGGTGGGTAGGGGGCCCAGACTCCGGAGGGAGGCAGACCTGGGAGCAGGTTTTGTTGCACATTTTAACCCCCGTGTGACTGGGACCAGGCCAGTCACAATATCCCCAGCCTCGGTCCTCATCTGTAAAATGGGATTCCCAGAGAACCCAGACTTGCTTCCCAAGGTTGATATGACGAACCAATGAGACAGATAATCTGTCCAGAGTTATACTCAGACTCGCTCGTGTGATTATTCTCCTCCACGAGCACTGCGCACACAGTGTACCCCCACACAAGGGCGCACACAGGCGGGCGCCGCTCCCCGGACGCGGGAGCCGACTTCCAGGCGGAGTCCTGGGTGTCGGCCCCGCCCCACGGCCGGGGTGGCCCCGCCCACACCGGGGTTCCTCCCGCGCTCCACCCCGCGTCCGTCCGCCCTCGCGGCCAGCGGCACTCCAGGGTCCCACGTCCCAGGCCCACAGGATTTACAAGCGCAAGGATTCCACCAGCCAGTCCTCCGCTGACTCCATGGCAACGCCGCTTCCGCTACCCCACTTCCGCCTCTGAGAACTTTCCCGGGGCAGGCGCGGCCCTCTCGCGAGAAGTGGGCGCGGTCGGTTTGGCCTGGGGGGCGTGGCTCACGCCAGCGGGGCGGGGCCGAGAAGTGCCTGATCGCCGCCACCAGCGTTCAGTGCCCTTGACAGGCCGCGTCCGGGATTCTCCCCGGCAAAACCTCCGGGGAAAATGACGTAAAATCCGGGGTTCCCAGGATGTCAGTATCGGGCGGGGCCTCAGGGACCCAATAGCCTCTCGTTTTACGACAGGATATTTGCAGAGCAGAGTCAAGGCTAGATAAAATAGAGGATGCCCGGTTAAATTCGAATTTTAGATAAACTTTTTTTTTGTATAGGTATGTCCATGCAATCTTTAGGATATCTCATACGAAAAAATTATTCATTGTTTGTATAAAATAAGGATTTAACTGGGTGCTCTGTATTTTTATTTGGCAACTCTGACAACCCTACCCAAGGCCAGAGAAGAGAGTAAGCAGACAGCGAGGGCTGGATCCTAGCTAGGCTCTCTCCCTTGCAGGCTCTGGGCACTCCCCTCAAAGCTTGGCGTGGGGATGAAATGAAATGCAGTAAGCAAAACCCCATCTTGCAGTGTAGGCAGCTCCCGTTTACAAGTAAGGAAACCTAAGCCTTGCCTGGGCCAGCAGGTGGCAGAGGTGAGTAAGAACCCAGTACCCGGCACCGGTCCTGGCATGTAGAACAGGCGCTGAGTACCTGCTTGCTGAATGGGCGACTGACTTGGGAGTCCTGAGTAGGCTGGTGTCGGGAAGTTTTCTTGGCTTTTGGAGCCAGCTCCATCTTACTGAACATCCCGTCCTCCAGTCCTCCAGCCCCCTTTCCCTCCCATGCCCTCAAACATGGCTGAAAGGAGAGGACCAGACATTCTTCCTAAAAGGCTGGGTTTTATTCACAATTTCAACAGGGAGCAAGAAATACAGCAGGGTCATAATTTGTGTCTGATTGGCAATATTCCTGGCGATACAACCAGAAATCACACTAATGGAGTAAGAGAGGTTTAGGCCCAGCTTTTAGGTCCAGATGAGGTCACTGCTGGGGTCCTGTTCAGCTCCTCCCCTGGGTGGGCATGGTCTAAGAAGCTTCATTGTCGTCATATCTTCCTCATTAGTGGTGTCACTTCTGCACCGTTTGCAGCAGCAGCCTCCTGTACTGAAGGGGAACACACAGAAGAACTGACCTGGGCAGAGGGGGGAAATGACAGGGGCATCCTGCCATGCCTAAGTGCGAGGCATCCACAGAGGCAGACGGGGCAGGCTCAGCTTAGGCAGCCTCCCCCTAGCACCCTTCTCCCAGAAGAGCCTGGAAGGAGTCGGGGCGGTGGTTTTCTCAGAATGACATCACCAACCTCAGAGTGGTCACGACAGTCAAGGAGATCGTGAAGTCCATGTGCGTGCCTGGCCCTGGCCAGTGTCAGTGTTTTCCATCCCCTGCCCTCAGCTCTTACCCAGACCTCACTTGTGAAGTCCCATCCCCCAGAGCTAGGTACTGCTTCCTTGGAGACTCGCCAGTTGGTCTCCATGCTTTAGGCCTTCAAGGCCAACAGTCCCAGAGGTGACATCATGTCCCTTCAGACTCAGCCAGCCCAAGCTCCCAGCCCTTACATTTGAGGTCCCTAGGGGCTGGTGGTTCTTTTGTGCATGAAGAGGGCCAGGGATGCTGACAGGGGCTGGAGTGGGACTTTCTCTAGGGAATGCCCCCCCCCACCTCCTTGAAAAAGTATGCCCCATATGCTGGGCACAGTGGGGGATAGGAAGGTGAATCTGTAGCGGGTGCTGCCAGGGGGAAGGCGAGTCTGTAGCGGGTGCTGCCAGGGGGAAGGCGAGTCTGTAGCGGGTGCTGCCAGGGAGCCCGAGGACTGCTAATAGCTCCTGTTTATGAAGTGCTATGTGCCAGGCGTCATGCTGAGCACGTGACACAAATGGTCTCGTTTAATACGAGATGGGCACTATTATTCCCATTTTATAAATGAGGAAAGTCAGGCTTAGAGGTGTTATGTGATATTTTTAAGGCCACACAGCTACTAGTTAGGTTAGGAGCCTAGCACGCTGTCCCCAGAACCCACATTCTACCACATTACACTGCCTTCTGCCCACAGTACAAAGTGGCGGGAAGGTCGTGTGGGGTGGGGGCCCCCTCAGGAGCAGGGAAAGAGACTAAAGCTGGCTTGGCTCTAGCTTTGCGGCCTTGGACCTCATAGGTCAGTGGTTTACGACCAAGGGTAATTTGGTTCCCTCCCCTGAGCCCTCACAAGAAGGCCTCCGGCAGTGTCTGGAGGCCTGTTTTCCTGTTGTCACAAGTGGGGGAGGGGGAGGGTGCTCCAGTGAGTAGAGACAAGGGATACCACTAAATTTCCTACAATGCGCAGGACAGCCCCCACAACAAAGTATCCAGGCCAGGATGTCAGGAGTCTTCAGGTTGAGAAACCCTGCACTGAGGGCCACTGAGGCAGATGAGTGACTGGGAAGAACCAGGTCTGGACTCTGGATGCTGAGTCTTCTCTCTGGGCCTCAGGGTCCCAACTGTAGCTGTGTAAGCACCCCCAAGGCACAGCAAACGTGGACAGCTGGGGTGGGGCAAGCCTGGGGAGCGGGGAGGGGGGGCGCGGGGGGGAGGGGGAAGTCCTGCTGCAAGAGGCTGCCTAACTAATTCGAGGCTGTCACTTTAGACTGGGGACTCAGTGAGGGGAACTACTGGGAAGGTCAGCTTCCTTTCTTTGAAGTCTTCTCCCTTTAAGCTCTGGATCACGGGGAGAGCTTTTTAGGGCCCATCACATCTTGGGGGGCAGTCACACCCTAAGCCCAAGGCTGGAGCCAGGGGCAGCCCTGGCTGGGCCTCTCCTGGGCCTGGGGTGGGAGCCTGGCTCACCTGGGGGTGAGGTGCTGGGCCACTGAGGCTCATGCCCAGAACTTTCTTTAGCAGGAGGATCCTAGGCAGATCGTGACTCAGCTGCCGTCTCTGGTCCCTCAGGGAGATGTGGGGAGCTGTCCCCAAGAGGAATGGGCTGAGGGTTTCCAGACTCTTCTTGCCCATGAAGTGACCTAGAAAGGGGGTGCCAAGGCACAAGGAAGTCGGGGAGCAAGGATCCTATGCCGGTGGGAAAGTTCCCCATCTCTCCCAACTTTCAGTTCTCATGGCAGAAGACCCGAGGGCAACCTTTCTTCTCTTCCTCCTCACCAAGGCGCCACAAACACCCCTGGCTGGTAGCAAAGCCTGTGCCTCGGCTTTTCCTGAACAGGAGAGGACGGTACAGCGGGAAGGAGGGTGGTTGTCCCTGTGTCAGCTGTGCTGCCTGCTTACCAGGGCCAGGAGAGGGCAAGGAGGAAAGTGGAGAAGGAAGAGGTGTCTGGAAGGTGCAGGGGCAGAGAAGACACACGAGAGGTCAGAAAGAGGATTCAGTAGACTCTAGTCTAAGGACAGGGGCACCGCCTGGCAGGCAGATCTAGGACCCAGCCCCAGCTAGCTCTGCTTTAACTGGCTGAGTGATCTCAGCCAAGCTCCTGAACTGTCTGGGTCTCAAGTTTTCCATCTATTAAATTAGACGGGTTCCAGGGTCCTCACGGGCACGGACACCAGTATCCATGGCCAGGAACGTCCTGAGAAGGGAAATGGGATCAGAGCAAGGTTTGGGGCGCTTGCGCGGGTCTCAAAGACTTACCGGTGGCCCAGAGGTTGCCCCGCGGGTGCACTCGGATCTTGCTGGCCCGGCTGCGGGGCTCCGGGGCATCCCAGCTGAGCGGCGCGGCTCCCGAAGCGAGCAGAGCGAAGAGCAGGAGGCCGCCGAGCAGCCGAGCGCCCCCAGCCCGCAGGGTCATGGCTGTGCCCTCGACGAGCCTCCGCCCAGGCGCGCCTGGCAGCCGCTGGAGTCGGGAGCCCGCTTTACCTCCTTTTAAACCCGCGCCCTGGGGGGGCGGAGCCTGCCCCGAGGAGCCCGCCCCTGGCGCGCTCGCGGCCGCCCCGGCCCCGCCCCCCCAAAGGACGCCCCGCCCCCGAAAGACCCCAGAGGCCGCGCCCTGGCGCTTCTGCCATCGCCCGGGTACGGGCGGGCGGGCGCCCAAGCCCACTCTCTTCAGGCGGAGGAGCCTCCGCGGAGGGCGAAGCCGGTTCCCCGGCCGCCTCCCTGCCGCTCCCACTGGCTTTCGGCCCACGAGTAACGGTTACTTGGCCCAGGAGTCGCTCACTTACAGGGCAGAAGTGGGGGCGAGGACACTGGCGGTGCAGTGCCCAGCAAAGTGCCGGGCACTAGGCGCACCATAAAATGCCTGCCAGCCCTTTCCTCTTAAGGAATATGACCCGTGGGCACCCTGCTCTCGGCCCTCTCACCACCAGCACGCCCAAGGTGATGTAGAAACCACAGCAGGTGCTCGGGTGGGCAATGCAGAACGAGGGATCGGGGGATAGTGAGCATCCCCCCGGCAGGTTTGGATGTTCTATTTGGGGAGACCAGCCTATCGCTTCGGGGGGAGGCGGATCTCTGGGTCAGGAAAGTGGAAAAAGCACCAGACCAGGAGTTCATACACAAACCATGTGACCTCGTTGAACCTCACTTTTTTCAGTCGTAAAATAGTAATAACCATGTCGTCCCGTTTTTAATAATTTTATTTTTATTTATTTATTTTAGCCCAGTCACGTTGTGGCTGGAGGCAGCAGTCCCGCGGACGGCCGCTCACACCCAGCACCCTCCTCTCAAGTCCACACCTGTCTGGGGAGGAACTCTGGGGTCAGCGGCATCACTTAATGAGCAAGACACTGTGCTCCACAAAAATATTTATTTTTGCTTAAAGGTTTACGAGACACCAATGTTCAGGAGCGAGCTGGGCACAGGAGGGGAGATAGAGGGTAATTCCCTGCTGCCAAGGGAGTTTGCCATCTCACTGGAGAAATGGAGCACCAGGAGTGAATGATGGGGGAGTGTGGGGTGCAGACCACGCCGCGATCCGGGGCTCTTCCCGGCAACACTGCACCGTGGGGCTGTGGCGAACCGACTGCCCAGTGCGGCTCAGTGACGGTGCCTCGTATTACTGCGCTCACGCGCGTCCAGCGCAGCACGGGCTGCGCGCTCTGCCGACCTCCACCCTACACGGGCAAGTGTACAGGACAGGCCGGTGGTCAGGCCGAGCTCCTAGGAGCAGGACATGCAGGGCAGGGCCACTCCATTTCTGGCCCTGGCTTTTCCCCGCACTCTCCTTGCTTCTCACCCCCAGCCTGGCATTTACACCTCTCTGCATTCTTGTCACTGCTCAGCTGTGGTGCACAGATTTAGCTCCTATCCCTTCCATCATAACCATTCCCTCTGCGCCCCCCTCCCGCTCTGGCCGCGATGTAGACATCAGTGGGAACACAACACGAGCTGGTACTGAGTGCTTTGCTTAAATGCTTGAAGGAACCTTATTTGGTAGGTTTATCTCTCATTTTATGACTGGAAACAGGCTCAGCGGTTGAGTCACTTACCCAGACGTCACACCACAATCACACTCCGGGTCTGCTTGGATCACTCCGTCAGGTCCCCAAAGTCATGCGGGGCAGATGCTGTTTCCCTAAACCACACCCACTCCCATTTTACCATCAAAGTGTAAGCATCTGAAAGTTGGTTTCGATTTCTCAGGGGAGAAAGGGAGCAGGCGCTGAATTTAGGGTTTGCCCTCGCTTCTGCAGGTGACCCTGGGACCTCGGGTCCTGCTCTGAGCGGTTCATTTATACTCAAGCCTCCTCTGTCACGGCATCGGTTCACAGCTCCCCCTGCAGCGCCAGGACTGTCTCCCCGTGTCCCGGTGGGATCACCTGACCTGTCAGGCTAGCACGGCCAGAAGGGGCCCTGAGGACCCTGGAGAAAGCGGCAGGGTGGCAGCTCCCCCGCCGGCCGTAAAACCCTGTCCCAGGAATGGGCAGAAGGCACAGCAGAGAGGTGGCCTGCCCCAGACAGCACTTCCGAGCTCGATGCCCCAGGGAGCGTGCTAGGCTCTGAGTTTAGGACGAGGACCTCAAGTGCCTGCTGCCTGTCCCCCGAGTCTACTGTGACGGCAAGGGAAGTCTCAGGGCCCCCATCCCACTGGGACGACCGACAGACAATCATACGGAGGCTCACGGAAAAGCTTCTCGGTGCTCACACTTGGCCCTTCCCAGGTTTCTACCACGTTCAAGGCCAGCCACAGAAACCGCAGAGAAGACTCCTAAGACAGTCCAAATGGTTAAGGGGTGAAAGATACAGGGCGAGTCCTGTTAGACAAAACATTTAAACTGCACCACGGTTTTTAATCAAAGATGGCTTGAAATAAAGGACACATGTGTTACTCTTCGCTAGCTCTCACTAAATTAGGATCAAATAGAAGTAACAACTTTTCACAACTGAATCTTTTTTGTTGTTGTTTTCAAAAAGTACTTACATGCACGCTCCTTTGATCACCAACACTATTTTGACGTAGCAAAGACTGGTATTATGCCCATTTTATAGATGGGTTAACGCAAGGATAAAGCGAGTTAGTTGCACAGAAACTAAATAAATGGGAAAAAAACCCAGAATGGACTTCACGCACATGAAAGGTCCAGAGGACAACAGGGGAAGCGAAAAGCAGAAACTTAAATTAGACACACACGAAACCGGTGAAAAGGAAGGACAGCAAACGCAGAGCTGCTCAGAAAAGGACGCTGTGGGATCACTGGAGGCAAACCCTTGAGCACAGATCCGCGCCTGCGCGGGCCATCCTGAGCTCTCCCAGGTCCTGCTCTTCAGCCCTGCACGACCGGGAAAACAGCAGAATCCTTAAGAGAGGAGGAGAGAGGATCAGGCGAGAGGATACGATTTCTCAGAGTCAGAGAGAGCACAGAAGGATTAGCTAGAAAATCAGAACAGTAAGCATTAGTAAGGAAATACTTCATACACCAGAACTGCCAAAACACAGAATGGGTTAAGGCGATATTCAGAAAAAGAGAAAGTATCTCCATCTGACAAGAAGGTGAGGACAATCCCAACGACGGCTAAGGAGGCAGAGCAGCTGCTGCCCAGGACATCCCGAAAACCCGAGAAAGTGAGCGGCCCCAGGCCCAGCACTCGTCAGTATCTGGGGGGGACGGTCACGTATTTCAGGGGACACTCAGTAACTGAAAGAGATACTCCTTAAAGTCCAGAGAGGTTTAGCCGCCTGGAGATCTGCCTGAGACCCTCACGGTTTCTGGCCGATCTGCTCATCCGAGCAAGCGGCGGAAGGACAGCCTGGCGCCCCTACAGAATTCCCAAGCGCCCTGCAGCTGTGGGGCCTATTCTAAGTGAGAGGCCTCATTAGGTATCACAGAGGTACAAGGACAGGGTGATGACCCGATACCGTGACACGAGATCAGCAACAGGCAGGTCTCGTGACTTCTGGTTTCTCTTTTGTAAATTAAGAGTTTATTTTGAAGACTAAATTTGAGAAAACAAAAATCTGTCATACATTCAAAAGCACTTAGCAGAGCACAGGGCGGACTCTTCAGTGCCCGGTCTTAGTAGCTGGGTCCTGGGAAGAGCAAAGCCTGCTTCACATGGAAGCCCATGACAGGGGACAGAGGGGCCCCTGGGGAGCCTCGAGGGCTCTGCTGACACCGCAGACAGCAGAGTGCCTGTTACACGGCGAGCTGTCTGGGGGACTAAAAGGCCAGCACATTGACCTCAACTTTGACCCATTCCAAGAAACCAGTTCTAGAGCATTTTCTTTTTTCGCTCAAATAAGTTGTCAGGCTGACCACTTTGACCAAGTCTCCTGCCACTGACTGACTTGCTTGCCTGATACAGATCCAGAGCACAGACTCTTTCGACTAGACTCCTTGACTTACAGCTGGAATCCAGCTTGTCAATCTGAATAAACTGGCCAATTAAAGGAAAGGTTCTAGGGAAGTGATTCTTACAAGAGTAGAGACCATTCCAGAAACTCCTAAGATTGGTAGAATAGGGATTTATAGCTTTGAAGTCATATTCTCTCTCCATATATATGGTGTGTGTGTGTATATGTATATATGCATTCATATATATGGTGTGTGTGTGTATATGTATATATGCATTCATATATATGGTGTGTGTGTGTATATGTATATATGCATTCAATATAACCGTATATGAGAGTCATATTCAATATAACTGCATATGAAAAAGAAGTAACTCTTGTTTTTATAATACAAACTTGAGAAAAAGCAAAAGAAAATATTCTTTGCTAATGAGGATGGAGGTTGGATACACCAGACCTGAGGGAGAGTTTGTTAGAAAGGAGAAGAGGGAAGAGATTGTATGTTTCTTAAAAGAGGCCGTCAGTTTTGAAAGATTAAGGAACGCCGTTCCACAGGAAAGGTGCCCGGGCTCCTGACTGGCTGGATGGGTGGCCGGTGTCTGGCCAGGTGGCTCTCTGCAGAGCGGCGACCACGCCTGTTCACAGAACCTTCTCTGAACAGCGCCCTTCAGCGGGTCCCAGAAGACAGACCAGGTTTTTTATTGTTGTTGTTCATGCCGTGTTATGCCCATCCCATAAGGCACAGGACGACCGTCTCCCTCTCTGCACGAGCCAGGAGGCGCTGCGGAGCAAGGCTGCGGTGACCTGTGGCCGATGGCGGACGCCTGATGCGTCTTGGGAGCGCGAACCTCGCCTCTCACTTCGTCCTTTCCGCGCCCCACACTTGGTTCCACCCCGAACTCTCCAGTTATGTTTTATCTAGTCACATAGTACCATGAGCTGCTCCAAACCCTTCCTTCTGGATCAATTTATTTACTTATTTATCAATCAATAAATCTAAAGCGTGCAAAGCACTGTGACAGGGAGGAGAGGCTCTACAAGGACGCCTCCCGGGCGCTGGTCAGGGTATGGGACACACGCCTCTCTGAGCCGCTGGTAAGGAGGACGTGGGCACCTGGGAGCAGCGGAAAACAAGAATAAAAGAAAAAAAGACATGAACAAAGGCCCGAAGCCCCGAGCAGGGAGCACTGGACACTTAGGAGCGTAGCTGACAGTAAGGCATGTCCCTCTTCTGAGCTCCCCGTGCATCTGCAAAGCCACTTACGATCCGATGTGGAAACACTGCTCACGTGCCGCTCCGGGAAGGGCACGGCGCTCCTAGCAGCCTTGCTCACCTTTGTACCCCCAGGGGCAGGGCCGGATCTGGCCCAGACCAGGTGCTCAGGAAGCGCCTGCTGAGTGGGAAAGCTGTTAGCAGGGGGAGGACGGACCAGCATCCACAAAGGCTAGCCGTCTATCCACTGAGACCGACGTGGAGGGGAGAAGGGCGGAGACCGGAATCATCGTGAGGGCCTCGGATGCCACACGACACTCAGAAGGCAAGGTCTTCGCTATTTTTTAAAGTAACTCCTGCATATTCTAGTCTTTAATGAACATTTCTTGGTTACACAGAATTCCTTCTATGCCCAGACTCAACACTTACGTGTGAAGGGTCATATTTGTTGTTTATTTTTAAAAGTCTAGCTGATATTACTTCTAGTTCTAGTGCGGGGGAATGCTAACAAAGACATACTTGACCAGAAAACAGTCTGAATCGGCCGTCCCGACTGACAGGAGTATCTTGCAGAAGGTGGACCATCCATTTAACCAGCTAGAATCAGCTGGGTCATTCTGGAAGCTCAACGGACATAAGTGACCTGAGATGCTGAGCTAGCCTCCACGCGTTGTCCTCAGAGACTGTACGGACTTGGAAACACACGAGAACAAACAGCCAAGAGAAGCACTTACGGGTCACAGAGCCCATACTTTCAGCCTGGGCTCTCAGAGAAGTCTCGGACTCCCTAAGAAAGGTGACAAGGGGCGCCTGAGGGGCTCAGTCGGGTGAACGTCCAACTCTGGCTCAGGTCATGATCTCAAGGTTCGTGGGTTCAAGTCCTGCGTCAGGCTCTGTGCTGACAGCTCAGGGCCTGGACCTGCTTCGGATTCTGTATCTCCCTCTCTCTCTGCTCATCCCCCACTCATGATCTGTCTGTCTGTCTGTCTGTCTCTCTCTCTCTCTCAAAAATAAATAAAGAAATTTTTTAAAAAAGGTGACAAACACCAATGCTTCTCCCACTGAGAAAGAAAATGCAGGAGGAGTCCAAGGACAACACAAAAGGGAAGAAAACAGGATTAACATAAAGAATTCTAGAAAGGGAACATGCTGTTTAAATGGAACCATGGGGAGAGAAAGTTTTCAGATTCAAATTGGGAAAGACCAAGATAACAGACTTCCTAAATAACAGGAAGGTGCAAATCACTTCTATGATTCACAGGCTCTGCCCCAGAATCACAGCTCAGCAACAGCGCTGCCCTGAGTTAGTGCCTCCGGCTCCAGCGCCCGGCACACCGCCTCGCCTCCTAGATTCGCACGAGCTCCTGGACGCCCTTGGGGAGCACAGTACAGCGCCCCTGCGCCGCAGCCTGCAATCTGATGGGGGAACTTGCGGCCCCGTCCACAAACTTACACCTCACCTACGGTTCAAAACGAGACACTTCTTAAACGGGGCACTAAAATTAACGAACAAGCGGAAATGATCTGGAACAGGCACAGACTGACGCGCGGCAGGGAAACGGAGACAGAGTCACCGAGCGAAGGGAACCACTATGTCTCCGGATTCAGGTGACGGCAACGAGAGGTGGGGTGAAAGGGGTAAGTAAGGGTAGGGCTTGTAAGGGACTGAACACGGTGGGGAGATGAAAACCCGACGTGACTGCTCCTGAGAAGCAGAGGCGAAATCTGCAGGGGGAGTTTGCAGGAACGGCTCTGAGCTCAAGTTTAAAGAGGACAATCAAGTGGAAGCGCCCAGAGGGACCAGACATGCCTGGATTAGAAGTGAGGACAGGGATTTGCGAAGGACTTGTAGAGAATTACACGCTGGGCTGGGGACAGTGGGTGAGTCCCAGCCGAGGGGCAACCCCAAGATCAAATTCTCGCTTGAAGTTTTACTGATCGCCATGGCTCGGATCCCCGACGCTCCCAACGGGCGAGCCTTCCGAACGGCGCCCAGGCCCAGCCAATCTCAAGGAGCTAAGCATTCCGTAAAGCACCGAAGTGAACGTCCTTGGGGTCGCCACTGTCACAGAGCTCTGACACCACATCACACCGACTACTGATACAACCGCCCAGCGTTGCGTCTCAGGTGTCAGCACTACACTAGACAACGTAAAACCTGATGACATCAGACCTCTCTCCCAGGATAATCTTTATTTTTGGCTAGTAGAGTAATTCAACTATTCCTGAATGATTTGGTTACTTCTCAGAAAAATTCAGCTGTTGCCTCCAACAAGAGCACCCAGCGAAGGAGGAAA
Source organism: Mungos mungo (assembly GCA_004023785.1). Classification (NCBI taxonomy): domain Eukaryota; kingdom Metazoa; phylum Chordata; class Mammalia; order Carnivora; family Herpestidae; genus Mungos; species Mungos mungo. The sequence goes on along the minus strand of PISW01001118.1, from coordinate 384,290 downwards.
AACAAAAGTGGGTGAGAAAATATGCAAATGGGGAAGATATTAACGTTTTAACTGTGTAAGCGTGCACGGAGGAGACGCCTGGAGAGCCGAGGACACACACGCCGATGCTTACACTCAGGCACACTTGGATCACAAGCACCCTGGACCCCGCCCTCGGGCAGCGAAGCACCTGACGTGGTCCTGGCAAGGACGCTACAGAAGGGAGCCTGGGCGGCTAGGCCGAGCAGTTACCCCCGGTCCTCTGCGGCTGGTCAGGAGGGAAGAAATGGAGTGAATGCCGATTTTCTACCGTTCTCCACACGGGAGACCGCTGCCACCCGCCCTCGTGGCGCAGGAGAGCGCGCGAGAGGACATAAGCCTCACAGGCAGACGCAGAGAAGCACTCGTTAGCAGGGATTTGCCGTTTCTTACTGGGCTGAGACCATTAAGAGCCCACATCCAAAGTCGAAAGGCTAACGCCTAGATAATGGATTTAGGAAGGTGCTACCCCCACATGAGAGAGCGGCAGAAGATTAACTGTTCTTAGTTTTAAATTCTCTCCGTTTTCTAATGGTAATTCCATTAGCAACGAAGTGTGGACGATTCCTACTTCGGCTGATCCACCTCAGCGGAGCAGACAATAAAACCTGCTCATTTAGCCCAACACGGAAAATCTGCTTGCTTTCAGGTGTCCCATTAATACAGGAAGAGAACAGAGAGAATCAAGGGCACTCTGTACGGAAAAGCGCACTGGCTTGCCCGACGCTAGCCCCTCCCGCGCTGCCTCCGTGTCAGGAAAAGAAAAGCACCCTGTAAACCTTGCCGTCCTGAAGTCTGCATCCGAGAAAAGTGAAGCCAGCGCTTAAGAGGACAGGTTCAGGCAAAGCAGTTTTTAAAGAGCAGGTGGCGTGTGTGGCCTCCAGCTCCCCCCCCCCCCCCCCCCCCCCCCCCCGCCCCTGCGGACATGCACCGCCAGCCGCCATGCAGAGCGGGCTCCGAGAGTCTCAGGGCAGAAAGGGACCGGAGCGCACGGAGGGTTTCCTGAACCTTCCGGCAACACAGACTGGTCTCTGCACATCTGAGTCCCACCCCAGTGAGGAGCCAATCGCATGGCTAAGAGGTTTCCTATGAATGTCAACGGGCACCTCCCTCCACACACACACAAACAAAACCCAGTTGTGAGTATCAGGACAACCTTCTTGGCTGAACGACTGTTCACAGTCAAGTCTGTCTCTCCCCAGAGGGCGCTCAGAAGCAGCAGAGGAAGGCAAAGCTTTCCCGCCAAACACAAGTCAGGGATAAGGGGTTCGATATGCAAAGTCTTTTATTTAAAATTTGAAAAGTTAAGACTTCTGGCCGCCTCAGCATGTGCCATCCCCGCTCCTGGGGAGGAACGGCGGGCTCCGACCCGTGCAGAGCATGTTCTCACGTACAGACTCTGGAGGCACTTTGGAAGTGAAGCTGGGCTTCAGAATACAAACACTGGGGGCTTTGGCTCAACCTTTTAATATAAAAAATTCACTGATGTACAAAAATGTGAAAGTGTGACAATGACAACATATGAAATCCTGTGACCGAGTCCCCTCGAGCGTGCGCCGCGGTGCCCGTGCGCCCGCCCACACACCCTGGCGTGGAAACAGAAGCTAATGCAGACCATTGCTACCGAGAAGCGCCGCCAGGAGCGTCCCCGCTCCGCCAGCCACAGACCAGGATCGATTCCAAACATCCAGTAACGAGCAGCAGGGCCTCTCCCAGGAACGCCAAGGCGGACTTCCTACTCACGATGGACCAGCACAAATAGACCCAGCAGAAAGAGCACTGCGTACTGGAAAACAAACACAGAGCATCACAAGTCAGAGAGGCTTCTAGAAGTTTGCAAGTCCTCGGAGTTGGTGAGTAAGTGGGCCTTTGTGGCCAAGATAAAGGACTAAATTATCCAACTAGCAATCCACTTAATACTTTTCCAAAATTAAGCAAAAGATTATATATATATGTATATATATTTTAATTTGAGAGCGAGAAAGAGAATGCGAGTGGGGAGAGGAGCAGAGGGAGAGAGAAAATCTCAAGTCGGCTCTAGGCTCAGCACAGAGCCCAACGTGGGGCTCGATCCCACTACTCAGGGATCATGAGCTGAGCCGAGATCAGGAGTCAGATGCTCAACTAACTGAGCCACCCAGGAGCCCCAAAAGATCCCATTTTTAATGGAACACAGTCCAGGCTCTCACCTTAAATTTAGGGTAGTCATTCATGAGGATCGTCACAATCCCGATATAAGGAACAAATCTAAACAAACAAAAAAACATCATCACAGAACTTCCTAGGTAACCATTCTCAGTTACCAAATATTCTCAATATCTTCCAGAGAAAATGAATTTCCAGTTCACAGAGTCCATTCGTACAGACTGTCCTAGAAGATGCTTTCAACCACTCATGTGACAGGGAAGTTAGGAATGTCACCATTTTATAGATGAGGAAACAGACGCTCGTGCCTGAGCTCCATGGCTTCTGGGGCCAAGAACCAGCACCAGAGCTGACATCTTAGGCCACAAGACGGTGACACTCATGCCTGGCGCTGGGCTGGCTGCCATAACCTTCAGAGAGCGGCCATGAGCCAGGTGGACAAGGCAAACACAGCCGGGTGGGTACAAGGGACTTCATGTCAAGTGCCCAAAAAGAGAGTGAAAGAGCCGCACTGTGGTACTTCAGACTTCACCACCCTCTCATTTTTCAGCCACCTGTCATCTGGCCCTGGCTTTCTTAGTCCTGAAACTTTTTCCAGAACAGTTCAAATCACCACATGCAGCAGACCGGTCTCACCGCCCACCTCCCTTCACTCCTGCAGAACGGGACTTTGAGGACCATGAGTTTCCCTTGAAACCCCCTCCTCCTTGGGTTTCTCGAACACACCACAGCTCTGTTTCTCTACCTCCTGGCTGTGAGCCCTCTGTTTTGTTTTTTTTTTCCACAAGTCTTCCTTTCCCCTCACCCCCAAAGTTTATCCCCGTAAACTAGGTAAAACTGTTAAATAATCTCATAGACCTGATATATTTCCTCTGCAGTCTTTACTACAATTTTTTAAAGTTTATTGACTTATTTGGGGGTGAGGCAGTGAGAGAGGATCTCCAGCAGGCTCTGCATTGTCAGCGCAGAGCCTGACACAGGGCTCCACTCCATGAACCATGAGATCATGACCTGACTTGAAAGCAAGAGTCGAACACTTAACAGACAGAGCCACCCAGGTGCCCCTACCATTTTTTATTACATAATTAGTTGCACAACTGGCTGCAGAGTGTGTGTTTCTCCTGTTAGATCTAAGCTCTGCAGGGGCAAAAACGATGCCGGTCTCACTCCCCAGTGTATCCTCAAGGCCAAACGCCTCGCCCACCGTCGTAGGCATCTGGCAAATACTGCCTGACTGAATGAATGTCCAGGCCTCTTTTTTCCCCTTTCCCTTAGAGATCTCATTTGCTCCAGGACTTCACGTCTCCCCTCAATGCAAAATCCTCCTCAACCTCCTAAGAACTCAGGAGAGAAAGAAAAGGTTAGCAGGGTGCTGTCGATGTGGGAGGAGACGGCAGTTAGCAAACGGACGACTTTCTTCTTTCTCCTCTTCTACTGCTGGGCTCCAGAGTGGGCTCCACAATGCTGACCTGGAGTTTGCCCTCGAGAAGGGGGCTGGGCTGAGGTGGAGACTGAACCTGCATGCTTTAAAACAGCCCAGATAGTTCTATTCAGGGCTTTGCACCATGCCACAGGTGCCCAACGAGGAATGACCTCCCACATAACACCTCCATATCAAAGCCTTCAGGGGAGCTTGGAAAACAGAAATGTCTTTGGTGGACTTGACTTCCTTTGAAGAACTCCTCTTACCCCTGTCTCCTGTCCTCACCCCCTCCGGCAGCACGACCTGACCCACCTCTCTCTCTCTCTCCATTCCCAAACTCTCATCCGTAAGTTGATGTTTCCTAAAATCCTGGCCTCCTTTGTCAGAATCACTTGGACAGCCTGTTAGAAAATGCTGGGTCTCCCCCAGATTTACGGAGTCGGAGCGTCTGTGGAAGGCGGCCCGGAAAACGCTCTGGCACGCCGGGGTAGCAGGGGCTCAGTTCCAGCCGGTGAGGTGCCTGCACCTGGCGTGTGGTGGCAAATAATATCCCCTCCAAGGCCCCAGGCTTTAGTTTCTTCCCCTGGGACCTCTAAGAGCTGAAAATTCACAGTCCCTACGGGATGGCAGAGCTAAGCTCCAGGAGGACAGATACAGGATTTCTATAGTTTTAATAGGTATTTTTTCTTTTTAATGTGGTAACATTATTTTGTCTCAGTTATAACATTTTCATAAAAGCAACAGCTTTCAGTGGGGTAAATCATCTAATTTAAGAATGTAAAGACAGGGACGCCTGGGGGGCTCAGTCCGTTAAGCGTCCAACTTCGTTTTGGCCCAGGTCATGATCTCACAGTTTCCTGAGCTCAAGCCCCATGTCGGGCTGGCACCACGAAACCTGCTTGGGACTCTCTCTCTCCCTCTCTCTGCCCCTCCTCTACTCACACAGTCTCTGTCTCTCTCAAAATAAAAATAAACTTAAAAAAAAAAAAAAAGGATGTAAAGACAGATGCCTCACAGTAAAATGCAGACTAAAAGCGATAACAGCACCAGTGATTTCTACAAAAACAGGATCAGGCTGCTTCTCTGACCTGCTGACGGGCAGCCAGTCTCAGACGGACTCCCGCTGTTCCCTCCACGCCCTGTCCGTGCTCGAAGAACGTTCAGCTCCCAGTGAGCAGACAGCCTGTCTAGGGTTATCCCTGGACACGTTTTTCCCCCCAAGGCTGGTGTTTCCTTGCCCCACCATATGGGAAATGGAAGCAACTCGGGCTTTAGGAGCAATGGAAGCAAATACTATGTCAGGCAGTCCAAAGTCAAACAAAAGATTTAACTCTCTGTCTCACTGTTTCCCTCCACGGACAGAGGCACCGAAGGCTGCTAACCAAGTACACGGCGCCGCCATTATCGGTCATCTTAGATTCCAATCAGTTGCACGTTTTCCCTACCCTGTCAGAGAAGCTCTGATTAAGCAGAAGCACAAGGTTTACAAGAAGTGAGACAAATGCCACCCACAAAGCCAACTCCAGGAGGTAGAGGACGGATAAACACGAGGGCCTGGGAGTTCTTGGAATTGAAGGTGCTGGAGAGGGAAGAACTATCTTCTGATATTTGGGAGAAAATAATTTTGCCAACTGTCAAAAAGGGTCTCTATCTGGGAGCCGACTTAAAAGGAGTCTTTGTTTCTACCCCAGAATGATGTTTCAAGTTAAGGAAAAAGTCCATTTGGGGGCACCTGGGTGGCTCAGTCCGTTGAGTGTCCGACTTCGGCTCAGGTCATGATCTCACGGCTAGTGGGTTCGAGCCCCACGTTGGGCTCTGTGCTGACAGCTCAGAGCCTGGAGCCTGCTTTGGATTCTGTGTCTCTTTCTCTCTCTGCCCTTCCCCTGTTCATGCTCTGTCTCTCAAAAATAAATAAATGTAAAAAAAAAAAAAAAGGAAAAAGTCCATTTGAAAAGGCTCATCCTTAAAGCTGACTTTAGTAAACAGATAAACAGAGAGCTCCATCACTCCGCTCCTTCTTCCCACGTTTATGTCTCTCTTCACGGTCAACATAGCCCACCGCTCATCTTCAGCCAGCCTTTCCTGTCCCCTAGCCCTCTCTACCCTTCTCTGACTAACAGGTCCTCTTGCGTTTTTCAACGTCCTGAATTTAGAAAGAATCACTCCTGTTAAATACTTGGTTGGTTCAGTATTAGTTTCATTTTCTACAGTTGTCCTCATTACATGTTGTAACATGAACAAGCCCTGAAAACACCCTGCTGGGGAAAGGAGCCAGACAAACGAAGCCCGCGTACTGTACGATTCTGTGGACATAACACGTTCAGAACAGGCAATGCAGAGACGCAGAGTGGGTTAGCGGAGCCGGAGCTGCCGGGACAGGGAGTGGGGACCGACTGCAGGTGGGTACGGAGTTTTCCTTCGGGAGCGCGGACACGGTCTGAGATCAGATAGCGGTGACGGCTGTGTGACCTTGTGGATACAGTAAAACCCACTGAACTGTGCACTGTTACGTGGTGAATTCTAGCTCAACACAAGTGTTTTAACTTGTTTTTATTTAGGGCCTTAGGCCTCAGCATAAAACTTCAGTGTACAACTACTTGAAAAAATTTTTTTTTGTTTTGATTGCATAAAGACATTGGTACCACAGTCACAGTCACAGAGTGACCTGCAAAAACAGTTATCCTCAAGGTTTGGGTACAGTCTGACTTTGAATTATCAGGTTAGTGTTTTATAAACACAATTTCCACAAAAGGAGTGCTCTGCCCCATGGTGCCAAGGGAAGTGGCCGCATCATCAATGCCAAGTAAGTCCGTGCAGCAAAGGTTCTGGGCTCCTGTGACATGTGTCCCAGAGGTCTGTCCTCGGTGGAAAGTTAATGCAGAGATTACCAGGCTCTTACTTTTTTTCATTAAAAGCAATAAAAAGGTCTGTATTTTCAATGTTGGGATTTTATTTTACTTTTTTAAGATTTTACTTTTTATGCGGCACCTGGGTATCTCAGTGGGTTGAGTGTCCGGCTCTTGATTTCGGCATCACGAGTTCAAGCCTCGTGCTGGGCTCACGCTCAGCATGGAGCCTACTTAAAAAAAAAATAAATAAAATAAAAATAAAGATTTCATTTTTAAGTAATCTCTTTAATCTCTTTGAAGTAATCTCTGACCCAGCCAGGCGCCCTTCAATGTTCGGATTTTAGAAATAACATTGTATACACTTAAAGATGTTTTTATGGGGCACCAGACTGGTTCAGTCGGTGGAACATGCAAGTCTTGATCTCTGGGTTGTAAGTTCGAGCCCTATGTTGGGTGTAGAGATTACTTGAAGCATTTTAAAAAATGTTTATTTTTGAGAGAGACAGAGACAGAGTGCAAGCGACGGAGGGGCAGAGAGAGGAGGCACAGAATGTGAAGCAGGCTCCAGGCTCTGAGCTGTCAGCACAGCTCGACATGGGGCTCGAACCCATGAATTGTGAGATCATGACCTGAGCCGAAGTTGGCTGCTTAACTGACTGAGCCACCCAGGCACTCCAGGTGTAGAGATTACTTAAAAATAAATAAAATCTTTTTTTAAAAAGGTATGTTTAGGTCCCACGTGGGAAAGGAATTTCCCTTGAGCTGGAGACGTGCGCCCAGTGACGCCAGGGCTCGTGCTGCTCCCGCCCTGCTGGCCCCAGACCAGCACCGCCCCGCTAGAGCCGGGGCAGCTCACTCGCACGGGTTCTCTGTGGGACGAGAACCCCTCGGTGCGGCGGCCTGCTCTCTGGCGGGATCGCTGGGAATCCAGGGTCTGCGGGAGGAAGGGGTGTCTGACGGGCAGGAGCCCCGTGGGGCGTCTGAATAGTGAGGACCAGCAGCTGGCCGCCTCGGAAGCGTCGTGCCAGCACCTCGGAGGAATGGTTAAGGGGGGGGGATCCGGAGTCAGCCAGCCGCCTGCCGCTGTCAGTGAGGCCTTGGATAGGCGACCTGACTCGTCTGTGTTTCCTCATCTATAGAATGGAAATATTAGGGTTGTTCTGAGGTTAAAAAGAGGCAATACTTGTGAAGAATTTAGAATGAGTCTCTGGCATACAGTAAGCCCTTTAAAGTGTGAGTGACTGTTAATACTATTAGGAACGCGAGGGGAGCAACAATGCTGTGTGTCCTCATATCAACGACTTACAATTCCTTCCTCCACTGATCTGTTCTCCTGATAAATCTGAAATAAACAGGCTTCAGATAACTTTTTGCTTTCAGTTGACCTCAGTGGTTTTAAGACTGGAAATAAGACAGTATGAAACAAACACGACAGATTAATTTAGATGGGTACATTACGTTGCTGACTTAAGTAACGACTTCAGAAATATATCCCATGAAGCACGATCCACACTGCCCTGGACCCCAGAGACTGGTGCGTGTCGACATCAGCGTACATGGAAGGTGCCCAGTGACACTTCTTGAACGAATTAAATAAAAGATGGATTTTTAAAACTGTCACCCCAATCATCATCTCATCACTAGTATTCTTTCGCTGGGCCCCACTTCCTCTGGCGCAGCGCACCCCAAGTTTTAGATGTATTCTAAGAATACTTTTCAAAGGACGCAGCGGGGTTTGGTAGAACCGGCACCGAAACACGATACTCAGTTGTGCGCGGCAGACGCCCGCACAGGGGCCACCATGCCTCACGCTCAGTGACACCCGCTCTATACTCACCCCCTTGCTCTCCCCACGACATCTTTCTTCTCCAGCCAGTGTTGTCCTTGTTTGTAGAGGCCTCGGTCATCAACCGCATTATTATCTCCTTTGGTCAAAAACTTGATGTGTCCATTTTGCCTTAAGAGAGGATGGGGGACCCGAGTTAGCAAATACCTTCGTGCCACTTGCAAGCCCTAAACGTGCTTTTGTTAACCACAGCCCCAGCGGGGCCGCGGTGTTTTACCATCAGTCCTAGTAGCAAAATGGTTATCCATCTGCTGAAAGGGTGCTCACAGCTGTGTTTATAAGAGGGAAAGACTGGAAACGGGCTGAAAGTCCAACACCCAGGAGCTGAAACCCACGCGCACGGAGAACACGGTAGAAGGATGGTGAAGGACACACGGAGGTCACATGCGTCTCACCGCGAGAAGGAAAGATCACAGAACCGCGCGGACAGTACAGTCTCATAAACATACTGAAGTAAACACAAGCCGCCAATTTTCTGTAAATACAAAGAGCAGAGGAACACATTCAACCACCTCATATGATCAGCAGTCAGCGCTAGGGGAAACTACAGAACAACCTCTTTTCTACCAGCCGTGGGGCGACGGGAAGCCAGAGAAAGACTTTACGCGTTAAACGGAAGAGACTCTAAAGCCCCATACAGGAAGCTGCAGCCAAGGAGCTCATCTGAATCAAGGGTCAAACAAACTGCTAAACAGAAAAAAAGGCTACGACACAATTGGGAATCTGAACAAAGACTAGAAACATCATGAGGCAAAGGTGCGGTTGCTCCTTCTCGGCTATAACCACACGGACGGCAGTTACGGTTTTTAGAAGCTCCCTGCTCATGCTTTACAGACATTCGCTAAGATATTTACATACGACATGACACGAAAGTAGGGTCTGACTCGGGTAATGCTGGCAGGAGGGGAGGGGTGGGGCGACGTGACCGGGGATGAGCAAGTCCTGGGACTGGCGGGTTCGACGTACATTCCGTGTACTTCTGTGCACGTTAGACATGCCTCATAATTAATTGATTTTAATTTCATTTAGTTTTTAAAGTGTTTTTAATGCTTATTTATTTTTGAGAGACAGAGAGACAGAGCGTGAGCAGGAGAAGGGCAGAGAGAGAGGGAGACACAGAATCTGAAGCAGCTCCAGGTTCCGAGCTGTCAGCACAGAGCCCAACGTGGGGCTTGAACCCACCAGCTGCAAGATCATGACCTGAGCCGAAGCCGGACGCTTAACCGACTGAGCCACATAGGCGCCCCTTAATCTGATGTTTGAGTGGGCTCCATACTCAACGTGGGGCTTGAATTCGTGACCCTGAGATCGCCGGTCGCAGGCTGCACCGACTGAGCCAGCCAGGTGCCCCAGAAATGCACCACGTTTAAAAAATAAAGGAGACCTGAAGAGATATACCAAGGTATAAACAGTGGCTGGCTAAGACTTTCTTTAGCTTACCTTTTTCTTTTAATTTTTTTTTCTCCAACAAACATACATTACTTTTGCATGTTAGGAGTTATAGGAAAAGCATTTTACTTGATCAGGGAATTATTAGTGTAATTCTGCTAAAGAACAGGAGGTTTCCAGTAATTTTAAAGTTTAATTGAAAGCAAAGCACATTTTACAGTTTGATAAAGACTAACTTAAAATGAATTCAAATGAGTTTGGGCTAACTACTATATTAGAAAGAAGAAAATTAGCCTCAGACTCCTACTGACTAATAGCCACTTAGATTCCAAGCCAGAAACTGGCTTACTAGACACTAAATGTGCAGATGAACCTAAATTGGAAGGTGTTGCAAACACCAAAGCCAGTTAAGTGCAAAGAGACACACTAAAAATGAGATTCTGGTTAGAAAAAATGCAAATATATACAGAGAAAAAAAATACCGTGTAGCTGACAAGTCGGTGAGTGAAGGAAGGTCTGAAACGACCTGGGGAGGGAAAGAAGGCGGTGCAGAGAGGGGCCGCAGGAGTCCGAGTCAGGAGCGCGAAGGAGGGGGTCCGCTCAGCCACGCAGGCAGCAGCAAGCCCCCCCCCCCCCCCCGCAGAAGAGGAAAGTCAAGTTTGAGGCAAGGAGAATGGGGGGACGGGAAAGCTCCCCAGGAAAGGAAAGGGACGCCACAGGAGATCTGGGCTCCTCCCAAAGGCTCGAGTTACCGAGAACACACCCAGAGACCCGAGCTCCCCGCTCTGGGGCGCTGTCAGGAGAGACCGCCGGAGGGGTCCTGGAAAGCAGAGGTCCCCTCCACCTGACGCAGTGGTGGCGGCCGGCTCCTGACCCGCCTGCCGTTCAGATCTACTCCAGCACCTCACAGCTCGGCTGGTGGTCCCCAACAACGACCGAGGACACAGACCGAGGGCACATGCGGGCAGGGCTCCTCTCTCACCAGCACGGGGACCGAGGACTTAGCATGCTCTCTCTCCAGAGAGCTCGGTGTGCTCTGCAGCTGAATTCGACCAGCATAATACTCGGATGCTAAAAGGGAGGAATTAATCACTTTCTAGATAAGAAAAAGTAAGACCCAAAAAGCCAAATGGGTGCAAAACAGTCCATCTCTCTGCACAGAAAAAGCAAAGCTAAGGACTAAGTCATTGCAGCCGCGAAATTTCTCCTTCCGAACACACCTGACCACATGCCAGTATTCAATATCATCAAATTATAGTGCCTTATGTAATAGGCTGAACTCACTAAGTGCGCATTAGAGTAGGCTATAAAATAAGATAAAGTAGGAATTTATACGTGGGGAAAAACATAAGCTTTAAGAGACTAAAGGCTAATACGAGGAACTGTCCACGAGAACTAAGTCAACCGATCATTAAAAGCGATGCCGCCTCTTTACACGGAAGCACAAACCTCACTACGTGCTAGCCCCTTCCTGACTCATCTACCCCGGAAGAAAGTGGAAAACAAGAGACGGGTAACGGGAGGGAGAGGATTCGAAGAAGACTGTCGCACCCTTCGCCTCAGCCAGCGCACGGCGCCTGCGCGCGCACCTCGCCGCGGTCCCGCAGGAGGAGCAGCGGGAGTCCCCCTTGTTGTTTTACGTGATTAAACACAGTCCTCACGGTCAACGCAGGAGGTGGCTGAGTCTTTTTAAAGGACACCACTGACCACCTCTTCCCAATATAGTACTCACTCTTCCAAACTACCTTCTATTACAAATACTAGAAGTTTCTTAGAAGCGTTTCTGCCTGAGCTCAGCGGTGCACTGCAGGTGCGCGCCGGCCTCACTACCCAGATGGCTCCGCGCGCGTGGTTAGTGTCCCCCACGAACAGGCGGTCCTGGCCCAGAGTGACTATGCTGGGCGCGAGGGGCAGATTCAAATTTATGGACCCAATACCAACATATTAAGCAGTACTTGGCCAGCTGACCTTTTAATTTAGGGACTCTTTGCATACGTGGGAATACCATGTGTTCTTCCATACATTCCTGAGATCACGTTACAAAGAATAGTAGAGTAGACCCCAGTGCTGCACGGAGGGAGAAAATATATGTTTATATAACAGAGAGAGAGGATTACCCCAAATTTAACTTTCTCTGGGTGCTAGGTTACATGTGATTTTGTCTGCTGTGTCTCCTAAATGTACACAGCATCATGTGTATAAATGTGATAAGAATGTTCAGGGGCGCCTGGGTGGCTCAGTCGGTTAAGCCTCCGACTTCGCTCAGGTCACATCTCACATTCATGGGTTCGAGCCCCGAGTTGGGCTCTGTGCTGACAGCTCAGAGCCAAGAGCCTGCTTCCGTGTCTGTGTCTCCTCTTTCTCTGCCCCTCCCCCCCTCATGCTCTGTCTCTCTTTGTATCAAAAAATAAATAAAACATTTAAAAATTAAAAAAAAAAAGAATGTTCACAAGATGGAGGGTCGATATCTGGAAAACAAGAGCTTTGTAGGAGTACGCAGGGCGCAGGTGGAGGAGGAGGAAGGAGAACAAAGAGAGAGGTCAGCTGAACAAGCCCCACCTCTGTTCTTCTCAGAGCTCAGGACCATACTTCTTAAAATACTGTTCAGATGGAAGAAATGTGCAAAAGTCCAAAAATCAGCCTGAAAAGAGTCCGGGCACATTTACTTCAAACAATCCATTCTGGTTGTCATTTGGTCCCACATTTAATAACAACGTTAACACTGTTAAATCAAATGACTATCGGGGTGCCTGGGAGGCTCAGTTGGTTGAGTGTCTGACTTCGGCTCAGGTCACGATCTCCCGGTTTGGGAGGCTGAGCCCCATGTCCAGACCTGTGCTGACAGCTCAGAGCCTGGAGCTGCTTCGGATTCTGTGTCTCCCTTTCTCTCTGCCCCTCTCTCGCTCCCACTCTCTCTCTCTCAAAAATAAACATTTAAGAAAAAAATGTAAATGATTATCACAATCAGTATTTTAGTCTCCCCAAAAGAAAAAAGGAAGTTGGAAGCTTCAGAATATTAACTGGATCTGTTATCTAAACAGGACTTTGGGGCATGTGGGTGGCTCAGGGGGTTAAGTGTCCGACCTCAGCTCAGGTCACGATCTTGTGGTTTGTGAGTTCGAGCCCCACATCGGGCTCTGTGTTGACAGCTCAGAGCCTAGAACCTGCTTCGAATTCTGTGTCTCAATCTCTCTGCCTCTATCCCACTCGCTCTAGGTCTGTCCCTCAGAGGTAAATAAACTTTTAAAAAGTTAAAAAAAAATACTACCTCCCCCAAAAAAGAACAAAAAAACACAGAGGACTTCAAGTTGAAGGCATCTCTAGAACCTAAAATGAATCAACAACCTTAAAATATTCAGAATTCTGTTAAATTATCTTAAAATTCTGAGGACTCTGGACTTGATGTATCTGTCAGTGGAGCTGCCCTAAAACAAGATGAACCGTTTAAAGTAAGAAACTCACGCAATTTCGAGGGATCGCGTGTGAGAACGGACAACTTCCGCTCTACCCCAAACAAGGTGTGAGTTTAATTTGATTTTCTCTGCTAAACTCAGGGAAAAGTTGGTTCTGCTCTGCTTACAAAAGGCAGCGCTGAGAACAAATGCTGCGATTACACTCTGAGACTCTGGAAAACACTACCTGTACTGAATAAACCGTCACAATTTCAAACTTTTTTTTTAATTTTTAAAATTTATTTTGAGAGAGAGAAAGTGCAAGAGGGGGAAGAGCAGAGACGGTGGGAGACAGAGAATCACAAGCAGGTTCTGTACTACCAGCATGGAGCCTGACCAAGGGCTTCAACCCATGAACTGTGAGATCATGACCTGAGCCAAAGTCGACACTTAACCAACAGAGCTACCCAGGCGCCCCCAAACTAAATTTCTAAAAAAGTTAAGTCATTTCTTCCTAGTCAGTAGCAGAATGCTGTTTTAAAATTATAATCTTTCAAAATATATACTTAAGTTTGAAAAAAAAAAGAGCAGTCAGATCTTAAGTTCATCAGTGAAGAAAGAACACTCTTAAACCAGAATTTAAAAAAAAAATTTTTTTTACTGTTTATTTATTTTTGAGAGAGAAACAGAGCATGAACAGGGGAGGAGCGGGGGGGCGGGGGCGGGGAGAGACACAGAATCGAAGCAGGCTCCAGGCTCTGAGCTGTCAGCACAGAGCCCAATGCGGGGCTCAAACTCACAAACCAGGAGATCATGACCTGAGCCGAAGTCAGATGCTTAATGACTTAGGGTGCTCCCTCTTTGATTCTGAAATGCAAGAGTCTATGTTTAAAGAGTAATTAGACTTAAGAAAATTTTTTTGGAATTTGAAAAAGTTGATAAATTTATTCTTATTTGACACATCTGTTAGATTGCCTTAAAGATTTTTTTCCCCAAAGATTAAGGAGGGCTACCTCCTCAATTACATTAGAAAATTCTATTTTGGGGTGTGCCTGAGTGGCTCAGTCGGTTAACTGTCCAACTCGGCTCAGGTCATGACCTTGCTGCTTCTAAGTTCAAGCCCCGTGTCAGGCGCAGTGCTGACAGCTTGGAATTCTTTGGATTCTGTGTCTCCCTCTCTCTGCCCCTCCCCTGCTCGCCCTCTGTCTCTCATGCTCTCTCTCATAAAAAAAAAAAACAAAAAACACCTATTAAAAAAATAGAAGATTCTATTTGGGATCATCCTTTATGTCATGTGTTTTGGGGGGTGATACACAGGCCTGTGGATCTGATTGAGAAGTAAAAGGCAACCAAGAAAAACTTCAGAGAAATAGATGAATTAGTAACTATTTAGTTTTCCAAATGTTCACCAAACCTTCATAAAATTATTCATAAAAATGGACTAGAAGAAGGACCGAGAGGTGTTCCCCATGCTTCTTAGTCTTCAGGCTATCAAAATTAAATACTCAAATACTAAAACGTGAAAATATTTTAAAACAGAGAAGATATAGTTTGCACATACTTTTCATGAATCTTCAAGACTCGGTGAACTATAGGAATCTCTCTTCCTTCTATCCTAAAAACAACAATTTCTCCCACTCGGATGGGATCTTCAACGCGATTTGTTAAAAAGAGAAGATCTCCTCTATGAAATGCAGGCTCCATGCTGCCACTAGGAGACAAAGAACAGGAGAAAGAAAGTGTGAGATTAAAATTACTTTCAAAATGAGATACTCAACAAAACAACCCAAAGTATCACCCTTAGAGTCTACTCAATGCCTTAACAAGTATGTCAACATCAATGTATACTGTTCTCAAAGTATGGTGTCCGCGGGCTAATGGGTCACACAAACCTTCCTTTAGTGATGAGCCTTTACCATCTAGATCCATTTCAAGCATTACTATTCAAAGGAGCTTCAATCTTGAAAAGGGCAATGTTACGAATTCCTTAACCTTTTAAAATTTCAAGTGACAAATGGAATATAAAAGAATGAACTTTATAATCATTGCCCTTATTCTCACCTCATCTGAAAACACTAAACATATTCAAAATATATTCAAATGAGAACTGGGTCGTCTTCTGCCATTTATAAAGATAGAGACCACGATGACCTTCTGGGTTGGACCCATTAAGAAGGAAAAACAGCTCATCCAAAGAACAGTCAGCTACAAAGATAATGCTTCCGTTCTCGACTTATTTATTTGAAAAAGAGAAACAAGAAAGAAAACTAAGAACAATAGCAGAGATTTTTGTCTAAGAATTTCAGAAACGAGTAAAGGATTCGATCCCACGGTAACCAGTAAAGATAAAACTTCTAGCGTGCTTTCTCACCTCTCCTCTGTCCGGCCAGATACCAAGCTCTTCAATGGTCCTAAGATATTTGTACTAACTCATGAGCCTTTTCTTGCTGTGAAGAAGTATAGCCCATCAGTATTATTTTCCAAAACTCAAGCTCCAGTTTTCAACAATAGATTTAGTAAGAAGAAAACAGACAGATAAGGATTAAAATATGAGAATAAGGACAAAGTCCAAACATTTCTCTCTGGAGACTCTGGGACCTTGTAAGCGACTATAGCAGTGGTTCCCAAACTTTGCTGCACATTAGAATCACCGGGGGAACTTTAAAAACCTCCCACACTCTAGGCCGAATCTCTGGCTGTATAAATCAGAATCTCTGGGCATGGGAGGCAGGCATCAGTATTCAGTAAAGACCCCAGGCGATTCCAACATATAGTAAAATCTGGGAACCACGACGTCCGTGGATCTTCCAGTACATGTTTATTCTCAAAACTTTTGTTGAGGTTCCTCAAGGAACAATGAGTGTTCCCTTTTTCAGATGTTCAGGCAGAAGTTAGGACAGGTGTTTGGTGAAAACTAGACATGTAGTTTTCAAGGTTTTACTGATTGCTCTTTAAAATCAGTGACATCCTTTGTTCAGATAAAACCATGCTTGAAAATTATATAAATAAAACAGAATAAAGCTGAGTTGCTATGGTTCAATGGTTCATTTTTATTGAGCATTTATGTATACAGAGTGCTTTTCTAAGTTTTTTATAAGCAATCTACGATGTAGATTTTTTAAATTAAAATTTAACATTTATTCTTGAGGGAGAGAGAGAGAAAGAGAGAGAGACAGAGAGAGACAGAGCATCAGAGCATGAATGGGGGAGGGACAGAGAGTGAGGGAGACACAAAATCAGAGCCATCAGCACAGAGCCAGATACAGGGCTTGAACCCATGTACCATGAGATCACAACTTGAGCCGACTGAGCCACACAGGTACTCCTGATGTAGATATTATTATCACCCCAATTTTATAGATAAGGAGATTGAGGCTAAGAAAGGTATAAAGTTATCAACCAAAAAAATTATAAAGGGGAGATGTGAACAGGGAGTCCAACAGAGTCCACTCTCACTCTGCTAAACCGCCTCGGAACCACTCCAGAATTCTCGGGAGTGCATAATCACACCCACATTTAAGAAACAACACTTCAGGGGCTCAGTCGGTTGAGCATCCGACTTCAGCTCAGGTCATGATCTCACAGTTAGTTGAGTTCAACCCCCACATCTGTCTGCGGTCAGCACAGAGCCTGGAGCCTGTCTTCGGATTCTGTGTCTCCCTCTCCCTCTGACCCCCACCCCCCCTTCTCACGCGGTCTCTCGCTCTCTCTCTTAAAAATAAATAAAACATTTAAAAAATTTAGAAGAGGGGCGCCTGGGTGGCCCAGTTGGTTAAGCCTCTGACTTCGGCTCAGGTCAGATCTCACATTCGTGGGTTCGAGCCCTGCGTCAGGCCCTGTGCTGACAGTTCAGAGCCTGGAGCCTGCTTCCGGTTCTGTGTCTCCTTCTCTCTCTGCCCCTCCCCCTCTCGTGCTCTTGTCTTTCTCTGTATCAAAAATAAATAAAAACATTAAAAAAAAATTTTTTTTTAATTTAGAAGAAAAAGAAAAAAAAGAAGAAACATTACTTCAGAAGCTACAGTGTAAAGGACATTTAAATATTTATTGACATAATGAGCAGACTAGAAAAGACCAGAAGGTCGATTGGGAGGCCAGTTGTCCAAACTATTACTTAGAATCAAGCATTTGGCAACTATTAAAAGCGTTATTAAAAATATGGACACAGGAGAACTGTAAGGGGACAAGGAAAGAAAAGGATGCACAGAACTACTTCAATTATATAGGAAGTAACACACATGAAAAGAGAGACTAAAATGGTGCCAGTCATTATATTCCAAACTCTGGGCGACTTTATTTCAGCTAGATTCTTTGTGTTTTCAATGTTTCATACAATGAAAATATATTAACTTTTTCTGATTATAAAAACATATTTTTAAAGGTCACTACAACACCCCAGCAGGAAATGAAGGGCCTAAAATAGAACAATGCAGGGGAGACAATTATGAAAGAGTAGAAGAGAGAGGGGAAATAACAAATTTGACGGCCAATCGGATGTGACAGAAAGGGGTGATCAGGGAATGCTCCTGGGTTTCAGACAATGGCCCGGAGCAGATGGCGTGACAGTCCCAGACACGGGGGAGGAAGAACAGGTGTGCGGGGAGAGGAGATGAATTTTACTTCTATTACACGGAGTTTCAAGGGCCTAGTCAACACTCAGAGGGAGATGTCCAGGGTAGGATGGAAACAAGAGTCTACGTTTCAGGGAGGAAGCCGGATGAGAAATAAAAAGAGTTAAAAATGCAGATACAGACGGCAATTTACAACCGTGTGCAGTGAGAGGGCCTTTAAAGAAATAAACTGGGAGAAACTTTTTACACATTAAATAATTAGTAAACCTCTTACCATTGCTTAAACTATACTTTTACATTTACTACATCATAAACTTCATAAAAAGTTATATATAAACCACGTAAATATTTTTAAACTGACTTCAGCTCTATAAACGGGGAAAAAACAGTTTTGAAAGTTCCCTGAAACCAAGTTAATTATACTGGAATTAAAAAAAAAATTATTAAAAAAGAAAAGCTGTTTGTCTTTATTCCCAATGACTTCACTGAAGTCCTAAAAGTGGATTCTCAGTTAACCTGGGTCCTGTGAGGCATATTTGGTTCCAGGTAAAAATTCTAGTCCTCAAAGTTACATGAAACCTGGGGCACCTGCCTTCCCTTGGCCGCCCAGTCACATACCTCCCTCCCTCTAGGGACGCTCCTCTCGTCTTGATCAAATTCTCTTCCAATATGACCTGGTCTCTTTTAATGTCCTTTATTTCACGTATCAGAAAAGCTTAGTATATAAATATGCCTAGCTGCAAAATAACTTATCCAAATGCCATGTGTAAGCCCCTACTGATAGGACAAGTTTTCTGGCTGCAGCAGAAGTGAACTGTCTTCAGGATCATGGCCATGTCGAGCAGGTCCTGAGTCGAATCCACTGTTCGCTCTACCATCCCCAGGTTGAGGGTCATTAGACTGCCCGTCAGCATCTCCACTGAAGGGAACGCAATATGAAATAATTCCAGAAGAATCTCGAAAAGGAGGCTCCTGGGCTCTCTGTCTACACCTTTTCCCCGCAGTGCCAACGAGTGTGGCTCCTCCTGTCGGTGCTTGAAACGGAAGCTCTCCACTGACTCTAAAACTGTCTGGGAACCGTCTCTATACTCCCAGACTAGTACATTAAATGCCTTCCCAGCTAATAAAATCCATGCATGCCTTTGGATCTCTAAAATTATAGTTCCGTGTGAGTGTTCAGAAACACAGAGCAAAGGTCTGCCTAAGAGCAAGTAAGGTGACAGCGAGACACCAGAGACCCAGTGTCCTGGTGCGAGAACCACGTGTTGCTGAAACTCGTATTTCCTTTGTTTCTTAATGTTTATTTTTGAGAGAGACAGAGACAGAGACAGAAAGCAAGCACGAATGGGAGAGGAGCAGAGAGAGAGAGGGAGACACAGAATCTGAAGCAGGCTCCAGGCCCTGAGCTGTCAGCACAGAGGCTGACACAGGGCCTGAACCCATGGACTGTGAGATCATGACCCGAGCCGAAGTCGGATGCTTAACTGACTGAGCCCCCCAGGCACCCCTGAAATTCGTAGATCCTAATATGACAATGCAGGAATCAAACTGATCTTGTTTATAGCAATGTACTATTATCTAGACTCTACACAACATTAGTGATTTTATATTAATACACCATGATCTCTTAAAAAAAAAAACTCGAAATAGCTTATATAATTAAACCCCACATGAGACAGAACTATAATGATTCAATTCAACAACCAAGCGGTAATTCTCCCAGAAGGAGTCAGTTACTAAATGAGGCTTTCACAGCACTAGAGTCTGAGTACAAAGGTAGAGAAGGAGGAACGGTGGAAAACATCAGAACTGTCTGTCACTTTAAGAGACAGCACTGCCATCTTCAAAATTCCTGCAGTCTATTTAGAAGTGATATTTAAAGGTCAGCAGGAAACATGGAAGTAATCAGTGACGCTGTGTACTGACACCGAGGACGTGCTGCAGGAAAACTCTTAATGCATGGGGATGACACATGATCTAGTAAATTAACACCTAAATATCAGTCTTGATGTATCAAACCGGAGAGTGTACCAGGGCAGAAGAACTTCAGGAAAACACAGCACATTGTAGTAAGAGACGTGCCAAAAAGAAAACTCATGTAGTAATCATTTTCTAGAAAAGTCCTGAGCCCTTTGGGGTCTGAATGGTAAGTGCCTGACAAGGCTGAGCGTTTCTCACAGTTTCAGACCCTCTTCTGGGAGAGTGTAGTTTCTAGAACAACAATACAACAGTTACCCAAGTACTCCGTTTTTCTCTCCAGTAATGCCATGCAATTCTACGCCGTGACAAGAAAGCGTTACCTGAGCACCACGACGATCGGACTTTCACTCCCGGTTATGACCATCAGCCCCTTCCAGATCATTAGCGCCGAGGAGACTATCATCCCAAAATTGAGGACTTGATAGTACAGCTGTAAAACAAAGGAGAGGAAATCAGATCCGTAATTATCCCCACTCAAAAAAGCAAACGAGAGTAGTATCAGTTGAAAAATTTTCAGGCAGTACTACTGGGGCGGCTGAAGTTCTGAAACGTTAACATACTGTCATGATTTCCCCATCGGCACCCCGAACAGCCCTCCTACCACCCAGTAACCTTTCCCCTTTTTGTTTGCTAAACACACTACCCTCGCAGGATAATTTATGTTCCGAACTTTCAACAGATGTTACTTCATTCAGGCTTCACAACAGTTCTCCTTAAGTTCAACTTCATCTGGGATACACGCCGGCTGATAGAAAGACACCAGAGACCCTGAACTCTCCAGACGTCCTTCCCTACGGCACTTACCCCTGATAACCGTGGGCTATTTGACGGCATGGGACTCCACTCCTTTTTTTTTTTTAATGTTTATTTATTTATTTTTTATTTTTTTTGAGAGACAGAGAGAGATAGTGAGAGCAGGGGAGGCTCAGAGAGAGGGAGACACAGACTCTGAAGCAGGCTCCAGGCTCCGAGCTGTCAGCACAGAGCCTGATGTGGGGCTCGAACCCATGAGCCGTGACATCATGACCTGGGCCAAAGCCGGACGCTTAACCAACTGAGCCCCCCGGGTGCCCCTCCATTCCTTTTTTAGTTGAGGAAACTCAGTCTCAGAGGGAGGAAATGCCTTTGCCAAAGGCATACAGCTTGTCAGTCACACAGTTAGGATCGAAGGCCAGCCTTTCCTAGCTTACTAAATTCCCACGACTCGACAAATCATAAAATTCTAGGACTTGAATAAGCAGATACAATACCAAAAAGGCATTTCCTGTGAGGGAAATAATATGAGCTAACTGTGTTAGACTAAGACTGGAGAATGGGTAAAAGCAGAGAGGATGACTGACTCACTTTTGTTGCTTAAGAAAATATATGTGCAGGCGGACACGCGACAAGACCACTGGGCTAGTCTTCAAAACTACGAGTCATGAAAACAAAGGTGAGAGACCGTTCTAGATTAGAAAGGACTACGGAGACATAACCAAACGCAATCAATGCATTTTGATTGGATCTTTGTTCAAAATAACAAAATGCTATAAGAAAAAATCCCAACAATTAAAGACATTTTGGGGAGTGCCTGGCTGGCTTAGTCAGCGGAACATGTGACTCCTGGTCTTGGGGTCATGAGTTTGAGCCCCACTTTGGGCACAGAGATTACTTTAAAAAAAGGCATTTTGGGGTCAATTGGGGAAACTCAACTATGACTTAAATTCTGGCACCCCAATGAAGTATGACGCGGTCTATGGATAAAATGAACACCATCCTCACAGGAGGAAAATATGAACATTTCTAACAGACGCAAATGTTTGCTATTCTTTGAGTAATGGAGTAACAGGAGCAGACAGGTACAACCTGGCACCTAGTCTGACACTCCCATTTTCAGGTGAGGAAACTGAGGCGCAGAGAGGTCACGTGATGTGCTCCTGCCTGCACAGCTGTTGGAACTACTACAACTCAGGTCTCCCAGACTCTCCCTCTTTGAGAGGGCAGCTTCGTAAAAGACCAAAAAACTAGTTTCTAAGATGTGATTCTTGTCAACCAGTGGATAGGCAGGCAGAAATCCAGCTGAAGGCTGTATTTTCCAAACTTCCGATACTAAAAGTCACCTACAGTACTGCTTAGAACAATAGATTCTACACCCCAGTCCCGAATTTCTGTGTGATTCCGCAGGAACTACCAAATATAAAATACAGCTCCATCATCCCTTACTTAGAAGTCAGATAGGTTTCGTATTTCAAAATCAGCCCGATACTGAAAAGGTAATCCCTGCATGTACCATGTTTACGTTACACCCCCAGCAGGGTCTAAGGCCATATCCCCAAATCAAGCACGTTAATATTTCTGCAGCAAAACTTAAATAATTCACACTGAAGCAAATAAAATCTAAAAATAGCTACATGGCTATCAGTTCAAGTCTTTTTTTTTTAATTTTTAAGTATTTTTTATTAATTTCTGAGAGACAGAGAGAGACAGCACGAGCAGGGGAGGGTCAGAGAGAGAGAGAGGGAGACATAGAATCCGAACCAGGTTCCAGGCTCTGCGCCGTCGGCACAGAGTCTGATGCAGGGCTGGAACCCATGAACTGTGGGATCATGACGTGAGCCAAAGCCGGACGCTTAACCGACTGAGCCACCCAGGAGCCCCAAGTCTGTCTTTCTTAAGAAGTTTTTTTTTAAACGTTTATTTATTTTGAGAGAGAGAGAACACACAAGAGTGTACATGTAAGCGCAGAGAGAGAGGGAGAGAGAGCAAATCCCAAGCAGGCTCCTCGTAGTCAGCACAGAGCCCAACGTGGGGTTTGAACCCACGAACTGTGAGATCATGACCTGAGCCGAAACCGGGACTCGGATGCTTGACCAACTGAGCCCCCAGGCGCCCCTCTAACAGTGCAGTTTATCATCGTGCGGATTATTCTAGTCCCGGGGGGGCTCCACTTGCTAAAAGTGCAGACGTCAAACGCACGCACCGATCCCCACCCCACACTTACCTCGAGCTGTGACTGGTTTTAGGAACACTCTGTCCAGGCTTCACCTTGAGCACTGCAGAGCACATTGTTCCAGTCGCTTCCAGAGCGAGTACTAGAGCTACTCAGCTCCGTGGTTGCTATTCTACACGGGCCGCAGTGCCGCATTCACAGTCAGCCCGACACCGCCCCACGGCGGGAGGCAGGGAGGGGCCCTCTCTGCGCCGGCACCTTCGGGAGGATTCGGGCACAGTGGTCAAGGCAGCAGGAGCCAAGGCGGCCCCTTAGTCTTTTGCGTAAAGACTGCTGGTAGCAATACGAGGGGAGGAAAGAAAGGGAGGAGAATACGACGTTTTTCGAATTTTTGCTCAGATGATGTGCTTCTGTGCAGGTTCGGCCCACAGCCGGACCTGGCTGCGGCGCGTGGGACGGACCAGATCCACACAGTGAGGGCCTTGTCACCCCTCTCTCCTTAATGAGAACGATGGGGGGATGCTGGTGATGAGCTCAGTTTCACAACAAGGGCTCTACGGCGGGAGGGAGTACGACAAGTCTGACGGAAAGGGAAGGCTGGTCACGGGTGGAATAGTGGCCTTGCAGGGACTCAGGAAACCGTCATTTTTGTCTTCCGTTTTTCTTTTAAAGAATACTTTATTAGACACCCCACACATGTTCTGACAACGCTACATCGGTGCCCCTCTGCAAATGGAAAGATTTTCGTCAACAAAAGAGAGAGACTTGGGGGCGCCTGCGTGGCTGAGTCATTCGTGGCGCCACTTGTGGGCCTGCACCTGCGCACCCTCTCTCTCAAAAAGAAACTTAAACAAACAAATAAATAAAATGCACTGCAAGTAACACATAACACAAGTTTAAGAAAAACGTAAGACAGAAAATTCAGCAGAATAAAAGCTGATGAGTTTAACAGCCATAATCGATCTATCTAGAAGTTAGATACTGTGCCTTTATCTGTTATAGTTATCAAATACACGTGGTATTTCCTATTCTTCTAAGAGATACTTGCAAGTTCAACACAGAGGGTATTTTCAGAGAAGTCACACTTCTGGCAATCTCAAGCAAAGACGGACGTGACCATGGAAGCAAAAACGTGTCTCCGCGCCGCAAAATTACAGCTGGGCTAAGTCTCCAACTCCTCTAGCTCAGGACCTCAAACTGAGAGGCTCCTGAGTCCATACCCACACTCCTCCTGCTTTCTAACTCACAAAAGAGGAAGCGACTAGAAGCTGGGGTATTGGAGGCAAGTACCCTGACAGCAGCTCGAAGTAAGACTGACGGGAAAATTGAGCATGCTCAGAAGATATGCTGTTACTATGGCCCAGAAAAGTCACTGACAGGCCCGGTGACGACCGTAAATGATAAAAACAAAAAAACCTGGAATAGTCTAAACTGGCATCATATTAACAACAGTAAGGTAAGTTTCATTTGAGAAAAATCTATCTTTTAAAAATGTGACTCACGGGACACTGGGCTGGTTCAGTCAGAAGAGCAAGTGACTCTTGATCTTGGAGTCATGAGTTCGAGCCCCATGTTGGGTGTAGAGATTACTTAAATAAATACAATTTAAAAAAATAAATAAAAAATCTGACACAGAAAACATATCTTTACAAACATACTTTTACACCAATATACAAACTTTATTAGAACTATAAATTTGTATATCTAAGACTGGCGCAAACCCCAAGCAAAAGAAACTTGAAGAAAACTACAACAAAAGTCAACACAATCATCAAACTGCTTAGAACCAATGAGAAAGAGAAAACTGTGGAAGCAGCCAGATTAAAAAAAAGGCATTATGTAAAGAGGAACAAAGATTACAGCAGACTTCTCTTTGAAAATAACACATGCCAGAAGTCACTGAAGCAACATCTTAAAAGCACTAAAAGGAAAACTATCAACCTAAAATTCTGTACCTGAGAAATTTCTTTCAAAAATGAAGGCAAATAAAACCTTTCAAACATACAAAAATTAAAAAATACTTCTTTTTCAAAAATTTTTTCCAGTTTATTTATTTATTTTGAGAGAGAGAGAGAGAGAGAGAGAGAGAGAGACAGCATGAGTGGGGGAGGGGCAGAGAGAAGGAGGGAGAGAGAGAGAGAGAGAATGAATCCCAAGCAGGCTCCACGGCGCCACCACAGAGCCTGGTGAAGGGCTCACGCCCATGAGGCCGTGAGACCGTGAACTAGGCCAAAACCAAGAGCTGAATACTTAACCTGACAGAGCCACCCAGGAGCCCCTAAAAAATACTTCTTCACCATGAGCAGACCTACACCACAAAAAATGTTTTAAAAAAGTCCTCCAGGCAAAAATATCAGTTCCTCAAAAAATTAAAAATAGAACTACCTTACGGCACAGCAATTGCATTAGTAGGTATTTATCTAAAGGATACAGGCGTGCTGTTTTGAAGGCGCACACGCACCCCAATGTTTCCAGCAGCGCTATCGACAGCAGCCAAAGTATGGAAGAGCCCAAGTGTCCACTGACAGATGGATGGATACAGAAGATGTGGCGTGTACACAACAGAGTATGACTCGGTAATCAAAAAGAATGGAATCTTGCCATTTGCAACAACATGGATGGAACTACAGTGTATTATACTAAGCGAAATCAGTCAGAGAAAGACAAATATATGACTTCACTCATATGTGGAAATTAAGGTACAAAACAGATGAACTTAAGGGAAGGGAAACAATATAAAAATAGGGAGGGGGACAAAACGCAAGAGACTCTTACACACAGAGAACAAACCGAGGGTTGAGGGAGGGGTTATGGGTGGGGGGTTGGGCTAACCAGGCGAGGGGCATTGAGGAGGACACTCGTGGGGATGAGCACTGGGTGTGAGTTATATGTGGGGAATGAATCACTGGATTCTACTCCTGAAATCATTATTGTACTAAATGATAACTTGGATGTAAGTTAAAAAGTAAAAAATAAGTAAATAAATAAAATAAATTTTAAAAAATAATGAAAGTCGTCTAGAAAAAGTACCAAATAAAATCTAGATCTACACAAATAAGAACAAATGTCAGTAAATACATAATACACCTTTTCTTTTTAAAACAATTTTTGTTTTGATATTTTTAGACTTTATTTCTTTTGAGAGAGTGCATACACTAGTGGGGGAGGGGCAGAGAGAGAGAGAGGGAGGGAGAGAGAGTATCCCAAGCAGGCTCTGTGCTGTCAGTGCAGAGCTGGACGCAGGGTTCAAACTCACAAAGTGTGAGATCATGACCTGGGCCTAAATCAAGAGTTGGATGCTTAACCAAATGAGCCACCCAGGTGTCCCTTCAAGTAAAAATTTTAAAGATAATGGATTATTTAAGGCAAATATAACAACAAAGTACTGTGCCAACATATACAGAAGCAGCTATATAACAGGAGCCCAAGGCCAGGGGAGAGGAGATGGAAATAGATCAGTGTGATGCTCTCATACTATACGTGAAGTCATATAACGTAGGTTGAAGACAGGCTGAGAAAAGTTAAAAAAACACATGATAAACCTTAAAGCAAATAAACAAGTAAGGTATGCCTAACAAGCTAACAAAGGAATAAAATGGAAACTCAAAAAAAAAAAAAAAAAAAACCCAACCCACACAACTCAACTAATCCAAAATAAGATGAAAAAGAGGAATGGGGAACAATAAACAAATGGGAGAAATAAAAAAAATTAAGATAGAGATTTTTAAACACAATCATATTAATAATCACATAAAATATAAATGACCTGGGGCACCTGGGTGGCTCAGTTGGTTAAGCGTCCGGCCTCGGCTCAAGTCATGATATCATGGTTCGTGGGTTCCAGCCCCGCATCAGGCTCTGTGCTGACAGCTCAGAGCCTGGAGCCTGCTTCAGATTCTGTGTCTCCTTTTCTCTCTGACCCTCTCTCTATCTCTCAAAAAATAACTAAAAGACATTAAAATATAAATGACCTAAGTGCTATACCAATTGAATTAGAAGAAAAAAAAAGCCCAATTATATGTTGCCTACAAAAAATGCACTCTAAATATAGATACCAATATTGATAATAAAAGTAAAAAGACAGGAAAACACATCATACTAATAGTAATCAAAAGAAAATTGAAGATAAGAAAGACAGATGGAAGGATGGATGGAGGGATGAACAGATGAATGGAGTAGCTACATTAATATCACACAAAGCAGATTTTATAGCAAATAATATTACGAGGGATATGAGGGTCATTTCATTATGATAAAGAGGTGAGTTCACTATGAGGACATAATCCGAAACATCTATGCAACTAATAACTTAGCTTCAAAATACAAGAAGCAAATACAGAACTATAAGGAGAAATAGACAAATCCAAAGTTATAAATTAAAAAATTTAAAATCCCTCTATCAATAACTGATATAGCAAAAAGGAAGAAAAGCAATAAGAATAGAGAAAATTTGAACATCACTTCCAACCAATCTGACCTAATCAATACTTACAGAACATTCTGCCCGGTACCAGCACTTACACATTCCTTTCAAGTGTACATAGAAAGTTTACCAAGATAGACCATAGTCAGGGCCACAAAAAAAGTCTTAATAAATAGAAAAGGATTTGAATTATGCCACGTGTATTTCTCTAATCACAATGTTATGAAAACAGAAATCAATAACAGAAAGGCATCTGAAAACTCCCTCTGATATTTCAAAATCAAAGAACCGGCTTCTAAATAACCCATGGTAAAAGAAGAACTCAAAAAATAAACTGAAAGTATTTTGAACTGGATAAAAATGGAAATATATCAAAATCTGTGGGATGCACCTAAAATACTACATAGATGAATTTTATAGCAGTACAAATAAAACAGGAAAGTCTCAAATTATATGTTGTATTTTTGTTTACACAGTTGAAAATATTTCATAATTTCTCTTGTGATTCTTCTTTGACTCATGGGTTATTTAGAAACTATTTAATTTCCAAATATTTGTGAATTTACTAAAGTAAGCTTCTACCTTAAAACACTAGGAAAAGCAAATGAAACCCAAAGTAACTCACAGAAAGTAAATACTAAAAATAAGAGGAGAAATAAATGAAAGAGAAGACAGGAAAACAATACAGAAAATCAATCAAACCAAAAGCTGGCTCCTCAAGAAGATCAGTTAGCCAGACTAATCAGGAAAAAGCGGGGGGGGTGTGTGTGGAGGGAGGGAGGATATGGATTACTAGTACTAGAAAGGAATGAGAGATGAATATCTATTTGTTTGTATTGATATACAAACATTATAGGGATATAAGTAAGTATTATGAATACCTTTATGCCAATATATTTCCAATTCCTTGAAAGACACAAGTTACCAATACTCACTGAAGAAAAATAACTGGAATGGATCAATATCTATTAAAGAAATTGAATTTATGGTTTAAAAATCCCAAAAAGAAAAACTCCAGGCTTAAATGGCAAATCAGATCCAACAATTAATACTGCATACCCACGTAGGATTTATTCCAAGGTAAAAAGTTTGAGTCTTCAATATTCCTTTCTCAATAGTTGCTAGAACAATACAGATAATCGTCAATGATATAAAAAAATTGAATACCATCAACCAGCTAAACACTTATAGAACACTCCGCCCAAGCGGGCAGAATACACATTCTTTTCAAACACATGAAACATTCTCCAGAGATTCAGTCCTTGGTAAATTAAAAAAAAAAGCCTCAAATTTTAAAAGACTGTAATCACACAAACTATGTTCTCCAAACACAATGGAATTAAATTAGAAATCAGCACCGAAAGAAATGTGGAAAATCCACAGATATTTGGAAATTAAACATTTTTCTAAATAACCTGTGGGTCAGAAGGAAATCATAAAATACTGTGAGAACTGAATGTAAACAAAAACACAATATATCAAAATCTATGGATTGTAGCTAAAGCACTGCTTGGAAGGAAATTTATAGCTTTAAATACATATATTAGAAAAGATCTTAAACCGATAACCCAAGATTCCACTTTAAGAAACCAGACAAAAATAGCAAACTAAACACAAAGCAACTGGGGAAGGAAATACAGTTTAGAGCATAAATCAATGAGACAGGAAAATATATAAATAAACAAACAAATCAATAAAAGTCAAATTCATAGAGATAGAAAGTAGAAGGGTAGTTACCAGGGAAGGGGGCAAGGGGAGAACGGGGAGTTTTTAATGAGCACAGAATTTTAATTTTTCAAGACAGAGTCCTGGAGATTGGCTGTACATCCATGTTAATGTACCTAACACTACTGAACTCTACGCTTTTTTTTTTTTTTAAAGTAGGCTCCATGCCTACAATGTGGGGCTTGAACTCACAACACTAAGATCAAGACCTGAGCTGAGATCAAGAGTCGGCTGCTTAACCAACTGAGCCACCCAGGCACCCTGACTGAACTCTACACTTAAAAACTGGCTGAGTCAGGGGCACCTGGGTGGCTCAGTTGGTTGAGCAGCTGACTCTTGATCTCAGCGCAGGTCAAGATCTCACAGTTCTTGAGTTTGAGCGCTGCATCAGGCTCTGTGCTGACAGCCTGGAGCATGGTTGGGGTTCTTTCTCTCCCTCTCTCTCTGCCCCTCCCTTGCTCATGTGTGCGCTCTCTCGAAAATAAATATACATTTTAAAAAATGGATGAGTCAATAAATTTTGTGTATTTTATCACAATTAAAAAAAGTATGCTAAATGAAAGCAGCCAGCTGCAAAATACCACATTTTGTAGGATTCTGTTTATATTAAGTGTCCAGCTAAAGTCAATCACGAGAGACCGAGAGCAGAGCAGAGGTTGCTGGGGCAGGCCTGGGCGTGGGGACGGGAATCAAGTGTAAAAGAAGACAGAGGGTCTTTCTGGGCCTCTGGAAATCTTCTAAAACTGGATTGTAGTGATGGTCGTAGGACTCTATGCATTTACTGAAAGACATGAACTGTACACTTCAAACGGGTGAATTTTATAAATTCTGTCAATAAAGGGTTGTTGTTCTTTAAAGCACAAGCACATAAAATAGAAGCAAAGAGAGTAGGAAAGGCCTCCCACTAAAAGGGGTCTTAGTTAACTGACCTGAAATCCAGAAGCTATGAAGAAAACCTAGGTCAATGTAACTACCAGAACAAAATAAAAAAGCAAACAATAACCAAAAAAATCCCACGACTATGCACGGCAAATTATACCTTAAGTCAAAAGGCAAATGATAAACTATGAGGAAGTTTTTACCAGATAGATATATATCCAAAAGACGAATCTTCCTAGAAACAGCTCCTAGCACTCAGTGAGAAAATAACTCAAAAAGGAAAATAGGCAAAGGAGTATGAACTGCCAGTTCATGGAAAAAGAAGTAAAAATCGCTCCAAAATCATATGAAAATATGCTCGACCAAACTCATAAAAAGGGAAATATAAAGAAAATGATTCTGAGATACCACTCTTCACTTACCAGGATGACAAAAATCTAAAAGTCTGGAAACACAACGCTGGCAAAGCTACAGGAAAAAGTCACTTCCCCTTTTAAAATTTTTGAACAATGTAAATATAAGACCTATTTAAACTATTCATTATTCCAGTATAAGCGGGGGAAGGGTGAGCCCATAAACTTATTTCAACTACCGTACTTGTCTTTCTGAGGCACTTGGCACTTGGTTAACTTTCTTATAACCCACTTGGTTGGGCCAGACCCGGAAATACAGCTGTTCTAGGGTCCTGTCTTTGCCCCTTTCCTTCCCCGATCTGCACGCACTCTTCTCTCTTCACGGCTTCAGTTACAACATACATGCTGATGAGACCTCAGTCTCTTCATATCACACCCTTATGTCCTCTAAGTACTCAGTTCCCTTCTGAAAATCACCCCTGTCCAAAGCTGAACTCGACCTTTTCCCTCAAATCCTTCCCTCTTTCCACGCTCTCAGTGTGGTGCCAACATCCGCCTGGGCCTCCAGAGTTCGCCTCCCTAACATCTCTCCTCCCCGGCCCGTTGGCTCTACTCCTGTGGCTACTGCCTGAATCCAGGTCTCATTTCCTCTCAGACTATGAAAATAATCTGACAGTTCTACTTCTAGACTTGCATCCATGTAATTCATCTGCCTACATATTGTTTTTATAAAGTGAAAACGGAATTACTGTACTATCTGCTCCAAATTTTTTCTCACAACTTACCAAGTCTGAACTCCTCAGTATACAAGGCCTTCCATGATTTGGGCCCTGCTGACCAACCTATTTCTTGCTACAAGTGATATTCCAGGCCCATAACCATAAACATAAGCTAGCTTATAATGCTATAATCACAGGCCCTTAACAACGTTACTACATGTAGCAATAAGCAAAACTAAAAGGTATATGTCCTTACTAAGTCGGAACGACGAAAAAAAGGCTGGGTGCCCTGTCTTAGCAAGACAGTCACCGGCTTCCAGCCGACATCATCTTGAAAGAGACTCACTGCATGGTTTTCTGACAATTTCCTGTCCCTGAGGACTCCTGCAGGCATGCTGCTGGTGACAGGCCTACTTGAGGGCTACAGCAATTCTAGAGCTTCCTATCATAATCTAGTCCAGGGGGACTTTGATCAGCCCTCTATTCCAGAGTAAACTTGTTTACTACATTGGTGAGATCATGCTGACTGGACTTGGTAGTTGAACCTCGTGACCTAGACCCCTTGGGAAAATACACAAGTGGCCAGAATGTGGGAAATAAATCCCACAAAAGTTCCCCTCCTGATGAAAATTCTTGGTGTCCAGTGGTCCCTGCTAAGATACCCCTCCAAGACGAAGGGTAAGTTACTGCATCTGGTTCCTGAGACCACCAAGAAGCCTAAAGCCTCGTGGGCCTCTGGATTTCGGAGACAACATATACCTCACGTGGGCGAGCTACCAACTCTCCGTATCGAGTAAACCCATTCTGAGCCCGTCTTGAGCAGGGCTCCACAACAGGTCCAAGCCGCCATGAAAGCTGTCCCAGCAACTGGGCCAGAAGACCCAGAAGATGACTGAAGTATTTGTGACAGACAGGGAGCCCCTGGCCGATAATCTCTATGGGCCGACGACAGCACACACCTTTGGGTTTGGGGGCAAAGCCACGCTATACTTTGGAGAACTACTCTCTTGAGTAACAGCTTCTGGCTTGCTACTGAGTTCCAGCAGAGCCCAAACACTCGAGCATGGGTCACCAAGTTACCATGTGACCTGAACTCCCCAGCTTCAACTGCCAAGCAAGCCATGAAGTTGGGCACTCACCCGGTACTCCACCATCGCACAGATGTGGTCTACTTAAGATTGGGCTCGAGCAGGCCCTGAAGACACAACAGTACGAGCAAGTGACTCACATACTCAAGGCTCCTACTCGGGTTACACTGCTTCGCTTCTCTCCTCTCACACCTACTGCCTCACGGGCGCTCCCTTTGACCAGCTGACTAACGAAGACTTTGGGCCTGGGTTTTAGACGGGTCTACACGAACCATCCAGCACCAACCGACAACGGACGGCTGTGGCACGGCACACCCATTCAGGGTTTGCCATGAGGGGCTGTGATGAAGGGAAATCCCCCCAGTGGGCAGAACTTTGAGTGACAGACGTTGCTCGTTTTGCCTGGAGGGAGAGACGGCCGCAGGTGTGGATTTACACCTATTCCTAAGTGACTAGCAGTTTGGCTGGATGGCCGGGGACTGGAAGGGACACTATTGAAAGGCCAGAGACACGAGATTTGAGTAAGTGGTATATTGAAGGAGCTCTCCAAGTAGGTACTTAGAATGTGAAGATATCTGTGTCCCATGTAAATGTTCACTAAAGAATTACATCAGGAGAGAAGTCTTTTTATTTATTTACTTTTTGAGAGAGAGAGAGAGAGAGAGAGGGGCAGAAAGAATCCCAAGCATGATCTGCACTGTCAGCACAGAGCACAACACAGGGCTCCATCTCACCAACTGTGAGATCATGACCTGAGCCGAGATCAAGAGTTGGACACTTAACCAACTGAGCCACCCAGGTGCCCCTGCAGAGGGGTTATCTTAATAATCGGTTAAATAGTGCTCTCTTTGGCAGCACAAACTAAAATAATCAGTTAGATGAAATTACCAACTCTCTGGGTGCCAGTCAGCCCCCTTCCCCAGCTCCCCTCGTCTTGCCTGATGGACTCACGATCCAAGTTGCTGTCTGCGGCAGCCACGCTGAAGGTCGGCAATATGGACTTTCACTCACCAAAACCAATCTGGTTGTGGCCAGTGATGAGTGCCTACTCTGCCAACAGCAAAAAAATCAACAATGATACAATTCCTGACACTGGTTTACTTCTGTCATGGGAGGGGGGAGCAATTCATCCTTACTAGATTGTATTCTCGATGTGGGTCTGTCTTCCCTCTCCTTGGTATTTCTGTCAAAACCACCATCCGGGAACTTACAGAGTCCTTTAGTCCCTCGTCATGGTATTCCACACAACACTGCTTGTGACCAGGGGACCTAGTTTACGGATAAAGCACAGCAGCAGGCGTTTGGGTCATGGAATTCACTGGTCTCACTAGGTCTCCCGCCATCTTGAAGTGGCTGGCCGGAAATAACAGCGGGACAGCAGGCCAGTTATCAGTGTACGGTCTCTGAGCTCCAAATCCACCC
This sequence comes from Mungos mungo, assembly GCA_004023785.1. Taxonomy (NCBI): domain Eukaryota; kingdom Metazoa; phylum Chordata; class Mammalia; order Carnivora; family Herpestidae; genus Mungos; species Mungos mungo. The sequence goes on along the minus strand of PISW01001118.1, from coordinate 351,142 downwards.
TGGTGTTACTGAACAAATCCTCCTTTTCCAACGGGCTCAATCATGCTTGGATTTATTAACAAGAGGCCTGAGAGGGCCACTGCAAAGCGATGAAGGCAGGGGCTTCTCCGTCTCATGGCTTCATTTCACACGGCAGTGCGGGACTGGTGCGGGTCTGCTAGTGTTCCGTCGCTGACCCTTCCAGACTGGTTCCTGCCCACGTGATCTCTGGCGAACTTCTCAGCCTCCCAGCTGCAGCTCACTGCTCCGGCAAACGTCACTGCCACGGCAGACTGCACGTCCCTGCAGAGCCACACCCTCTCAGGAGAGGTCTTGGATCTCCGGCTTGGGAGGGGAGATGGAGTAAGGCGTGTTCCCATTTCTTTCCATGTTCACCCCCTCATCCTCGAGGGTACGGCTGTTTCCTGCAGATGCGGTTTCTGAACTTCCTCTGAGTGCTCTCTCACCTGTTTTCAGGAGTTGAGCATCTTTTACTAGTTAACAATTCTTTATATTAAACTTTGCCCAGTTCAGTTGCTGGGATGGCTTCCGTCTTCTGAGTGGGGCGGAGGCCCTCTGAGGCCTCTCCCCGCGGCGCTCTGCGAGGCTGGGGTGACGTCTGACGCCCTCCGGTGCGAGGTCTGTGCTCGGAACCAGCAACCAATACAGGAGACGACTTCTCCCACAGGTCCTCCTCGCTTGTCCGGAATAAAAGGATGCAAATGGGAGTGAGCTCTCTCACTCTCACCCCTAATAATCTGCTAGTGAAATTTCTGCTTTCCATTCTCACGACTCTGGAGTCTGCGGGCTTAGACACTTCCTTCCCCCAGGAGGTCTCCTTCCATCGGGGGACACAATGCTTGCATGAGGCTGGCAGTCGAGCCTACTATCTGGCTGCTTGGGCCCCTCAAGCCGGGGAACCAAAACGCAAAGAATCGGGGGTTACTTATTGGCCAGGGTGACTGATCCTGACTTTCTGGAAAAAACAGGGTTGTTTCTACATAATGAGGGAAGTGAGTAACCGGACGACAGAATCCTGGACTATACAGAGAGGGTCTCTTAGTGCTCTTCTGCCCTGTGATAAAAGTTAGTGAAAACGACAATAATCCAATTCAGGCAGGACTACTCTTGACATTAGCCCTTCAGTAATGAAGTTTGCGTCACTCCACCGGGCAAGAAACCGTGACCAACTTAGGTTCTTGCTGAGAGCAGAGGACTATGGAATGGAAGAGAGAATCCAGCTACAACCACGTGAACAACTGCAAAAACAAAGGCTAGCTACATATTAGACAGAAGCATAATTTTGTTTTATTTGAAAAGTTAAACACAAGCTGCCTGGGTGGCTCGGTGGGTCAAGTGTCCAACTTTGGCTGAGGTCATGATCTCACAGCTTGTGAGTTCAAGCCCCGCATCAGGCTCTCTGCTGTCAGCGGGGCTCTCTGCGGTCAGCACAGAGTCCGCTTTGTATCCTCTGTCTCCCTCTCTCTCTCTGCCCTTCCCTCCTTTCTCTTTTTCTCTCTGAAATAAATAAACATTAAAAGAAAAATTAAATACAATTAGAAGATGTGTGTATAGTTGCCAAGTTGACAAAGGGAAGACTACAGGAGTTTTGTACTCTGCCAACTTGGATAAGCTAGAACTAGGCATTCCCAAATCCCCTCTCTCCAGGGTTCTGGGTTAAAGTTGGCCAAAAAAAAGAAATGTGTCCAAGATCCAGAAGCTCTTAAAAGGAAAGACCTGCTATCATGCTGAAGGTCACTGTGGTTAGAGGTGGTGAGAAACAAAGGCCTGGCTGAATCCAGTTTGTCCTGGCTCCCTTCTCTCCCACGTCGGCTCTGCCGGCTGACCAAGAGACGACAGGTAGGAGCAGCCGCCTTCCACACACCGCATCTTCTACTCTCCTCTGTGTGGTCCCAATCCATCAGCCAGGTGTGGACTCCAGCCCCAGATGCCATGGCAAGCTTGGATTTGTCCACCCAGGAGAGTGCTGGTTAGTGACATCTCTCTGATTCACCATGTCTCAGTATTAATTTTTTTTTAATATTTATTTTTGACAGAGAGACAGAGCACAAGCAGGGGAGGGGGCCGAGAGGGAGACACAGAATCCGAAGCAGGCTCCAGGCTCTGAGATGTCAGCACAGAGCCTGACATGGGGATCCAGTCTATGAACAAGATTACAACCTGAGCTGAAGTCGGCCACTTAACCAACTGAATCACTCAAGTACCCCTGATGTTAGTATTTCACACCGAAACCCGGCAACTAATTACTGAATATGGACACCTTGTCAGTAACATTTTCCTGATTCTAAATAAGACTATATGAGTTTTCAAAAATCTGGATAGATCTGTCCTCTGTGCTGTATAAACTTCCTATTTGCTGCACACGTATTCATATTAAGTCGAACACTAAGAAAAATCTGCTTGGTTTCTGTGTGCCTCATTGGAGGGCCAATTAATTTAAACAAAAATTATCACAGATATCTAGAATTCAATCAAGTATCATTACAATAGCCATTAGGAGTTGAGTGACCCTAAGAGACATGAAGAAATAAAAAGACTTGAAAGATTCTGCTAAGTCCTAACATCTTTAGATTTTGGCAAGACATACAGATAATTGAAACCCAAAGAAATGCAGAACTCAAGTAATATAAGAGGCCTAAGGAGGAGCTAATAAGCAAATTCTGTGAAAGTTGGGCCAATCCCATCAGGGTTCAAACATGGATGTAGTCACATCCTGGCCAATACACTCTGGTCATTAAGAATTCTTGGCAAGCAGAGGGACACCCCCAAATTTTACATGTGAAAAGAACACGAAAATTATTTTGCATGACATACTTATTTTCTTAGTGGGTAAACAACTTTTGACCCCAGTAAAATTTATAATTAAGAACAAGAATTCTTAAAGAAAATTATGTATAGTGTTAATATTTTTATGTTAAAAACTCCGTGCATACTTCATATTTTAAATATTCATAAAATTTAAGAGAACTTGGCCCATTAAAGTCATAGGTCAGGTTTGTAGTTCCAACTTGTAAAGTATAGTCAATTGTTGTAGATTTATGGTTTTAAGCAGAAAGTTTACTATTTGCACAGTGCGGAAACATTTCAGAGAACTTACACAGTCCCAGACATATTCAAATTATGTAAGTATGCAGTGATATTTGCTGAATAACCGAGGTTCTTAAAAAGGAAAATTTACTTATTTATTTTAAGCATAAGAGAAGAAGGGACAGAGAGGGAGAAAGAGAGAGAGTCCCAAGAAGGCTCCGCACTGACTGCACAGAGTCCGAAGCAGGGCTTGAACCCACAAACCGTAAGATCACGACCTGAGCTGAAACCTAGAGTAGGATGTTCACCCAACTGAGCCATTCAGGCACCCCTTAAAAAAGAAAAATTTTAAATTTATAATATTTTTAAGTTGTTTGTTTGGAAATGGCCCAAATATTCAAAGTACCTTCAAATTGTCAAGTTTTCCTAGACTCTCTTTTTTTTTTAATTTCCTAGACTTCAAATAGGATTAAGATTTGTAAACTGATTCTAAAAGCTTAAGAACTCAGTTTTAAAATTTTAGCTTTTACAAACTGAACATTATTTTTTAAAATAAAAGATAATCCTAAATAGGCTTTTCTGGACATAAAGGCCACCTCAATGGGCATCAAAAAACTAAACTATAACCAGGGCCACCTGGCTGGCTCGGTTGGTACAACATGCGAACTTATTTGAGCTCCACACTGGGTATGGAGATAACTTACAAATAAAATCTTAGGGGAAAAAAAAAAACAACCGGGGCGCCTGGGTGGCTCAGTCAGTTAAGTGTCAGACTTCAGCTCAGGTCATGATCTCGCGGTTCGTGGGTTCCAACCCCACACCAGGCTCTGTGCTGTCATAGTGAAGCTCCCTTCAGACCCTCCGTCTCTCTTTCTCTCTGCCCCTTCCCCACTCACTCACACTCTCAAAACTAAATAAAAAATTTAAAAAGGAAAACTAAAATAAAAACCCTAACCTATAACCAGCAGTGCGCGGGAGCCAATTTGCTAAATTTTCAGGAGGTTTGCAAGCTGGCTGTCGAACACAGTGTTATTAACTATCAGTACAATTAAATCACATTTAAAAAAACAAAGATAAGAAATAATCTAAATTCATCAGTTCCTGACTATTTTACTACATTTTATCATTATCTATGTTTTTTAAAAAATTTTGTTTGTTTTGGGAGAGAAAGAGCTAGAGAGCAAGCAGGGGAGGAGCAGAGAGAGCGGGAAAGAGAGAATGCCAAGCAGGCTCTGAGCTGTCAGCACAGAGCCCCGCGTACCCTCGAACTGTGAGATCACGACCTGAGCTGAAACCGAGATCACGATGCTCAGTCTACTGAACCACCCAGGCACCCCTTTGTTATCTGTGTTCTTGAGATTCTATTTTTCTGTTTTGTCTACAAGGTGGAAATAACAGTTGCCTTCCTAATAACATCTCTTCCTAATTCCACATCCAGTGATGTCAGGTTAGAAACACAAAATCAGCCACACTGGGTGTATTTATACCACAGATACAGACAAACTCTAATGATCAGGTTTTCACAGATTATAAAAAGCTGCAAGAAAACAGTGATCTGATACTTCAGTAAAGGAGTCATACTCCAAAGAAGACAAAACAGTATATAACTGCTAAAAGGACGGTAGAGATCAAGGAATAGTCTGGGCCAGTCCACAAAGACTCCAAAAGAATCCAAGAGGCGTTCCTACGACAGTTAAGTACACAAGGTCTGAAGAGAACAATGTTCATAGAGGCAATGACATGAAATACGTGGAAAAAGTAAATTAGGACAAGATTTGAAAAGGGGAGAAATGGCAACAGTAAAATGACTGGGGCTTATTGCAGATGCTGTTCTAAGGGTCTCTGCCATTACCTACGAGGCAATGAGAAGCTGAAGGTTTGAGGGCAGGCGTGAGGACCTTAATCTGGCAACAAGGTACAGGATTCAGGGAACGTAGTGAAACACCTTATTTTTGGCAACTGTGAGGCAGACCAAAAAAATGGCATTACATATAACAAACCAAAGTCTTGAGTAAGGTGTTAAAAAATCAAAACCAAATGCTCAAAAGAATATAAACTTCAAGTCCAAAATAAATAAATAAATAAATAAATAAGTAAATAAATAAATAAAAATAAAATACTATCAAGTTCATCAATACAAAAAGCAAATCAGTGGTTGCCAGGTGCTCGAGAGACCAGTCAGAAAGGGGCACAAGGGGAGCGCCTGGGCGGCTCAGTCAGTTAAGCAGCCAGCGTTGGCTCAGGTCAGGATCTCGCAGTTTGTGGGTTCGAGCCTCGCATGGGGCTCTCTGCTGACAGCTCAGAACCTGGAACCTGCTTCCAATTCTGTCTCCCTCTCTCTGACCCTCCCCGGCTAATGCTTTGTTTCTGTCTCAATAATAAGTAAAAAACATTTTTAAAAATTATATTAAAAAAAAAGGGGCCCAAGGGACCTTGTGGGTGATAGAAATGTTCAGTTATCCTGACTGTGCTGAGCTATGTACATAACTGGAAGTTTAACAACGGTACACTTTAAATGGATCAATTTACGGTACTAAGTATTCCTCTACGAACCTGACAAGAGAAAAAGAAGAATGACAATGCAAACCAACTAAGCAGACATTTGGTGATAGTTAAGCATAAACGGAAAAGTTTTGCAAAGGACAGTAATTTTAGTACCGAAGAACTACCCTCTTTTCGTGTGATTAGCTCTCCCATCTAGAGTCACGGTCCGTTCTTCTTCCCAAATATCATCACTTGCCCTCTCCCCCCACGGCCATGCTGTCCAGCCCTCCCGCGTCCTCCCTCCAACCTCTGGGAGGCCGCTCATTTTCTTCATCGCAGGACGGGAGGAAGGTAACCCACCTCTCAGGTAAATACAACCCATCGCACACAGCAAGAGCTCGAAATAGTTATCATTTGCCTTAGTCATTTCTTCAGAAATACTGAACTAAGTATTTCTTCAGAGATAGGTCTGTGGCACCTAGAAATTCAGATATGAAGACAGCACTGTACAAATGAGACACAAGTGTTACCATACAGACACGCATTTTGTGCAACTTGAAAAGAATGATCAATTATGACGGAGGGAATTAGGAATCGTGTTTAAGAGGTGACACTGAGCTAGGAGAAGTCTGAAGCGGACCAAGGGAAGGGTACATATCCACTTCCTTAAGGGTAACTATAAATATAGTGTAAAATACAAGTCCGAGAGGACATCACTAATAGTGACATGTGAGGGGCGCCTGGGTGGTTGAGTCGGTTAAGGGACCGACTCTTGATTGCCGCTCTGGTCATGAGCTCCCCGTTTGTGGGTTCCAGCCTCACATCCCGTTCTACGCTGACAGCGCAGAGCCTGCTTGGGATTCTCTCTTTCTCTCTGCCCCTCCCCCACTCCACTCTCTTTCAAAATAAACAAATAAAAAATAGTGACGTTAAAATCTTAAAAGCGAAATATTATAAAAAGTTCCAAGGCAAGCAAAACTAGGCTCTACAAACACACTTCGTGAAGAAGACAAAACGGAGCAACCTTTTCTAATGACTAAATAATCACAACAGTGTCCCCAGTACCATGTGGCACAGGGTCTAGAAGTTCGAGTAAGGTTTAAGGACAAAAGCGCAAGGTCTCAATTTCAAGATCCCTGGGCCACCACTACTGGGCAGTAAACCCGGGGATTCTGAAAGCTGCCACCTTACTGCTCCGAGGACTCAGGGCCAGGTGTTAACTACTGCTCCAACGCTGAACTCAGAGGGGCTCCTGGGGAGGGCACTGCAGCCCGCCGGGGCCCGGCTGCCCTGGAAGGGACGCGTAGGGCTGAAAGCAGCAAAACGGCTGTTGGGGGGCCTACAGCCGCCCTCCCGAGCATCCCAGAAGCCAGGAGCAGCACTGAACTGCTAACCCCAGTCGCTAGAACTGATCGGGAGTCGCTGCGATCACACAGAACACGAGTTTGCCGCCTTCCCAAGTCTAAAATAACAAGCACCCCCCCCAGCTCCCACTTAGAAAGCGCCCTGCGGTTTGCACTTGCTCGCCTGCCTCCTTAGCAGGCACCGAACGTGAAGCCCCGGCTTCCTACTCCGCCCCTAGCAGGCCCCGACCCAGCGGGGGCTAAAAATAGGGGGCGGACAAAGCGACCTCTGGCCACCACACACTCCACCAAGGAAAGGGCCGATCCAGGCGTCAGACCGCCTCAGGCCCTCTCCCTGGGGGCCAGAGGTCCGCCCGGCCCCGCAGCGGCATCGTCATTGAGAAGAGGGGAGCCCTGGGGAAAGAGTGGGCGGCCATCCTCACCTGCCGCTTGTTCATTCGCCGCACATCGTCCAAAAAATCTAGAGACAGCATGGCGAGGCCGGCGAGGCGGGGACACGGGCAGCGGAGAGGTCGCGATGGGACCGGCGGGCGGAACGGCTGGCGCACCGGCCGGGCTCGCACTGGACAGGACCTCGCGGCACCCGCACTTCCGCTTCCGGGGCGGGCACCGGCGCTCCCTCCCCGCGCCCGGCGCGCCGCTGCGGAGAGCAGACAAAGGGACTCTCGGCTCTCCTACTGTGGCCTCCCGGCCTGGTGTCGCGGTAACAGGGCGCTCCCACTCCGGACCTCGCCCGCACAGAACCTACCGGAGCCCTGGGCCCGCGCTTGGCCCCCGGCCCCTAGCGGAGGCGGGGCGACCCGGGCGAGCCGGGAGGCAGCCGGGCTATCTCCCGGGGGCGGGCTCTCGTGCACGCCTGGCCAATCGGGAGCCGGGCTCCGGCGTCCGGGCGCAGCGGAGGCCCTGGAGTGGCCGGCGGCGGCAGCGGGGCTGCGGGGCTGGGTGTGGCACTGGCCGTGCGGCTGGGCTCTGCCTTCCCTGCCGGGGCTGGTCTCCCGCGCTACGGGAAGTGCCCGCAGGGGAGGTTTCATTAAGTGCTTCACGGGTAAGGGTGGAGGATATGAGGGCCCTTCAAAGCCCTGCCCAACCTCCCCGGAGTTCCAAAGACACTAAGGGTGCTACAGTGGGATGAGACCACCAGGGGTGCGGGGTGTCGGGAAGCCCCTTGCTCTCCCCCTACCCCCATCGTGACCCCGCCAGCAGGATCTGATGGCTCTTTGAACTCTGCCACCTGCTTTTGTTACCTTGGGCACCTGGATGTGACCCTCTTCTCGCTGCCCCTGACTCTGTACAAACTTTGCCTTGATTTGTCCAAGCAGCTAATATGCACCTAAGACGAGAAGGAGCAGAGCTGGTCTCTTAACTATTATTTCTATCTTTTCCCAAAGATTGGTGATCTCCCGTTAGGGGAACCTGAGTGTAGGATCGACTTTGCACTCTCTCTGCAGTTCTATACATCCAAACTTGATCTCACAATAAAAAGTTAAATATTTTGGAGGATGGCTATAATGAAAAAGACCGATAATAGCAAGTTTAGGGGAGAATGGAAGCCTCATAGGCTGCTGGTGGGAATGTGAAGTGGGACATCCATTTTGGAAAACAGACTGGTAGTTCCTCAAAAGGTTAACTATAGAAATATGATACGAACCATGTTCACCAGCGGTTCCACTCCTGGGTAGGTATCCAAGAGAACTGAAAACATATGTCCACCCAAAAACTTGTACATGAATGCTCATGACAGCATTATTCATAAAAACCAAAAAGTACGAATAACCCAAATGTGCATTAGCCAATGAAGGGGTGAGCAAAGTGTGGTCCAGCCATACAATAAAATATTTGTCCGTAAAGAGAAATACAGCAACACAGATGAGCCTTGATAATGTCAGGCTTAGTGAAAAAAGTCAGTCACAAAAGACCATGAACTGTATGATTCCATTTATATAAAATGTCCAGAATACACAAATAGAGAATGAAATGGTTGCCTAGGGCTGAGAGCGTTGGGAGAAGTGGGGAGTGATTGCTACTGGTTATGGGGTTCCTTTTGAGGGGTGTTGAAAATAATGGTGATAATTGTGCTGCTTTGTGAATACACTAAAAATCACCACATTGTACGCTTTAATTGGTGTGCTGTATGGTGTCCGAGTTATACTACAATAAAGCTGTTATGAGAAAGAAGCAGCATTGATGATTTGTTCATTGTTAAATTCCCAGTGGTGAACGTACAACCTGGCACATATTAGGTACCCAGTAAATACTTAATTTAAAATGTATGGATGTGTACACGTGGGATCCCCCACGGCTGCCCCCAGGCCCCCACACTTACTGAGCTGAAAAATGAATTCCTGATTTTTCCCAAATAGGAAGGCCTGTGGAAGAAAATACACATAAACCCTATGGGGGCAGGGATCACAACAGTGCCAAACTCATAGCAAATACCTCACCATTTAAACGGATATGAGCCTCGCTCAATCTTTGTATTGTGAAGAAAAGAGCCCTGAGAGGGGCAGCAAGTTCTGTGGGGCTTCAGGCGTAGGAGGGTCAGTTCGTTGGGGATGTTAAGAGGGGCCGCAGAAGGGAGAGAACGTTTGGGTCCAGCTGGCAGGTCCGAAGGACATGCCCAGTGCAAGGTATTAAGGCAACAAAGGTGTAGGGGCAGAAAATTGAAAAATATATTTGAATAATCCAGTGTGGTTTCTCCATCTTCGCCCGCACCTTAAGGAACGGGGTTAGCTGGCTTTGTAGGTGCTCTCTCACCGCTGAGGACGTTCGGACAAGCCTAAGGTGTCATTTGTTGGACACACACAAGTCGTACTAAGGCCACGTTCAGGTACTACTCTGAAGCCTTGTACGCCCATGATGTGTATTTGAACTGTACAAATAACACACGAATGCATTCTCATCATGAATTAAAACAAGACAGGCAATCCAGCCATCCCACTTGTGGGTACATACCTGAAAGAATTGAAAGCAGGGTCTTGGAGAGGTATTTGCACACCTGTGTTCATAGCAGCACTATTCACAATACCCGAAAGGTGGACGCAACCTAAGTGTCCAGGAAGGAAGGGAGGGAGGAAGGAAGGGAGGAAGGGAGGAAGGAAGGGAGGAAGGAAGGAAGAGAGGAAGGGAGGGAGGAAAGAAGGAAGGAACGAACGAAATGTGGTATAAGCATATAATGGAATATTATTCAGTCTCAAAAAGAAATGAGGTTCTGATAAAGGCTACAATATGAGCGGACCCTGGAGACATTACGTTAAGTGAATTAAGTCGGATACAAAGGACAAATATTGTAAAGATACCACTTACACGAGCTACCTAGAATAGTCAAGTTCATTGAGACTGAAAGTAGAGCAGTGGTTACCGGGGTTAAGGGGAGAAGGAAATTGGAAGTTGCTATTTAATTGGTATAGAGTTTCCACTTTTTCAGAGGCTAGAGTTCTAGAGATCGGTTGCACAACAATGTGAATCTACTTAGTGCTATTAAACTCTACACTTAAAGGTAGTTTAGTAAATTTTGTGTTATTTGACTACAATTTGAAATAAAAAAGAGGCATATATGGGGTACCTGGGTGGCTCAGTTGGTTAAGCGTTTGACTCTTGATTTTACCTTGGGTCATAATCTCACAGATTGTGGGTTCAAGCCCCACAGCAGGCTCTGTGCTCACAGTGCAGGGCCTGCTGAAGATTCTCTCTCTCAAAAATAAATAATAAATATTTTTTAAAAGATAGGCATATCGGGGCGCCTGGGTGGCTCAGCCGGTTAAGCTTCTGACTTCGGCTCAGGTCAGATCTCACATTCGTGGGTTCAAGCCCCGAGTCAGGCTCTGTGATGACAGCTAGATCAGAGCCTGGAGCCTGCTTCGGATTCTGTGTCTCCCTCTCTCTCTGCCCCTCCCTGCTCATGCTCTGTCTCTCTCTGTATCAAAAATAAATAAAACATTAAAAAAAAGAATTATTAAAAAAAATAAAAATAAAAAAATAAAAGAAGGCATATAGACAGTAGAACATGAAGGTTCCCTCTGCTCTCCTAGTCTCTCCCCTCCCCAGGCTGTTAACTGTTTTTCCTTCTAGTGCTTTATTCCGATGTACTTAAAATTTACGCTCACTTTTTTACATAAATGAGATCACACTGTACATTTCCTTTGTTTTTCTCCTCTCCATCCATTTACATTTTTTCCCACTTCAATGAGTCCTCTGGTCACGTGACTCTGCAGTTTTGTTTTTTTTTTTTGTCTCCTCATCTATCAGCCTTCTTCCAACATGTGGTCTCTAGACCCCGTGACCCATAGCTATTTAATTGGGATGAGAAGCTTTATTCACACCTATTTCACAAACTTTAGATGTCAGATTAAGTGATTTTCTCAGAAATCATGTTAGACTCTCAATAAACATTTCTCTCTTAAGGGTAAGGTTGTGTTGGCTTTATAGTTTGTCTCAGCTAATGTGCAATTAGTAGGGTGTGGTTAGTCTAAATGGACGTGTTGTTTCACACATGTGTTATTGTTTAGGTGTTAAATTTGAAATTTATTGTGTTACATTGTATTTTAAATTCACAAAAGTAGATTAGTAATGCAATACAGGGATTCAATTAGTTGAAAGTTAATTAAATCAGGATGCTGAATACTTTTAAACTCAGGGGGAAAAAAGTTGTGAGTGAAACATCCACCAGGAATCTAGTGCAAATAAATACATAGTGTGACTCTGTCGATGCTGGGATGGGGCAATCCACAAGCATGATAAATTATCATGAGCAGCTGAAAGAGAAACGTGCTAATAAGAAATACGATAGGCCTCTAAGACATATGTTTTGTTAAACTGGTGATCTATTTTCCCCTGGTTCCCAGTACATGGTGTTATAAAACTTGGTTGAATAGTCCACAAAGCCAAGGAAGCCATAGTGCCATTTTTAAGAAAAGCCCAGGGGCGCCTGGGTGGCTCAGTCGGTTAAGCCTCCGACTTCGGCTCAGGTCAGATCTCACGTTTGTGGGTTCAAGCCCCGCATCAGGCTCTGTGCTGACAACTAGCTCAGAGCCTGGAGCCTGCTTCCGGTTCTGTGTCTCCTTCTCTCTCTGCCCCTCCCCCCCTCATGCTCTGTCTCTGTCTGTATCCAAAATAAATAAAACATTTAAAAAAAAAATTAAAAAAAAAAAGAAAAGCCCAGTGGCCAATCGGATAAGTAAGACAAATTTTTCTAGAAGAAGAAGAGCTCACAGAATACTGCTTCCTCATATGACATTGATGACATTTACCCCTAAACATAGGAGAAGTGGTAAAAACTATAAAGGCATCCTTGAAGGTTGTATTTTTTAAAGCCAAAGCAGTCACATTCTGGCTAAGAAGCTTTTCAAGTCAGTCATAATGTTAATGATAAATATACTTGGTCGGAAAGCTAAGTAAGCTTTTTGCAAAATTCCTTTATCGAAAGATATTATTGGGGTAGAAAAGATACTGTTGGACATTGCGTTGTATAGATGGCATACGGAGTGAATGAGCACATTGTGTGGAGTTATCTACGGCTGCTGGAGAAAGTCATTCAACCATCTAGGCCCTGGAAACCGTTCTCATTATTTCCCCCTCAGTTTCAGTGATCTGATGAATTAGCTATCTATTTCTGCATAACAAATCACCCCAAAACTTAGAAAATTAACACAACAAATACCTCACAATTTCTATGGGTCAGAAATTTGGGACCATCATGGCTGGGTGGTTTGGGCTGAAAGTCTCTCATGACGTTACAGTCAGACTGTGCAGAGGGGCTGCAGTCTCATCCGAAGGCTGCACGGAAGAAGGACCTGCCACTCAGGTGGCTGTTGGTAGGTCTCAGTTGTGCTTGGGCTATGGGATTGAAGCCCCGGCTCCTAGAAGGTTGCTGACTCCAGATCTCCTTCAGTTTCTTGCCATGTGGACATCTCTTTAGGGCAGCTTGCAACATGGCCGCCAGCTGCTATCAGAGCGAATTATCTAAGTGAGAAGGGACCAGCTCAGGACTAGGATCGCCAATGCAGCCTCATTTTGCACGGAAATTTCTGCATCTTCAGTCCCAGATAAAGCAGGAGGCTGGCTCCTCTATCAAAACAAAAGTTGCCATTTTTTTTTTACAGCCTAACCTCTGACGTGACATATCATCATTTCTTCCATATTCAGTGAGTTCAGTACAGACTCAAAGGAAGGGGAATTAAGTTCTACCTTTTGAAGGAAGGAGTATCAAAGAATTTGTGGGCATTTTTTTTTTAAACCATCACATCTGGAGTCCAGTTTCATGGGGGAAAAGAAAGTATTACAGAAAACTCAACTTCCTAACTTACTCCCTATCCAATTTATCTGCCTCCTCCATAAACATCCCTTCTTCCTCTTCTCTCTCTCTGTCAGTGAAAGAGGCATCCCACCTCCTGTCTAAAGCTAATCTTTCTACCGGCCAAAGTTTATGTCTTCCACCTCCTCCAAACTTTGCTCCCTTAATCACTCTGTCTCTCCCTTGATTTCTTCCCCTTAACTTTCTATTTTCCTAGTATATGATCAAGTTCATATATATCTTAAAAGACTTTTATGCTGAGTGCTTCACGAAGGTGTAATTTACCTATAGTAAAATATGTAAATGGTATGTATACAGCTTGATGAATTTCAGCAGATAGACACATCCATTCGTCATCTATATTCTTCAACACACTGAGAGCTGGTTTCTGCCCCCATCCTGTGGCTGAAGGCCATAAAATAGCCTCTTAAAATCCCTTTAGGCCCATTGGGTCCCCTTTTCAGTTTGCCTCCTGCCTCTCAGTCTTGTCCTCAGTCTCCATCATGGACTCCTGAGCTTATTCCTTCAGTGGTGAAATCCTGCCCCACTTCTCAGCCTACGGAGTCTTTCGGTGATTTTATCTGTTCTCATGACGTCGATTACCTTCTCTATGCATTCACCTCTCCAATATCTATACTCCGATCTCCTCCTAGATGTCAACTTTTTATATCAACTGCTTCTGGACAGCTTCATTTGGGTGTCCAACACACACCTCAAACTCACTGTGTCCCACATGTCACATCTCCCCATCCTTACTACTCCCTGGAAAAGATCCGTTCTTGGGGCACCTGGATGGTTCAGTCGGTTAAAGGTCCAGCTTTGGCTCAGTTTATGATCTCACGGTTCATGACTTCAGGCCCCCCATGGGGCTCTGTGCTTACAGCTCAGAGCCTGGAGGCCGGTTCACATTCTGCGTCTCCCTCTTTCTCAGCCCCTCCCCGGCTCGTGCTCTGTCTCTCTGTCTCTCAAAAATGAATAAATGTTAAAAGAAAAAAAAAACCCTGTTCTTTCTCTTACGATCCAAATCTTCCTAAAAGGCACCACCCAATCACAAAAGTAAGAAATCTAATTGTCTTCCTCGATTCTTCCTTCTCACTCACTTGCCAAATCTAATTAGTCACCAACCTTGTTATTCTACTTTCTGAACCTCTCTCTTATTCATCCACCGTCTCCAACCCCACCATCACTGCCTTGGTTCACTCTATGTGTCCTGACTGTCGCCATGAACCCGTAACTAGTCTTTCAGCCTCCAGTCTCCCCCCTGTCTTGCCTCCCTCCAATCTCTTCTCCACACTGCAGCCAGAGGCCTTTATTCAAACCGTGAATTTAATGATGTTACTTCGCCACATAAAACCTCTCAGTAGATCTTCCTGACTTTCAGGATACGGTCAAATTCCTGACCACGCTGTGTTCCGGCCCCTGCCTCCCCTCCCTCTGCTCTTGCTCTCCTCATGATTGAGACAACGTAGTTCCCCGAACGCTGCACACTCTTCTTTGGTGTCAGGGGCTTCCTCCGTCTGAAAAGTCCTTTCTTGGGGCGCCTGGGGGGCTCAGTCGGTTGGGCGGCCAACATCGGCTCAGGTCATGATCTCACAGTTTGTGGGTACAAGCCCCGCATCGGGCTCTGTGCTGACAGCTCAGAGCCTGGAGCCTTCTGATTCTGTGTCTCCCTCTCTCTCTGCCACTCCGCCCCTCACACATACACACACACACTCTCTCTCTCTTTCTCTCAAAAATAAATAATAAAATGTTAAAAAAAAAAAAAAGCTTTATAAAAAAGAAAAAAAGAAAAGTCCTTTCTCTCACTCCAACACTCTTTATTCCTCCTTGACTTTCAGGTTGAGCTCATGCATCACAGTCTCTGGGCAGCCTTCGCGGCACTTCTACCTGCACCCCCACCATCTAATTATGGACCTGTTGCTCCCCCCAGACCATGAGCTTCCTGGGGGCAAGGGCCTCCTCACTTATCTTTTTGCCCCCAGAATATTACATAAAATAAACATACAAAACCATCTCAAATGATGAATGGAGATGTTAGGGCCCAGGAGGCTCAGCCAACCCGGAGACAGATGCATGAAGCCGGACTCTGAGGCTAAGATTACCTTCACTCGGACAGATGGGGGTGTGGCCCCAAAGTGCTGAAGGCTGAAAGAGTAAAAAGCAGAGGACGTAGCCCTAGTCCTTGAAGAACTTTCAGTATCATTAACAGCAGCAAGAAAGAAAAAAGGTAAAAATAAAAGGTATCTTTAAGAAAGGAAACAAAGAGTTAAGGTCTAACTGTCAACCTGTACATTCCATAGAAGCTCAGAGAGGAGAGAGGATCTTTCAGGCACCGCCTTGGTCAGAGGAGACTTCCAGCTGGGCCACAGCTGGGCTGGCATCACACTGGGGGAGGGAACATAGCGTCCAGCACAAACTAGAAACGGGATCCGGTGTGGGGTGCTTTCTTCCCGGAAGCTGACAGTCTTGAGGAACAGACAGACTGAGTAAGAAGTAATTGGGATGGAAAGACTTCAGTAAGAAGGAATAGGACCTAGAGAGATTGATATAAACTGGCTGGGTCTGGAGTATTAGAGTGGAAACAGTGTCTCTTATGAAAATGATTCAGATATTTAGGAGAGACGATTCCAGACTGGAGGAGGACATAAAGCCCACGGGCATTAAATTCTCCGAGTCAGGGACTCTGCCGTGCTATGTTCTCTCCTCCTTGAGCTGTGCGTCTTCCCAAGATAAAAGTCTCTTAGACCGCATCAATCACAAGGGCGTGTCCGGTATTTTCTTTCATATACAGCCTGCCGGCCTGCCTGCAGGAGGCATCTTCCTATAGAGGTTGAGTGAGACCCACTTGGCTTTAAATCACAGATCAACCAATCACAAGCTGTGGGATTTGGGGCCAATGTGTTAAATGCTCTCTCTCTTTTTTTTTTAAGTTTATTTGTATTTATTTATTTAAGTAATCTCTCTACTGAAAGTGGGGCTCGAACTCACAATCCTGAGATCAAGAGTCTCATGCTCTTCCAGCCAAGCCAGCCATGTGCCTTAAGTTAACTCTTTTTTTTTTTTTAATTTATTTTTGAGAGACAGAGAGAGACAGCGTAAGCAGGGGAGGGTCAGAGAGAGAGGGAGACACAGAATCTGGAGCAGGCTCCAGGCTCTGAGCTAGCTGTCAGCACAGAGCCCAACACGGGGCTCGAACCCACGAACCATGAGATCATGACCTGAGTTGAAGCTGACGCGTAACCAACTGAGCCACCCAGGCGCCCCTCTTTTTTTTTTTTTAATGTTTATTTATTTTTGAGAGAGAAAGAGACACAGCATGAGTGGTGGAGGGCTAGAGAGAGAAGGAGACACAGAATCTGAAGCAGGCTCCAGGCTCTGAGCTGTCAGCACAGAGCCCGACGTGGGGCTTGAACTCAGGAACTGTCAGATTACAACCTGAGCCAGTCAGGTTGTTGCTGAAGTCAGTTGCTTAACCGACTGAGCCACCCCGGTGCCCTCCACCCTAAGTTAACTCTTTATTATCCTCAGTGTTCTGGGGGTAAAGTTTCTGGGGACAGAAGATCATTCTCATCGTTTGAATATTAAACAAGACAGCGCATGTTAATAAAGCTGTCGGCACAGTGGGATGACAAGTGGGAAGTGGACCATGAATATTAATAATGATTAACAACAAGAAGTGGGTCCAACCTGATGTCTAAAGCTCAGAATGTCCGTCTGTCATTACAGCTGAACCCTGCTTGATCACTTCTGTACAAATCAAACATTTCTGCCAGAAGAAGCAACGTTGACTCCATTTATTAAAAACCCTATTCAAAATAACCATGATCTTTTTGTAAACTTTTTAAAAATGTGTATTTATTTTTGAGAGAGAAACACAGTGCAAGTGGGGGGGAGGGAGGGGCAGAGAGAGAAGGAGACACAGAATCTGTGGCAGGCTGCAGGCTCCGAGCTGTCAGCACAGAGCCGGACGTGGGGCTGGAACCCATGAACCACGTGATCATGACCTGAGCTGAAGTCCCATGATTAACCGACTGAGCCGCCCAGGCCCCACCCAAAATTACCATGATGTTACCGTTTCTCTGTGACCTTCCCCATGAAGAAAGTGGTTGGTGGGAGGAGAAGGTTCCTGTATAACCCGGTCAGGAAGGGAAGTGGTCGGGGAGAATCGAGACAAAGCTGTGCACAGGCCACACTTCTCGGTGGGGCCCGGCTCTTCCTGGTGCCACCTCGTGAAAGGATCTGTCTGGGTTTGTTGGAAGGACACATCTTTTAGGTCAAGTCAGGGGCTAAAGGGATGTAACTTTCTGCCTGATGTCTCTGGACATCAGAAAACCGGGTTTTAAAAGATGCAGCAGTTCTGCATGACACCGGCTGTCGGGAAGAAATCTCATTCTCCCAAATCACCTGTGCCTCCTACGCGGAGAGATTACTTGAGTCAGTCGAGTCTCCCTGGGAGGTTTTGGAGAGCTCTTTTTAGAAAGTCCTGGACAGCTGCAGGCGCAGCTGGGAGAAGGAAACGCCAGCCTCCGAGTCGGTATGCGGGTGTGGGTATATGCGGTGGGGGTGGGGCGGCAGGGGGGGGTGGGTAGACACCGATTTCCTGTTTGGCCGTTCTGCCTTGGCTCAAAGAATAAAGGGAGCTTGCTGTTTGTTCTGCAGGTTCTCAGAGAGCAGAGAGGGTGTTGTGGCCGCGCAGGTCCTGCGGGCGAAGAGCCAGGCGTGGGGACAGCGTGCGCCCCGTGCGCCCTTCTCCAACGAGGGCTCGTTAAGTCCTGTGTCACTGATGAACTGCTTTTTGAGCTTTTGCATTTTACAGTTAATCATAGGGAGACTGAAGGGACGCCATTTTTAGAAAGGCTCTATCTCTGCTGTTTTTCCGCCAGGCCCTATTTTTCTTCATGTTCTAGATTTCACCTTGCGTCCAATCAACCAAGGAGCTATGTTTCCACTCCGAGGGGGAAGCCAGAAAGTTAATCATCTTCTGAGTTTTGTCCTCGGCCCCCAAACGCCTGATAACATCTCAAACACTGGATCCCAAACACGTTCCGGGACATTAGCTTCGAACAAACCTCCGCTGATGTTGGCACCCACACCCCCAACCTTCAGTTACTTATGAACTAACACCTACTGTTCACCCGTACTTGGCTTATATCGGACCCTTCACTGGATTCCTGAAGGAACGTGTGCCCTCGGCCCCTTTCCAATCTAAACCCCAAAACCCAAGCGAGGAAGAGACTCCCTCTCCTTTCGCCTCTGACTCTCCCAGACCTTCTGTTTTCCTCTGTCATTTACGGTATTCGGTAACTCTGCTTTCACTTCCTCCCTTCCTGTGTTTGATTTCTATCCTGCACGAAGCCAGAGACCCTCTTGGCTGGTCCTGTGGGACCTTCTCTGGGTCCTTGGATCCGGCCTGCCTGCATCAGCTTGATGGCTTCAAGGATCCTATGGGACTCTGTTGAGTCGGTGAATCACCACTGGAAATGTGGTTTGTGTGAATCTGGATTTGAATATAATGTTCTCTTAATGTGAACACATTCACACATTCAAAAAATATGATCATTAGCAATTGTTTATATATGCACTCAAGTAATAAAAAACATTTACCTGAAGGCTGCTCTGTGGCCTGTCTTCAAAAGGGGCTGGTGCTGACACGGTGCCTGGTTTGGCCACTGTCTCCTGCATCGGTTTGATCTGACTTTCCTTCCTAACCCCTCGCCCTAAAATTTGGGCACGTGCAAATATCTCGAGCTCCAAGATATGACGGGAGGGGGCTTGGTTGATGAAGTGAGCTCTAGAACCAAACTACTCGACCCCTTCCAAACTGTGTCAGTCACTTTAGGGTTACTTTACCCCTCTGTGCCTCAGTTTCTTTACCTGTAAACAAGGATTGTGGAATCTAGTTTTTGTTTCGTTTTGTATATATATATATATTTTTTTTTTTTGGTTTTTTGGAAATAAAGTGAGCTTAGAATGTAAACCACAAAAATAGTTCGTGACACTTAGTTAACACTAGTATCATTATCAGAATGTCCATCCATTTGGAGGTCTGACAACGCTTCTTCTTCTAGACCCTGTTTCAATGTCATCTGTCGTGGGAAGCCTGCCCAGACCTCCCCAGGGCAGACTTCACACCCGTTCATCTGTTCCACTCCTGTATTTTATGCGTGTTTTGCTTTCATTAAGAACAGCTCCCTAGGAAACAGACTCTTCACTGTAGAGAATAAACTGGTGGTCAGCAGAGGGGACGTGGGTGGGGCGGAGAGGGAAATAGGTGAAGGGGATTAAGCGTACACATCATGTGGCTCAGTTGGTCAGGCATCCAACTCTCGATTTCTGCTCAGGTCATGATCTCATGGTTTGTGAGATCGAGCCCTGTGTCAGGCTCTGCACTGTCAGTACAGAGCCTACTTGAAATTCTCTCTCTCTCTCTCTCTCTCTCTCTGATCCTCCCCACCTTCTCAAAATAAGTAAACATTAAAAAAAAAAAAAAAGGATGCCTGGATGGCTCAGTTGGTTAAGCATCCAACTCTGAATTTCGGCTCAGACTGTAATCTCACAGTTCGTGAGCTCTGGCCTTGAAGGGGGCTCCACACTGACAGTGTGGACTCTGCCCAGGATTCTCTCTCTCCCTCTCTTGGCCCCTGCCCTGTTAATTCTCTCTCACTCAAAGTAAATAAATAAACTTAAAAAGAGAGACAGAGAGAGAGAGAGAGAGAGAGAGAGAGAGAGAGAGAGAGAGAACACACATACCCTGATGAGCACTGTGAAATGAATGGAAGTACTGAATCACTCTATTGCACACCTGAAATTAATATCACACTGTATTGTAACTACACTGGAATTGAAAAAAAAAAAAGAGTACAGAAAGAAAGAATGAGTAGCCATGAATCCATTTGAGTGTATAACTAGTGAACTTGAACTGAACTGGTAAAGGAGTATTGTCAGGGTGGAGTACTTCCTGTCCTGGGCCTGCCTGGGCCCAACTTGTCAACATCCCGCCTCCTTGCTCCCACCGTTAACTGGGCGGCCCCCAGGAATGATGCCTGATGCCACTTCCCTCTCACCCCAAGGCCCCAACCACAGGGAGCCACTTCCGCTTCCACCAAAGGCTTCTGGGTCTTCCCTCCAGCTGCTCCTTCCGCCCTGAGGGTGTCTTCAGCCCTCCCTTCTCTCTGCTGCTCAGCTGTTCCTCCTTCAGTCTTCCTTGCTTCCTCCACCCCTAAAACCTCCCTCGTCTCCGGAGATGGATCCATTATTCCCCCAGGGGGCCACTCGGCTCCTCCTGCTTCCCCTATAGGTCACAACACTTACTCCATTACAACATTTTTTTAATGTTTATTTATTTTTGAGAGAGAGAGAGAGTGCAGGGGAGGGGCAGAGAGAGAGGGAGACACAGAATCCGAAGTAGGCTCCAGGCTCCAAGCTGTCAGGACAGAGCCCAACGTGGGGCTTGAACCCACGAACTGCGAGATCATGGCCTGAGCGGAAGTCAGACACTTAACTGACGGAGGCCCCCAGGCGCCCCAACACTTAGTACATTTTATTGTAAGGGGTTTCCTGCTAAATTGTTGCTTTCAGAAGCCAGGACTCTGCCTGGAGACTAACCCGAGGCACACTCCCTGACCTATAGTTGATGCGCAGTAACTGTTAAGAGCAAAAATGAACTAATGAATGAACAGAAGGAATGAATGCTTGCAGCTGGAGCCCACCTGCATCACATTCCCTGTCTTTCTATTCTTCCAAGGGGTTCTCTGCACCATGGGGCTTAAAAGAAAAGAAGTCTTCTCTCAAGGGTAGGATGGAAATGGATTAGGAGAGCCAGACATGAAATATTTCACATTTAAAACCAGAGACTCTTGGGGCGCCTGGGTGGCTCAGTCGGTTAAGGGTCCGGCTTCAGCTCAGGTCATGATTTCACGGTTTGTGGGTTCAAGCCTCGCGTCAGGCTCTGTGCTGACAGCTCAGAGCCTGGAGCCTGCTTCAGATTCTGTGTCTCCCTCTCTCTCTCTGCCCCTCCCCTGCTCGCTCTCTGTCTCTTTCTCTCAAAATAAAATAAAAACATAAAAAAAAAAACAAAAACTAGAGACTTTCAGGATCTGAGTTTTCTCCCATTCCTTTGAAATCCAGCCCTTGGGTGCCTGGGTGGCTCAGTTGGTTACGTGGTTAAGCATCTGACTTCAGCTCTGGTCACGATCTTACAGTTTGTGAGTTTAAGCCCTACATCTAGCTCCTCACTGATGGTGTGGAGCCTGCTCAGCATTCTCTCTCTCCCCCTCTCGCTCTCTGCCCCTCCCCAACTTGTGGGTGCTCTCTCTCTCTCTCTCTCTCTCTCTCAAATTAAATAGACTTAAAAAAAAATCCAGCCCTTCCCAAATTCAACATGTTTTAAAAGAAAGAAAGGTGAAAGAAAAAAAAACTATATAAGCAAAACACTGTAGTGTCAGAATATCAAGTATGGTTTTCTCTAAGCCTGTGTTCATTGACAAAGACCACTAGCAACATGGGTCCCTGAGGACTGGAAGGGGGGCTAGTCTGGATTGAGATGCACCAGTACAAGAACATTCTGGATCTTGAAGACTTAGCATGACAAAAGGACTTAAAACTATTGTTCATGCTAATTACAAGTTGAAATAATAGTACTTCTGATAAATTAATTATATTAAATTTGATTTCACTTGTTTCTTTTCACTGGTTTTGATAGGGCTACTAGGTGATTTAAAAATTGCATTTTGGGAGCGTCTGTGTGGCTCAGTCGGTCAAGCGTCCAACTTGAGCTCAGGTCATGATCTCACAGTTTGTGGGTTTGAGCCCCGCGTTGGGCTCTGTCCTGACAGCTTGGAGCCTGGAGCCTGCTTTGGATTCTGTGTCTCCCTCTCTCTCTGCCCCTCCCCTACTTGCACTCTGTCTCTCTCCCCTCCCCTCAAATAAACATTAAAAAAACCCTTTTGTATTTTTTTTATTTTCTTACATCACACTTGTGCACATGTAGAGGTTAGTTTGCAAGCAGGGCCAGGTGTTCACCTCTTTTCTGGTCAGCACTGTATTTTTCAGTCCTTTCCTGGTCTGCAAGATGCCCTTGAACCCTGGCATTTTTCCCTCTGCCTCTGGTGTGACCTCTGGGGCTGGGACTTTGGTGAGGCAGCAGAGCCTGCGCCCTGTACCCTGACCTTGGGTCCTGTTGGCCCAGTCACTCACCACAGCTCTCAGTTTCTGTCTCTGGCCCCGGCTTGTGACCTGAATGTAACGCTGTGCAGTTCCCTTTGGGCTGTGGTTTGGCTTCGGCTTTCTCTGGGTTCCCTGCATGTGGGAGTTTGGCAAGAAGAAATGAGGTCTGTTCTTTAGGCAGTTACTTTGAAATCACCTATCAGAAAATATGGTTAGATGAAAAATACACCACAAAATGCCTCAAGTCGATAATTGTAATAAACAGCTTGTCGACATAGGCAGACTGTTTACCCCCCTGGTCTCCTGAATTAACAGAAGATTGTTTCTTCTCCAGAGCAACCGTCAGAGGGTTGGGTGAATCAGTTGGGTCACACAGCCGTCCTGGGGCTTCAGCTGTAACTTTCTTGACTACATCCAACTAATTCTCTCCCTACAGAAAGGTCGGCTCAGTTCTCTGGCTCAAATTCTCCTCTATGTGAAGTGAGGTTTTTTCAATCATGCCAACTTTAAGAGTCCATATGCTTCTCCATGTGAGTGGGAAGGAGAAGAATTCGAACTAGACACAAATCTTAAGCACACACCTCTCTTCCAAGTCTTTTCTTCCCTTCCTCAGAGCTGGCAGGAATTCCTCCTCCTCCTCCTCAGTGGTGTCGGCTTCTCTGCCTGTCTGAGGAACGGGGGTCTGTAAGCACTGGCACTTTGGAGTCATATGGCCTGGGTTTAAATTCTGGCTCCGTCACAGACTAGCAGTGTGATTTGGGGCAAGTAACTTACGTTCTCTGCGCCTCCGTCTCTCCCCTATCCACGGGGGAGCCTTTAAATTCTCTGAGCCCGGGGCGCCTGGGGGGCTCAGTCGGTTAAGCGTCCGGCTTCTGGCTTCGGCTCAGGTCATGATCTCACCTTCCTTGGGTTCGAGCCCCACATCGGGCTCTGTGCTGACAGCTAGCTCAGAGCCTGGAGCCTGCTTCGGATTCTATGTCTCCCTCTCTCCCTGACCCTCCCCTGCTCATGCTGTCGCTCTGTCTCTCAAAAAAAAAAAAATAAAATAAAAAATAAAAAAAAAGATTAAAAAAAATTCTCTGAGCCCCTGTGTATTGGGGGTGACACAGTCTTAAGGAAAACACCTGGTCCAGAGGAGCCGTTCATGACCACGTTATGCTTGCATCACACCCCTGGGGCCTGGGACCCTCTTCCTCCCTCTCCTGCCAGTGTCCACAATATGTGCCTTTGCCTTAAAAAATTATATGTATTGGGGCACCTGGGGGGCTCCGTCGGTTAAGCATCTGACTTTGGCTCAGGTCATGATCTCACGGTTTGTGGGTGTGAGCCCCTGGCCGGGCTCTGTGCTGACAGCTCAGAGCCGGCTTCGGATCCTGTGTCTCCCTTTCTCTCTGCTTCTCCCCTGCTCTCTCTTTCTCTCTCTCAAAAATAAATATTCAAAAGAAAAATTAAAAAAATTATATGTGTGTGTATATATATATATATGTATATATATATATATATAATATGTGTACCTTTCTTGATTTTCAGAAAGAAAATATGCCTCATTTGACTCTTTGCCTGGTTAATGTCTTACTTTTCCCTCCATTTCATAGCCAGTTCTTGGATCGCAGGCAGTTTACTGCCTTGCTCCTTCCTTTCTTTTCTTCTCTGCCATGTGTCGTCTGCTCTGACACTATAGTGACCCTCAGTCGCTTGGCAAATCCAGCAGTCCCCTGTCCGTCCCCCTTCTTCCTGACTTCACTCAGCGCTTGCCGCCCCTTCTTTAGATAAGTTTCTCCTCCCAAAGCTCTGATGGCCTCCTGAAGTTTCCCAACCAGGAAGATCGGTATAAACTGTAACCCTATAAACTCATGGGGCCCTGAGTGACCCCTGGCAACCTTGTCACCTGCTCTACTCATTGCCTCTCCCCTCTGTAAAATGCGAAGTCATGACTTGTCCTTGGTCCTCAGACCTCCTGCCAGCCCATTCTCCCTTCCCCTCCACCACAGGTGACATGGTGACATTCCTCCTCGCTGGCCAAGCCTGCACCTGCAGTGACACTGCAGTCAGCTCCGCCCCTCCAGCTCATGAGCCGAAGTGGCTTCCCGGCTAAAGCTCCACCTCTGCCCTAGAACATTCCTCTCTGCCATCTGGGCACCTATAGGGGAAAGAGTAGATCATCAGTGATTTGCCCTCAGCCTCTCCTACTCCACTATATCCTCCCGGCAGCATTTAGGATCTCGCCCATATGTAAATAAATAAATTCTTCCTTGTACTCATTTCCCCCTCTAGTTACTGCTGCCTCTCCCCGCCTCCATTTTAGCCAAAGCTCTTGAAATCAAGCCCCTGCTCTCTGCTTCCTCCTTTTGCTCTTGTCTCTGGTTTCTGCCTTAAGGCTCTGCCAAGGGCTCCTCCCATGCCTTGAATTTCAAGTGTTTTATTGGGATGTAGGATGCCCTTAATGATGAGGGTGAAGACGGTAGTGTGTCTGTGAAACGCCTGCAGAGTGCAGATGATTTAGCCAATTAGCCAAGGTCACCTGTTGGGGGTTTGAAACCCCAGGGGGGCTCAGGCCTCAAACTGACGGTGTCTGGGCCCAGCACACGACGGTGCCTTGCATACGGTAGGAAACGGATCAGCATGTTTGGATGAATGAACACATACCGTCACCACGGTTGAGGTTCTTAATCTCTCACTCTTAGAAGAACCAACCAATCGCTGGGCACCTGCATGGCTCCGTCAGTTAAGTGTCCAACTTCAGCTCAGGTCATGATCTCACAGTTCTGAGTTCCAGCCCTGCACTGGGCTCTGTGCTGACATCGAGGAACTCTCTTCAGATTCTCTCTCCCCATCCCGCTGCCCCTCCCCCCCAATAAACATTCAAGAAAAATCACCCACAAATCAAAGATTCCTTTAAAGTGAAGGAGCTGGGGGCACCTGACTGGCTCAGTTGGTGGGTCGTGCGACTCTTGATCTTGGGGTCGTGAGTTCAAGCCCCACATTGGATGTGGAGATTACTTAAAAATATTTTTTTTAAGTGAAGGGGCTATATCTGTTTTTCTGAAAGAAGGCATAGTGTTCGTGAAGTTTTCATAGGAGTCTCTGTCCCCCTCCCCCAAAAGTTCATAACTTCTTGATTCATTCATTTCTCGGTCTTTGGTTTTATTTCCCCCAAATTCCTCCCTTATATCTTGCACACTGCCATTAGACAGCTAGATTGTCAATGTTTTGTTTTAATTCTGTCGCTGATTAAAGCGGGAGAACAGCCTCCCTGCACCCTGTGTGCCTCCTCGGCTGCCGGCCTCCAAGACAAAAATCAAACGCTTTGGCCCCACGGCAGAGACTCTAAGCAATCAAACCCCAGACCATTTTACCAGGGCCTCTCCTCCATTTTTCTCCGCCTTGGATCTTCTGTCCAGTCAAACTGTGGTCTTGTCCCTTTACAGCTTCTGTTCTAACGCCTTTCGGCAGCTTCCCCAACAGTGATGTGTGACGTCCCTGATCTAAGCCAGAACTTCGCCCGGGGCTGAGAGTAGAGGGATGAGTACAACACAGGCCGTACTTGTGAGAAACTATCTAACTTGGGAGACATAGGCGACAACAAAATCCCCCAAATCCCCAAAATGACAAACTTGTGGGAGTTATTCCCACGTAGGGGGCGGGGGGGGGGGCAGCCGATACAAAGCAGACTTTCTCTAAGCTAAACGTGTTTATATTCTTTACATGTTTCTTTATAAAAACTTTTTTCATGTCTTTATTTTATTTTGAGAGAGAGAGAGACAGAGTGAGCAGGGGAGGGGCAGAGAGAGAGAGAGAGAGAGAGAGAGAGAGAGAGAGGGAGACCCGGAATCCAAAGCAGACTCCAGGCTCTGAGCTGTCAGCACAGAGCCCGACATGGGGCTTGAATCCACGGACTGTGAGATCCTGACCTGAGCCGAAGTCAGACGCTTAGCCGACTAAGACCCCTAGGGGCCCCTTGACATACATTTTTTTAGCAGCACTTTTGCAAAGGCAAAAACCCACAACGGTACGAATGCTCGTGATCAGAACATTGGTTGTATTAGTTTGAGTTCCTCAAAAGCAGAGACTGGGCCAAGGACTCGGGTGCACGATGTCTGTCTGGGAAATGATCTCAGGCGGCAGGAGCGAGGGAGAGAAGGGTGAGGCAGAGCAGGAAGCGAGGCCCGCATGGGGAACGTGGTTTCCACAGAGGCCTCTGCGAGGCAGACAGAACGTCTCCCAGAGCTGTTCCTCTCAGGCAGGCAGCCTGGGGCATTTATCCCTTGGCTCACGTCCCCTTGGTGGAGGGCCCACTCTCCTCACCTTCAGGTCATGCCTGAGGGGCTGCCCAGAAGGCTCCTGTGGCAGAGAAGGGCTGCAAGCGGAAACTGGAGAAGCCCACGGCCTAACGCTGTATCAGGAATCGTCAGTGTTGGGAGCTCTCATGAAACCGGGTGCCACATAGTTGCCGAAAACCGGAGGTGGGCCAAGGGGAAGAGCACAGGGTGCCGAGAGCCTCTGCTTCGAGGGGCAAAGTCTTATTAGTGTATTCACACTCCAGAACCATCTACAGTGGCCACAGTATAAATACACTGGGCTACACGTGGCACGCCCAAGATAAATCCTAACAATGTAACTCAGAAAGTAAAAAAGAAGTCCCAGGATATCATGTAGGGAAAGATACTCTTTAATAAAGAAACCAACGGCGGGGGGGGGGGGGGGGGGGGGGGGGGGGGGGGGGGGGGGGGGGCGCCTGGGTGGCTCAGTCAGTTGAGTGTCTGACTTCAGCTCAGGTCAGGATCTTACGGTCCATGGATTCAAGCCCCGCGTCGGGCTCTGTGCTGACAGCTCAGAGCCCGGAGCCTGCTTCGGATTCTGCCCCTCCCCTGCTTTCGCTCTGTCTCTCCTCAGAATAAATAAATATTTTTTAAAACTAAAAAAAAAAAATTACTAAAATACATGTTGTGGGAATATGTATGCAGGTTTGCATACACAAATATATGCGTAAGTGTTTATGTAAATTCATAGACATAAATCAATTTCCAGAAATTAACTTTTTCTGTGTACTTGAATTCTAAGGGGAAAAGATTGCAAAGGATTATTAAAAGAATACATAAAGAAATCCTGAAAGTTAATGAGAAAAGGATAAAACAACCAACAGAAAATGGGCAAAAATATATGAACAGATATTTCACCAGAGGAAATATATTAGCTGGTAAATATACAGCAACACGGTCAACCTCAACTTTTTACAAAGTATTTTTAATGTTTACTTTTAAAAGAGGCGGGGGAGGGGCAGAGACCGGGGGACAGAGGATCCACATCAGGCTCTGTGTTGACGACAGGGAGCCTGAGGCGGGGCTGGAGCCCGACCGAGTCACCCAGGCGCCCCGCAACATTTGATGAAAGCCAGACTTTTTAACTTTAAATTTTTATAAAGCAGGGGTAATTTCTTAAACTGAGGTATAGCTGACACACGATGTTAAATTAGTCTCAGGGGTACAACATAGTGATTCTACAACTCTATACTACGTGACACAAGTGTGACCGTCTGTCCCCACAGAAGGCCATTACAATACCATCGACTGTGTTCCTTATGTCGCACTTTTCATCCCATAACTGAAAGCCTCGACCTCCCTCTCCCCTTCGCCTATTTTGCTCCTCCCCTGCCCCCTCCCTGCTGACAAGCCCCAGTTCGTTCTCTATATTTATGGGTCTGTTTCTGCTTTTTGTTTGCTCATATATTTTTTTAGATTCCACATATACATGATACCAAAGCCAGGGTAATTTTTAAGATTAATTTTTAAGAAAAATGTATATTTATTGATATAAATAAACATACTTATTTTCTAGATAAAAATATTTTTAGGAGGAAGAAAATAATATACACAAGGTTATGCATTGGGTTTGGGAGGAGATATGTGTAAAGTTGCCAATTTTAATTTTTGAGGTGGATGATTAGCAACAAAAGAGGGTCACGCACGAACCAACGAATGGGTTCTGACCCATGGATTATATTTAACCCAACCGTGTGCATCTTGAAGTCTAAGAAATAAGGTTAGATGGTATAACAAGTAGGATATACTGATAACATGAAGGAGGGAGCTGGGAGATACTCCCTCACACCTGGGAAGGCCAGGGAAGTTTGACCAAAGACGTGACAGCGAATGGGTTTAAAAGAATCAGGACAAGGTGGCCAAGTCTGGGAGAAGGTGGAGGGCACGGTAGGGCGTTGTAAGTAGAAGGAGCAGCATGAACAAGGATCTGGGAACGAGACAGTGTGGTGTGACCAGCAAACCACAGTTGATTCGTGTGG
This sequence comes from Mungos mungo, assembly GCA_004023785.1. Lineage (NCBI taxonomy): Eukaryota > Metazoa > Chordata > Mammalia > Carnivora > Herpestidae > Mungos > Mungos mungo. The sequence goes on along the minus strand of PISW01001118.1, from coordinate 322,515 downwards.
GTGGAACAGAAGAGCGGAGAGGTGGAGGCACGTGATGGGCCAAGAAGGTTTGGAAAGGTCCATCATGAGGAGGTTAGACAGCAGTCCCCACTGTAAGCAAACAGGAGCTCTGGAGGGTCTTAAGCAAGATACTGCCGTGATTTATTTCAGGAAGGTTCTCACCGCAGAGTGGAAGACTGGTTGGAAGGTACAGGGGCAGGAAGGTATCATGATACCAGTCCAGGTGAGAGATGGACGCGGCTTAATAAGCTCAGGAGCTCTGGTGTGTGGGGTCTAAACCAAGAGGTTTTTAAGATGTGGAATGAGCAGAATTTTATTTCTCTGATATCCCATGTTTTTCTTTATAACACCTATCACCTTTGACATATTTACTTATCTATGGTCTGTCTTCCCCCACCAGGATGTAAACTGCAGGAGAGCAAGGATGTTAATTTTGTTCCCTCCGCAATCCCCAGGGCCTAACAGTTCCTGGCACATGATAGGTACTAAACAATTATTTGTTAAAGGCATGCAGTGTAGCTAGGAAGGAGAAATATAGGGTAATAGCCAATAGAGGAAGAATTTCCAGCGCTCTAGTCTAACTTAGCTCCTGTCTCTCCTATTGATCTCTTCCAGAGCTCAGTCTCCGGCAAAGTATTTGGCAAACAAAATAAAATAAAATAGAACGTGCCTGCTTCTCCCTCTCATCCTGGTCTCAGGCTGGATTAACAATCTTTCCTCTTCCCTCCATCTATCCTTCCTGCTCTCCAGCTGCCTCCACTTTTTATCTCTGGAAACCCCGGCTTTCTGGGTTCCCTTAAGATCCTTGGTCTTACGCATAGACAGTTCTTACGTTGTTATCTATCACATACCTGCTACATGCTCTGCCTTTGTCCTTCCAGATCTACCCTCCATCTTTTTCCAGAGGCTGGCCTTGAAGGACAATGTCATCTGTGCTCATTTGCCCTTAGGCTTCCTCTTGGGTACAGCCAGTGGGAGGCAGCACAGGAGATCTGAGAGCAAGAGAGAGACAGGGGTAGGCCTGTATTCCTGTAACTTCTTACTGGCTTTCCCTTTCCGCCAGCTCTTGTTTGCACTTAGCACGGGGGTCCGTCTCTCACTATCCGCGGGGCACTTCGTTATCCCTCCTTGGCTTCCCTCAACCCTGCCCCCATCTTTGAACACTGCCCCTTTATTAACTCTCTTCAGTTACACATTTTTGCGTAGGCCATCTGTTTCCTGCTGATCTTGGCTGATACAAAAGCAAAAATACAGAATTGTATCTTTTTAAAAAAAAAAAGTTGAGATATGATTCACAAAAATTCACCCAGTTAAAAAGTATGCAATTCAGTTTCAGGTTCTTATTAGAGTAGAACAAATTGTATCTTTTGCCAAATAAAATGTAATTAAATGTTTTCCGAGTTTCCCCTTTCTGCTTACTTAGTGATAAGTTATACAATGTTACACAGTGTAAGTTACTCCAACTTTCACTAGGCCAGAAGGCAGTAGCACATATTGTGAATGTGGACTGTCTCTTTGGGGGATGACTACTTCCCAAGGAAACGTTTCTAGGAGTGGTTTTGATGAATCAAAAGGGAACCACGTCTCTTTGAAGGCTCTTAAGAAGTAGTGTCAATTGCTTCTTAGAAGGATTATACCAATTCACATTGCCACAGCTTCTTCTGGATACCAACTGTGTCATCTTATTAGCACTGGAATGTGCTTAAGATACATATATTTTGCTGATGCAGTATGTGATGTTACCGTTTGAATTTCTTTGGTAGCTATTCCAACCCTAAACCATTTAAAACCATGTTTAGCCAAATGGGAATGGAGGGTCAGTGATTTTGAGGGGGTTATAAAATGGATAAATGATGGAAGCAGAATGTTAAGATATATGCGTATAGAGATAGTAATAGTAGTCTACGAGCATTAATGGCTCTTAATGGACTCTCTGGAATCAACACTTTCCATTCCCTCCGATTAAACATATTGACCACTACCGATGACCTGCTGAATGCCTTGGACTAATGAGTTCATCGCTGGGATTCTGACACACTTCTTCCTACTAGTTGAGTTAGATGTCTAACATGTTTGGTCCCAAACCTGCTTATGACAGCTGGATGCCAGAGTGTAATTAATTTAAGTTACACAAACTGATGAAACATGAGTGTAAAAAGAAAGAGTTGTTTCTATGAAATGTTAGTTGAATGTTTTAGTTGAAAATGATTGTCAAACCAGGAGTGGGTGAGACAATTACAAAGGATTTTTTTTTTAAGAAGAAGCCTCCACTTACATTGCTTTTTAAGATGTTTTAAGTCCTTCATCAACTTTACATTTTTTTCACGTTTATTTATTTTTGAGAGGGGGGAGGGGCAGAGAGAGAGGGAGACACAGACTCGGAAGCAGGCTCCAGGCTCTGAGCTGTCAGCACAGAGCCCGACGTGGGCCTTGAGCCCACAAACTGCCAGATCATGACCTGAGCAGAAGCCAGACGCTTAGCAGATCCAGCCACCCAGGCGTCCCAAGTCCTTAATCAACTTTAAAGAAACAAATTGGAAAGCACAGGAAATATATAGCACGGGTAGGTTTTATGTAAGATAGGGCTCAAGAAAACTCTAATCAGCACTCTTTCTCAAAGAAAAGTTTTGGCTCACATCAAAAGATTGGCAAATGGGGGTTCCTTACAGGTTTTAAGTGAAAATGAAATGTTAAGGCATGTATTTGCCATTTTTTTTTATAGTTCTCTGTGTTAATATACTTTTCCATTCAACTGCCAAACTAATGAGTCAGATCCAGTTTGGCTGGGCGGGGATAAGTCTTTATTCCCCAGCTTTGTTTGTTTGCTTGTTTTTATAGGAGGTAAAGTAGGAGAGAATTCATCCCGGGTCTTCCAGAAGGAGCGACTTACCTCATTGGTGAATTTGGATCCGTCTGCCCTCAGAGAGTGCAATCTTCTGTAATCAGACACAGTTAAAGTGGCCGGGCCCCCTCGAGGTGAAGGTTGGAGTTTTGGGGGAGATAATTTTAATTCAGGGAATATTAAGTAGTCTACAAGTCTTCAGAATGCCACATTCTTCAGTTCTGTGGGTGATGGAGTTATTTTCATCTTCTCATTGGTTTGGGACATAGAAGAAAGGGGTGGCACTTACTGTTCCTATCATATTCCAACAGGGGTGGGTAAGACGGCTCTGTGTACTGTCACAATCAAAATACGTTTCCCCTTTCATTGTAGTCTGTGCTTCTGTTCATTCAAATGAAAAGTTGCCTCTGGTTAACAGGGTAGTCCGGCCTTGTCTGAAGTTCAATCTGTTATCTCAGGCTAGACAAAGAAGAACACATTTGTGGCTCCTGAGAAATGTTGCTATCAGGAAATATTTGCTAAGAAGGGAAGAGGAATCCAAACATGGCTTGTGCCAATCTTTCTATCCCCACCCCCACCACATCCTGAGAGTCTTGCCTGTCCTGTTGATTTCTGGGACATGTAAACATGGCAAACTTAAGGTCACAGTCTGCATGGCTATTTAATGAGAAGTGTAAACATACCAGGGAATGGTCTAGCCTCTTTTCCGTCTCCTTTGAAGCATTTTGTAACCCTATAGTGAGTTATAAGATCAATGTAGTAGGTTCTGAGTGGTATTTCAAAAGAAATAAAAACAATCAAGTTGAAAGTCTCAGCCAGCAGTGCATAAAATAAGAATAATCATGAAACTTCTGTCTCAGAGGTGTGTGAATTTGTGTACACACGTGTGCATATTCTGGGTTGAGATGTGCAATATATTTTGTACAGAGGAGCACAGTCACAAAAGTTGGCGAAGACTATTATTCAGCAATAAAAGGGAAATCCTGCCGTACGGGACAATGAATGAACCTTGAGGGCATTATGCTAAGTGAAATAAATCAGAGAAAAAGATCAATACTATATGATCTCCCTTATCTGCGGGACTCATAGAAAGTTGTAAAAAACTTTAAAGAAAAAGCACTGGTTTAAGGTACACATTTCTTCCTTTCAACTTCGCTCTTTGCTAATCTGTTCTCTCTGAAACTCTGGCGCCTTGTGAATAAAAATTGTAGTAATTAACAGGTAAAGAAGCAAGGGCCAGTTCTCACTCTGTAAGCAGCTGGAATGCAAAACCAGTTGCCTCTGCCTCACTGCTCTGAGTCAATCACATGTCCAAAGAGCATTAGGATGCAAGGGTGAGATCCAGAACCTCATTAAGTAAGAGGTTACAGGAAAATTTATTTTGAAATTTATCACCTGCACAAGCTCCAGTGGTTCTTCCCAGCCACGAATTACAGACGGTTCAGCCTGGCATTCAGGAATCCTGTCCCATCTTATTCTTCCAGACTGGGTCTCCTACTTTTCTCCCCTCCCTGAATCCTATGCTTCAACCAAACCGACCTGCTCGTGTTCTCTGACTGTTCCACCCATTTCTCATTTTGTGTCCCTCCTGCTCAAGGCCGCCTCCCCAACTAGCCATCTCTGCTGACCTAAGTCCCTTCCATCTTTCAAAGGTCCATTTCCAATTTCCTTTCTCGATTCCTTTTATTTATTTATTTTTTCAAAGTAGGCTCCAAGGCCAAGCTGGGGCTTGAACGCATGACCCTGAGACCGACAGTCACATGCTCTACCTATTGAGCCGGCACCCCTCCCTTCTTGATTCCTAATATTTCTTTACAACTTCACAAATATCTTTATAAAAATACCTTTCTTAAAAATACTTTAAAATATGTTTCCGGATCTAAAAAGAAATATTAATGTGCTGTAAAAATAAGAAAATGAAGACATCACAGAAGAAAATAAAAATCCCATTTTTCAAATCTCGGCATGATATCTACACGTGATATGCATAGTATGTGTATATATGACAAGCTAGTCTTATCTTATGATGTGCTTTTCAATTGCAGATACTTCCTGTGTCATTAACCTTTTTCTTCAACATGATTTTTAATGGCTACAAATAAACCATAATTTATTTAACAGTCATATATCACTGGGTACTTTGTGTTCACATGTGGTGCTATATTTTGGGGGAATATAAATGGGGTTTATCCAGGGTATAGTGACAGATCTCTTAAAAGAGCACAACAGCATACTGGGAATAGAAACTTGGGGCCAATAGGACAATTATGAGAAAGGTAAATTAGGGGAAATAATTGGAGCCAATAGGATAATGAGGAGAATCGGAAATGTTGGCAGGTATGCTGGGCTTCCCACTTTGAGAGGAATAAAGGTCTGAGCGAATTGCACTTAAGTTTGAGAGGGCAGTGACCCCCGAAGGCCTGTGGATGACTTGAGGGTCATCTAGGCAGCCGATGCACGGAAATATTAAGAGCTCAGTACGTCTCCTCCCCATCTCAAAAACCTATTTCTTATTATGCATCCTTGAAATCTTGTAGGAAGAGGGGTGTCTCTTTCTTCCTCCCCCTCCGCCACCGCTTCCTCATCTTCCTTTTCTGCGATCTTGCACCATTAATGATCCCATCTCTTACTTTCTCCGCTCAGCTCTTTTGAGAGCTCCACCTTATACTTGGGGGGGGGGGGAGGGGAGAAAAATCACCTGTCCCCTTTACTCTCACTAGCCCTCGAGCTACAGGCCTCTGCGGCTCGCTGCCAAACGTCTGGAAAGATCACTCTTCACTGCTTTCATCGCTCCGCCGCCAGAGACTCGCTGTCCGAGTGCTCAGCCCGGTGCCAGGCGCGCGGCGGCCCGGCTGAAAGTCAGGTCCGCCCCTCCTGCACCCGGGCATCTCTTTCCTGGTTCTTCCGAAGGAATTTCTCCGCGCGCGGGGTGGGCGTCCGCGGTCCGAGGCACCCCCTGACCTAGCTGTCACCTCACTGCCGCCTGTCCCCAGGTGCGCCGGCGCCCCCCCCCCCCCCCCCCCCCCCCCCCCCCCCCCCCCCCCCCCCCCCCCCCCCCCCCCCCCCCCCGCCGGGCCTTCTGCCCGCTGCTCCGCGTCCTCACCTTGCACGGCCGGGGCTCCCCCAGTCACAGCCCCGGCCGCCGGCTGGCCGGTCCTCCGCTCTGCTCGCGGCGGGTCGCACGGGTCTCCCGGCTGCGACGCGTCAGCCTGCGCCCTCCCCGCCCCAAGCCCGCCAGCAGGTCCCCAAGGCCCGCAGACATTCGGGGCGCACCCGCTGAGCGCCAGGCCCGCGCCACCTCGGCCTCGCTCCCCTTGGCAGCCTCCCGCAAGGCCCCACTACGCGCCAGACCTACATGACCAGGACGCCCTCCCGGCTCCGGAGGCGCTCGCCGTCCGCGGGGGCGAGACGGTCGCCGAGGCAGCCCGGGTCCCTCTAGCGGGAGACGGCGGCCCCCGCCCAAGCCGCCCGCCCGGGAGGCGCGGCGGAGGCCGACAGGCCCGGGGCGCGGGGAGCGGCCTCCCGGGAGCGCGGCGGGGCGGGGGCCCGGCCGGGGCGCGCGGGGTCGGGGTCCGGCCCCGCTTGGCGCCGCCCCCGCCCCGCCCGCCCCGCCCGCCCCGCCGCCGCCGTCGGGCCCGCGCCGCGCAGCTCGCCTCAGGCGGGAGCGCGAGGCGGGCGCGGGAGGCCGGAGGCCGGGCCCAGGCCGGGGCAGCCCCTCAGCCGCGCCGCCCTGGGCCGGCGCCCAGGGCCGAGTCGCCTTCCGCCCGCTCTCCGCCGCCGCCCCCCCGCCCCCCGTCCCCGCCCGCGGCCCCAGCCGGGTCCCGCCGCCAGGCCGGCTCCCGCCCCCGCTCCGCCCCCGGAGCCGCAGCCCCGCCCGCCACCGCCGTCGCCATGTTGTGGCTCCCGCAGCCGGCGCTGGCGACGCGCGCGGCCGAGCCCGGGGCCTGCAGCCGCCGCCGCCGCCGCCAGGTAAGCGCCCCCCGCGGGCCGGGCCGGGCGGGGAGCCCGCGGGCCGGGGCCGCCGCCGCCGCCGCCGCCGCCGAGGCCGCCCCGGCCCGCGCCCGGGGCCGCGCCGAGCCGGGGCCGAGCCCGCGCCCGCGCCGCGGCCCTGCAGCCGGGCGGACCCTGCGCGCCGCCCGAGGCGAGGCAGGCAGCCGCTTCCCCCGACCGCCGCCTGGCGGGCCGCGGCCGCCACCCCACCCCGCCCCCGGCCGCCGGGCCGCCCGCCCCCCGCCGCCGCCCCGGGCGCGCCGCCGTCCTCCCCTGCGCGGGACGGGCGCCCGCCCCCCCCCCCCACCCCCGGCCCCAGCCCGCGGCCCCCCGCCCGGGCGCGGATAACGGTGCGCTGCGCCCCGCCGGGCCGCCCTGTCAGCCCTTCCGTCCCCGCCGCGCCGAGAGCTGGCGCCGTCCCGGGGCGGACGCGTCGGGGATCGACCCTCCGGCGCGCCCCGCGGTCCCTCCCCCCCGCCTCCGCCCAAGTTCTGACCCCGGGGCCGGCTTCTCCGGGAGCGGACAGGTATTCCTGCTCCAGAGTTGGGGGTCCTCACGGGGCGACCAGGCCTGTTGCTCAGGGTGGAAATTATGTCTCTGCAGGGGCTCTTCCTGCCAACCTGGGGTGTGTGTGTGTGTGTGTGTGTGTGTGTGTGTGTGTGTTGGGGGGGGTGAGGCTCAGTGTGACCCGAGGGAAGACAGGGGAGCGTCTGCTGGACAGATGGCCTCCTGGCCTCGGATCAGCGTGTGTGAGGGGGAGGGGTCCGCACGACCTTAGGTATGCCTGTTCCTGAGAACCCCAGGATTATTGGAGCTGCTCGGGGGCTTTTAACTTTTTTTTTTTTTTTTTTTTTTTTTTTTGAGTAGGCCAGAGGTGGCATTAAAAGTCCCGGATTGGAATAAATCCACAGGCCCACCCAGGGAAGCCTGTCGGGCCCCCAGGACTAGCCCAGAATAGGACTGGCCGGAGGCCCATGGGACTTGGGGGTGAGGTGGGTATTGGGCCTGGGGTTGGCCCCCTCGCCTTCAGCTCGGTGTTCGTGTACGGCCTGTAGGGTGCCTCTGCTGGTGTGTACAGTGTGACTGAGCACACAGGATGTGGACAGACAGATGCCTGGCCGGGTGGGTGCTTGCTGGGATTTCATAGGTCTGTTGCCTCAGACTCACAGGTACATTAGACAGTAAAAGAGAGGAGGAAGTGTGGTGCTAGCACACGTATTCTGACCATTTTCCCCAGTGGCCGTCGCTTTGATTCACTCAGCAAATTTTTACTGAGCACTTACTGCGTGCTGGGCACCGACTAGGTGTGGGGAGGAAGGCGGCAAGGGAGAAAGATGGGTTTCCGCGTGAGCTCGTAGCCCAGTGGGAAAGCCCGATCATAAATGATCTTGAAATTTCATTCAGCACCGAATGTTTGTCAGCAAACATGTGCCGGGCATTGTTTTAGGTGCAAGGAGAAATAACTGCCCTTCTGGAGCTTTCGTTCCCGGGCGCACTGGGGAGAGGCAGAGGGAAGACTGGAAAATAAACGAGATAGTTAAAAAAAAGTGTAGCCCGTTAAAAGGGTCTAAATGCTAAAGGACAAAAAGAAAATAGGGAAGGAGGATATGAGATGTTGGGTGGGGGTTGAATTTGCATTCAAGTGGCCTGGGGAGGCCTTCGGAGACGGTGTCTTTCGAACACAACTTTGAAGGAACTGGTGAACGAGTCGTTTCAAACCGGGATGAGCACAAGGAAGAGAGTGGTACGAGTGATGGGCCTTGATTTGATTTGGGGGCTCAGGGAGGGCTTCCCTGAGGAAGTGACGTCTGGGGTGAGACCCGAAGGAGGGTTAAGAGTTAACCATGTGTGGAGCAGCACGGAGCTTGGCGAGTTGGAGGAAGTGAAAGAGGCCTGTGTGGCTGGAGGCGGAGAGGGAGAGGGGAGGTAGGTCTGTAGAGAGGTGAGTTAGATCACAGGGGCCCTGGGGACAGAATGCCTGCCCCCCTCTAACTTCGGTTTGTCTCCCTAGTGAAATTAGGAACCTTTGAAGGGTTTTAAGTGATTGACATGATGACATTTACATTTTAAAAGGTCTCTGGCCTCCGTCTGAGGAGTGGACTTTGAGATAAGCAGGTAAGGCGAGACTTTCTGTGTTGAGGGCCTATTTGATCTGCTTCAGAAAAGCGCAAACTTTAGAGCAGTTTAGGGGAGAGCCTTTAACTCAGAGTCTACTTTGTGCAGCTTTCAGGAAGGGAAAGGAGGACGAGTTCGCGTTTATGGAGCGCCTGCTAGACAGGAGGAGCGATTTCGGAGACTTGGGCCAACATCGTATTTGACTCAGTCTCTGCAGTTTGAGAGAAAGGGCTTGTCCTGCCCCTTTTAACAGATACAAGCGCAGGAGGGATAGGAAATCAGCCCTGAGGGGTTCGATGACTTATCCAAAAAGCGCATTTGTAACATAGTCTGAATTCAAACCCAGGTCTTCCTGATCTCGGAGCCCACTGGCCCTGGAGCCAGACTGCTGGTTGCTTCTGCCCCTTGCTGAGGGAGTGATTTTGAGTTTGGTCTCTTATGTGCCTCAGTCTCCTCCTTGGAAAGGCCTCAAGCTTCGCCCAGCTCACGTGCGGACAGAAGCAGCTAGCTTGCAGCCTAGCGCTTGCCTCACATGTTAGTTGCTGTGATTACTTACATTTTTAAAACTTCCATGCTGCCTCTTAAGCATATTGTGATCATTTTGGATGAGATTAAATGTGTGGATAATTAGACTCCTTTTCCCTACCTTTTTCTCTAAATAACTTAATGTCAGTGTTCCATGTGATCAATCTTTGAACACTCATCTCTGGTTTCATTCTTGACACTGTGGTAGGACTTAATGGATACAAAGTGAGTTTCTTCCCTGCAGAAGTTCAGGGTACCCAGGGGAGGTCAGATATTGAAACAGATGAGGTACAATGTACTCAACAAGTTCTCTAACCACCTGTATAGTTAGAGAGCTGTTAAGAACTGTAAGAACTAAGTGCCTGGGGGAGTAGGGAAGGCTTCAGGGCGGAAGTGACTTTTGAACTGGGCTTTGGAGGAAGAATAGGAGTTTTATAGGCAAGTAAGACTGGCCAAAGGACATTCTAGGTCCAGAGAGCTACGTGTGAGAGTGTGGAGCCTGGAGAGGCTTGTCTTGTTTGGGTAGGTTTGTTTCGGAGCTGTGAAAGGCGGGTCAAATTTGGATTTTATCCTACAAGCCATGGAGGGTATTAGATGAGTGTTAGATACATCAGAGAGTATTAGAAATATCAAATACACACCATGACGCGTGTTGGAGTTAGAGAGTGGAGGCAGATGTCATCCTGGGGGTGGCTTTATTTTGGTGGGATCACTATGTTTCAGGATCTGCTTCTCAGTTTTGTAGACCCGAAATCCAGTTTTGTAAGGCACTTGGAGCTGATTGGATCCAGACAGACTGACTCACTAACCAAACTTGGAAGAGACTGATGCATAAACTCAGGGTATTAACTGGCCATGAGAAATGAAACTGCAGAATGACAGATGTTCTGTCCTCTGGCCATCTCCCCCTACGCCCCCCCCCCCTCCTCCTGGCCAGGGCTGGGACATATTACCAAACTCTTGCTCCTCAATTCCTGTCTATTTTTCTCAGGCCCCTGGAATCTCATCGTTTTTGTTAACACAACCTTTACTTAAGCTCTGTACAGCGTGGCCCACCGTGATTATTCATCGATAGAATGGATGATTTGGTATTCTGTGGGTTGGATCATGTGTTTGTGAATGTTCAGGAAGAGGAGGAAGAACCTTTTTAGAAATAAAGTACTGGAGAAGGGGGTTCCTCAGAATCGGTGTGCAGATTCTAAGTGGTGGGATGGTCTCCAAGCTAACGGGTGGCTGTGGACAGATACTTTGGAAATTGTTCTGGGGGCCAAGGTCTGTGAACTCTTGGAGGGGGTGGGGAGCTCTCGGTTGCACTGGAAGGAGAGATTGGTTTAGAGTTTTCATCTTCCCTTCCCATGTTCCTTTTCATCTTCATCTTGGAGACGGAAAAGAAGGTAGTAAGGCCTGCCCTCTACTCAGCCTGGTCACGGTGAGCTTTCCTACTGGACTGGAGTCCTTATGGGGTTTGGGCTTCATGCTAACACCTCCCTCTACTTGTGAAAAACTGTGAAGAGTGGTGGCTCTTCCAGAGTTTTGAATCTGTGTTCTTCTATGGTGCAAAATAGAATCCAAATAGATCAACCTAGATTGTGGACTAATTATTTTTATTTTAAAACTGTAAAAATACACAAGAACCTTCATGTAGAAACTTTAGGGGATGCAGTTATACAAAGGAAATAGACCTAACTGATAAATCTTATAACCTAGAGCTACTGTTAACATTTTAGTAATTTGGTGTTTGTATTAGATCTTAATCTCCAGCTCTTTCTGTGTAACTTGGTTTCAACTTTTTCTTTTGCTACAAAAATAGGAACATCCTGAATAGGAGAGAATTCTGAGTGTTGACATCCATGAGGTGGAGCGACTGCATGAACACAAAAATCTGTGTCCGTTTCCATTTCTGGGCATCTAGTCCAGTGCTCTCCCCCGTCATGTTCTAGGAGTGTCGGACCTGAGATCCATTAGCTAATTAATTTTGAGAAATGTTTTAGGAGAGAGTGCTACCTCAGCCAACCATTCCTTTTTATCTGAAGTGGGAAGTGTGTGTGTGTTGAAATAACATGTCTGATCCTTTCTATGACTCAAAGGAAAGTTAACGAACACCTCTCAAGTTTGGTGTCACCACAAAGTCATTCTTCAAACCCATCAGCACTCTGGGGCTGTCCTCCGTTCACTGTGTGACTTTGGGTAAGTCCTTTGCCCTCTCCACTTTAGAGTCTGAAGGTGTCCTATCAAGAAGTAGTCGTGGCCCCTTGTCCCTCATTACCACAGTCCATGGGATGAGAAGGCTGATGCTGTGTGTGCTTGGGATTGACGGAAAGACTGCCACATGCTGGGCGAGGAAGAGGAGTAGTCCGCTGGGCAGATTAACGCCTGGCCTCCAGCCAGTGAGTGGGGGTGGGGAGGGGTCGGGTCTGTATAACTTGGTTACCTCCGTTTGTGAGGGCTCTACAGTGATTGGAGACCCCCGGCCCCGAAAATACTTTGAGCAGTCCAGAGGTGGCATTCAGGGCCTTGTGCACGACTGAATCTCCAGGCTTATCCAGAGAATCAAGACCTGCCACCCTCTAGTTTGCCTCAGAACGGGCTCCCCTCCTGTCCGCAGAGCGGAGTTCACGGTGAGATCGCCTTCCCGCTGAGTGGTGTGATCTGGCGCTTTTAGTTTTGTTTGTATTTTTGCCACCACTTGAATTTTCTGTAGGTTTACGTATCATCTTTACAGAAACAAATAATCGGTGAGTCTGTTTTCATGTGGGAGGTAAACATTGAATGCCCTAAAGCAAGAACTCAAACTCCCCCCCCCTCCCCCAGCCGTGTCCTTACGGAAGAGGTGAGCTGTTGGAGTGCCCCCCCCCCCATCCGTGCTCACCTCAGGGCAGGTGTCCGTGTGAGAGGGGACAGGCTAGGACCTCTGCCTGGGAGGGACCCTGAGCCCCAAGGGCCAGGGCTGCACCATCTGGGAGGAGTGGTTGGAGCTGGCTTGGCTGGGTGTTTTCTTTAGGAGTGCTTTTATTGTTTTTATTTGTACTTTTTTATTTTTTTGGAGGTGAAAGCAGAGTTTATTGAAGATAGAGAGAGAGAGCACAATTAACAGACTGAGTGAGTGTCCAGGAGATTCAGAAAGGAAAGGAGGGAGTCTCCCCTTCAGGAATGCTTTTAAAGAAATCACTTCTCTGGGCGTGGTCCCCAGGCTCAGTCCCCCATACGTCCACGCGGAGGATGCTCCAGGCCTTGGTGTTACGACCTTGGGGGTCGTGGGGACCGTAAAGAGAGGGGTTCCTGTGTGTAAGCCTCACATGCATTCCTTGGATTTCCCTGCTCCTGGGGGTTCGGGTCATTTCTGGGTGTGATGCGGGAGAGGGGTGGCTGCTTCTTCCTTCTCCATCCTGCCTTTGGGCCTGGGAGCATCTTACCGACACTGCCCTTGGCAAGCTGGAGTCGAACATGAGCTGGTGGCGTGGGCTCTGGCCCCACCCGTGGCCCCGGCTTGCTGCAGTTTCCAGCATTCTCCTTCTCCCTGCCAATTCACCCGCTAGAGCTGAAGTTGTTCCTTCGCAAGCCAAAGGGCGGAGTGAGACCAGAAAGGGGTTTGGAAGGCAGGTGTCCGTTGTAGCTGCAGGCCTCCCAGAGTCAGTCCGGGCCTGAGAACATGTCTGCGGCAGCGGCTTGGCAGTTTCAGAGGCGAAGGGAGCCCAGGGGTGGGCCGCGAGCAGCTGTCCAGATCCTTCTGGGGCCTGGCCTGGGTGGGGCAGGGGCCACTCTGTGCCTTGCTGGACAGGCTCTGTGGACCTGAGCCGAACCGGCCCAGGTTGTAAAAGCCGCCTCACCGTCTGAGACTTCGTTAAGGCTGTAAATCTTCAGGCCCTTAAAAGTATTAGATGTGTGACTAATTCTCCCATTATTCTTAATTAGAATGTTTACTTGTATTTAAAATCCTGTGGAGCCTTTCTGCAGCTGGGCCATCACTGATCAGTAATCTCCACTTGCTTAAGAGAGGCCTACCCTGGGTCCAGCCCAGAGCCGGGTGCTCTGCAGAATGGGAAAGAGTCAAGCGAGATGAACTTTGCCCTCAAGGAGTTCCCCCACTGAAAGCAATTAGAGAACACTTTGCTTCCAGGCCAGACATGTCTTCAGGGGGCCTGTCTTTCTGAGGGTGGCAGTTGCTTTCACACAGGCCACCCCTCTGAGATGGCTGGGGTTACCTCTGGGGAGCGTTCTCTGGTACCCAAGATGGATTGGATGGCCCTTTGGGAGGAGGGAGGTGGCGGCAATGAGGTAGTCTCATCTTTCATTTCTTGCCTTGTCCCCCTTCACCATTGCTTCTCCGAGCACCTGAACCCGTTAGGAGAAGGGAGCCGGCTGCCCCCAAAGTACGCACCCAGTGCCTGTGAGCCCGCCGTTACGGTCCAGGCCTCCGAGTCTAAGGCTTTTGCGTTTCCACTTAGACTCCCCTTTTAAAATATTTACACCCCCCTGGGAGAGGTCTGACTCTTAGCAGTTCATCACCAAATAGTAGCTTTAATTACCAGGAATTAATTAAGGCAACTGAGAGAAAGACTGGGACCCAGGCAGGCACTTGGGGGCAAGAGTGTCCGAAGGGACCGCTTCCCACATGGCAGGAGAGCGGGGAGGGCAGCACGAGAAACTTCCATGCACACGAGTAGCTGCAGGCAGATCCTGCTAACTCTGGGGTCACCCCGGCGGTCCTGCTGGCTGGGCTGAGGGTGCAGCATGGGCACGGTTCTAGCCCTGGGCTGGGGAGGCTTTGAGGCGGACGTGGAATTCCGGCTGAGTCTGAAAGGGTTGGGGAGGTGGTTTTTTCCTTCATTTAAAAAATAATACACGCTCACTGGAAAATTTTGGGACATGCAAGAAGAAAACAAATCCCTCATAATTTCATCCCTCATGACAGGTGGCTGGAAAGCCGAGGCAGAGGGGAGAGGTTCTTTTCCAGTGTAAGTCAGAGCATGTCTCTCCTCTCTGCAAGTCCTGCTGGAGCCTTCCGTCTGAGCGTGAGAGCCAGCCCTTGCCATGGGCTCTCCGGCATCTGCCTCCCCCGCCGTCTCCTCTGGCTCCCTCCGCTCTGGTTTGGGCTCCTTGCCCGCGCCAGGCACTTCCACCTGCTCTTCCCTCTGCCCCGAACCTCTTCTCTCCGCTGGTCACCTGGCTTGCTCTCTCACTTGCTTCAGAATTGAAAATACAGTCACGCCAATCTCTGATTTCAATGGAGGCGCTCCCGTTGAGGAAGGTTATGGGACTCCCTGCGGTCATGAGTCTGCCGGTCTGTGTCTGTCTGTCTCCGTCCTGTGGAATGTCAGCACCTCGTGGGCAGGGGCCTGGCACACAGTAGGTGCTCGGTTACTATTAGGGAATGGGTGCACGTGCATGCGTGAGCACTGTGTGTGTGTGTGTGTGTGTGTGTGTGTGTGGTGGGAGCGGAGCGGGAAGGGACGCGTGTGGATGGTGTGGGGCGCAGGGATGCTCTCGGCGGGCATGGAGGCTGGAGACGCAGTTCAGGGTGAGCCATCTCTACAACCCGCTCTCATGGGCGTGTTGAGCGGGAAGGCGGTGATCTGGCGCTCTGAGGCAGGCGCCCCAGCGCCCGGGGAGATACGGTCCGCGGTCTCGGTCTAGGCCTCGTGAACGGAGTCGTCACAAGCCCGGCCTGAGGGCTGGAGCCGTGGTAGCCTAGAGGAAATCACGTTAGGTTGTTGAGAAGAGGGAGCGACCTGAGGAAAGTGGTGTTTGGGGAGGACTAGACTTCGGGGGACACGTGGGATGACCGTCGGGAGAGTCTGAGGGGGTGAGGAAAGAGGCCACAAGGGCAAGGACGTGGAGCGGATGACCTCAGGGAGGCTCGGCCGTGGCGGCATGAGCCCCCGCTTCTGTGTGGCTGCCTTGACCGGGGCATCCGGCACCCCGACCTCGGAGAGCCCGAAGTATCATCCGTGGCTTCAAGTGGGTTTTGGAAGCTGGTGGGGTGTCAGGAGGAGAAAGGGGGAAGCAAGGGTCCCCCTGAGGTTTACGAGGTCGGTGGGCCTGGCGGTGTGAGGCCGTATCCTGCCCCAGGCCTGCACACAGACTGTGCCCCGGGACTGGAGCCCTTCCCTTCCTGCTCTGCTGTCTGAGAGCAGCTCAGTGCCCCTGCTCTTCTTCCAAAACTGCGCATGCACCAGAGGAGCGTCCGAAATCCATTTGTTCGATCACCTTTCAAGTTCATTTTCTGTCTCTGTAGTTTTATCTGTTTTTCAAAACAAATCGTCTTTGACTCACAAACCCATTTGTATTGAATTAATTGACTGGAAATACTTATTTCTAAATGGTTTCTGTTTCATTAGGCTTCTAGCCTGTTTTTAAAAAGGCTTTTGCCAAGATGAGATCAGTGGAGAAGTGATTTTGGTATCATCAGGTTCTTCTCTGTGATCTTTTGGTACAAGTTATGTTTTGAGGTTGGTGTTTCTGATGTGTTCATTCCTAGAATAAGCATTTGAGTGCCTGCTATGTGCCAGCCACTATTTTAGGCACTGGGACTGTAAAAGGAAACACACAAAAATGTTACCTTCGTGGGGCTCATATTCTAGCGTGTGTAGGCTTATAGATAACAAGTAAAAATAAAGTATGAGAGAGCGTGAAAAGTCTTGTGGAGAAACACCAAGTGGGGATGCAGGATAGGGAGGCTTGGGGTGTGGAGGCAGATTGTTGGTTTTAAATATGGAAGTCAGGGAAGGCTCCCTGCTGCAAAGACATTTGAGCAGAGATCGGCAGGGGTGAGCGAGGGGCCCATGCAGGTATCCGAGGAGAGAGCAGGCAGGGTGGAGAGAAACACAAGAGGCAAAGTCCTTGCAGCCACAGAAAGCTTGGGGGGGGGGGCGGTTCAGGAGCACAAGGAGGTCAGCGTGGCTGGGGCCGGGGTGAGGTGGGGAGAGGCTGGGAGAGGAGGCCCGAGTGGCCCCCCTGGGCTTGTAAGTCCTGGTGGGGAACCTGACTGAGATGGGAAGCCTGGCAGAGCCATGGTGGACTCCCTCTTCTTTCTGGAAGGGTCACCCTGGCTGCCCGTGCTGCAGCTGTGGGGCTTCCGCAGTGGCTCTCGGCTAAGTGGGTGCTGGGGTCTGACTCATCTGGAAGCCTCTCTCGGGCCAGCTTCTAGTCCATCCGGGGCTTTGGGGTCAGCCGGAGCACATGTGCCACTTCTTGGACGCGTTTGATGCCGACGCCACTGTTCTCTAACCGCCAGGTGACCGCCACAGCTTCGGATTCCTGTGCTCACCTCCCTGTCGCGTAGCGGGGAGGCCCAGAAGTCTGCTTGTAAGGAGGCTTCTGGTTGAGCTTTAAGGCCAGTGGTCCCTGGACCACACTTCGGTCCATAGACCATGGTTCTCAGCCCCAGAAACATCTGTCACCCTGTGGTGGTTTTAAAAAGTGCCCGGCTTGCCCCCCGGGAGCTTCTGATTTAACTGGTCCGACATGGGCTTAGGTGTTCGTATCACTCCCAAGGTGTTGCTGATGTGCACGCAGGCCTAGAATCACCCCTCTAAGGATATTTAAATAAGCCTTGTCCCCGGTATTTGATGGGGACGTTTGAATGGGTAACTGTGAGTGAGAGACTCTGGGACGGCAGGGCCGGTCACCCTGCCAGGAACAACAGGAGTCTCTCACAGTAATAAAAACTCTTCAAGTTTATGCACTCTGTCTCCTGTGATTGCCTGCCTCTCTGGGCCTCGGTTTCCTTGCTTGTAGAGTCAGTGGCTTTAACTTAACGGTTTTCTAGAGTCTCATCATCTCTGACAGTTCGTAACCGTCCTGGTGTTGGACGAACCTCTAACCGGAACAAGTGCTGGGACCTGTTCTCTGATCTTGGTCGAGCGACACCCCCAGGTGCGCCACGGTTACGGGAGGGCTGTCGCCGGTGTCTCGATGGCAAATTGAAAGGAGAGGTGCGCCACCTCCCCCGGCGCCTGGGGAGACCAGGGTGCTGGAAAATGTAAATGTGAAATCTGACCTCTCAGTTGAGAGTTCCCAGGGGTAGGACAGCTTGGTCCTGGGGGGCGGACGGGAGCCTGAGCGTCGTCTTGTCTCCGCCACTCACCGGCGAGTTCCTTGTGAAGTGGGAGTCGTGTTTTGTAAACTGTGAAGCTCCTATGAATCCCAGGGTGGCAGGGGGACCGGGCGGAAGCGGCCCGCTGCTCTGCTGGGCCAGCCTCTCTCTGCAGCCAGCTGCGGTCCTGGCTCCCAGAGACGGTTTGAACGACCTGACAGAGCCCAGGGGCTGCAGGAACTGGGGGTGGCCTGGAGTAAATCACCGGGCACACTGACTGGAGCGCCCCCGAGCTAACTTCCTTGGACATCATGTGTAAAACACCCACCTACCTGGGGGCCTCATTGGGGGAGCACGGCGTCTGCTTCTCAGTGTATGTTTTGAAATGTGATGTTCCAGTAGGAAAAAGTAAAAGTTCGGGGGGAAGAAACAGCTTTTGTCTCCCTACTGGAGAATCGGGACAATGAGTTTCCCTCTCTTCCCCTCTAAATTTTTCCATTAATATTGTCTATCTCTCTCTTTAGGACCCGAAGTAAATGCTAGTCTCTCAAAGTTAAGACAAAAGTGAAGTCAAGGGAGGGAATGCAGAATTAAGAGTGCGTGTGAGCAGAATTTGAAATGTGACTTTTCATTCTATCACTTGTGGGCTCACAGAGTGGACGGGCCAGTAACCAGTTTCTCCACGCTGGCTGATTAAACCCACATCTCAGGGTGTTGTGGCCAAGCGTGAAGTTGTTTCTATAGTTCTAAGATGAGTCTGATGCTCAGTGACAGTGAAGATCACCTAGGTTTTTAAAAATATGGGTCCTGCCAGCTTTTGGATATCTTCTCTCATTCTCTCCCCCTGCTCAGTGCTTGACCTTCCCTGCGTCTCCCCACCTGTGGCTTTCCCCAGCTCATCTGCTGTGGTCCCTCTGCCCACTCCCTGGCCCTCTTCCTCTGCTCCAGCAGGGCTTCTGAGCTGTGCGGAGGGGTAGCCGGCCTTCCCTTCCCTGTCTCTGTCCCCTGTGTGTGCTTCCAGTGGCCTGACATGGAGGCATTCAGCAGTCCACTGGGACACTCTGACCTTGGTGGCACAATGCTTAACAAACACATGCATTGTCTATGTTTAAGGCGGTGTTGTAAGAACTTTACAAATATTAACTCACTGAGTCCCTACAACAGCCCCTTTTTACATATGGGGAAGCTGAGACACAGATGTGAGGAAGCCTCCGTAAGGTCCAATGGCTAGTGAGCAGTGGAGCTGAGGTTTTAACCCAGGTAGACTCTGAACGGCCACACTCTGGGGGGGTGGGGGGTGGGCCGGTGGTCCGGGGCCCGCAAAAGTCTCATCTTTGAGTATGGGGCTTGAGTTTATGTTTGGAGAGTTTTCTCAGGGTCTGACCTAGACTTTTATTCTTGTGATTAGCCCCTTAGCTTATTTAGACATTTACTGTTAGGCCTATTAAAAAACATCTTTTTTCTCTCCTTAGGTGGTGCTTGGAAACTAGACCATGTGCCTAGGTAGATGCTCCTTTCTCCGCAGCTCCACACCCCCAGCGCCGCTCGCCACACCCTTGTTTTGAGAACCTCTCTGAGGTATGATGTCGAGGCTGACCTGAGCTGGCCTTGAAGAGACACAAGCGATGTTCCTTGGTTGTTGTTTTTTTTTATTGTGGCCAAACACACGTAACAAAATTGACCATTTTAACCATTTTTCAGTGTACTATTCAGTGGCCTCAAGGACATTCACCGTCGTGCAATCATCACGCACCTCCGGCATCCGCCATCATCCCAGACTGGAACCCTGCACCCAGCAACACTAACTCCCTGTCCTCTCTCCCCTCAGCCCCTGGCAGCCACTGTCGTGCTTTCTGTCTCCATGACCTTGACTCCTCTAGGTACCTGGATTCCTACGTGAAATCACAGACTGTTTGTCCTTTTGCACCTGGCTTGTTTCACTGGGCATGATGTCCTCAAGGTTCACCCGTGCTGTAGCCTGTGTCAGAGCTCCCTGCCTTCTGAAGGCTGAGTGATATGCCTTTGTCTGTTTATCTTGCCTTTTGTTTATCCAGTCATCTGTTGGTGGACACTGGGTTGCTTTCATTTTTTGGTTATCCTGAATAATGCTGCTATGAACACGGGTATGAAAATTACTCATTGAGACCCTGCGTCCAAATCTCTTGGGCATATACCCAGAAGTGGAGTTGCTAGATCACACAGTAATTCTCTGTTTCATTTTCATTAGGACCTGCCGTACCGTTTTCCATGGCGGCGGCCCCAACTGACATTCCTTCCAACAATGCGTGAGGTTCTGATTTCCCCACACCCTCCCCAGCACTTGTGGCTCTCTGCTTTTTTTAAATAATAGCCATCCTGGTGGGTGTGTCATTGGAGGTTACCTAGTTGGCCTTACAGGGGCCGCTAAGCAAGTCCGCCCTGAGAGTGCTGAAGTAGACACACGTGGAGAAAATAATGGAATACACGTCCACGTCCTCCTCGCCCACATCCAGCAGTTACTAATCCGTGGCGAATCTTGTTTCATTCATAAACACCCTCCCTGCTCTTTCCTCCTGCTCTGTGTCGTTCTGAGACAAATCCCAGATATCACATCATTTTATCTGTAAACATTTTATTGCATGTCTTAAAAAGATAAGGAATTTGGATATTCTATGTTGTCTGATGGTAGGAGGGCACACGGGGGTGTTTCTTTAGATACCTTATTCCCTGCCGTCCCCTTGGAACATCGGGGGCGGATACAGTGGGCACACGCGTGGACACCTGCATGGCGGGTCCGTTCCATACTGCCTTGCTGGTAAAAAGCGGTCTTGGCTGGTGGCTCACTCTCCTGAGGAAGGCGGACTGCCCTTGGGTGCGAGGAGCCGTGGGGACAGTGCCCACCCAGTCTCTGCTGGGAGGGGAAGGAGAGAAGAGGGAGGAAGAAGGTGTGTGTGTGTGTGTGTGTGTGAGAGAGAGAGAGAGAGAGAGACAGACAGACAGACAGACAGGGGAACCACAGAGATGCCCCAAGAGTAAGAGCATGTTCCTTGCTCCCACCTCCTCCCCCCTCCCCCCCTCCATCTTGGGACTGAAGTGTGCTCCTGGTAGATGAGACCCGCGGTCCACACGGAGCCCCCAAACACCAGGGCACCAGAAACGAGGAAAAGGCAGTCCTGCGGCAGGGCGACTGTTTCTTCGCTGGGGCCCTTTGTTCAGGGCTGAAGGCTTGGCTCCCAGCAGGTCGGAGGCTACCAGCCTTTTGCTTACACTTGGACGTCCCTACTACTAGGAGACGATGCTTTTACAAAACTCGGCAGGAGGGACTCCTGGAAGAGGCCTTGTGAACGAGGAGTCCTGTCCCTCTTGCTTCTCCGGCTCTGTTCCGTTCCTTCTGACAAAACGCGGTGCCTAGTTAGTGTGAGGCCTGTTTGCAAGTAAGAAAGGGAGAGGGATGCAGGTTACAGAGTATCAGTTTTGTCTCCGTCCTCTGCTGTTGTAACTGTGTTGTCTATACCTCCTTTCCATTTCTGTCACCTCAGCTGGCCGGTGCTGCCTAATCCCAGCCCTCTCCAGTTTTATGCCCAAAATTCATCTTTAAAAAAAATTGACAGTCTTTTTGAGATAAGATTCACATGCCATGCAATTCACCCATTTAAAGCACACAGCTGAGTGATTTTTAGTATATTCACAGAGTTGTGTACCCTTTTCTTAGGACTTCAGTCTACCCTGTGCCTCCTGAGAGGCGGCCCTCCGTCTCCGCCGGCGTCCACATTCCCATCTTCAAGATGGACGACCTTACTGTGGGGACGTTGGCCACTAGACACCTCCCACCGACCCAGCATGCAACTTAATCAGCCGTGTAGGAGCCCAGGGCTCCCGGCCACGTGCTACTTCGGGCAGACCCCTGCCCACTGGCAAGGCCCCATCACCCCTCAAGGTCTCTCTGTTCGTGGAAGAGTTTTAAAAAGTGAAACAAATAACGTTGCAAACTTGCCAACTGCTGGACTCGTGAAGCTGCTCGGGAACCCAAGGCTCCCCTGGAGCAGTGTGCTCTGGACAGACGAGCCTGTCAAATCATCCCCCCTCTCTAGTGGGGGGTTACCTCCCAGGAAACTCACCGGGGCTTATAAAGAGAGGACGAAGACATGAGCAGTTATGTAATGTGTCAGGTGGTGGGGAGGGCTTTGAAGAAAAAACAAGTAAAGGACAGAGATTGACAGTGTGACCGTGAGGGTGGGGACCGAGGTGTTATGTGCACTGGTCATGGGGGGGCTCTTGGCAAAAGGACATTTGAGTGAAGACCGGATGGAAGTGAGCAGTGATCCCCTCGAGATCTGAGGGGAAGGGCAGGCCCAGCAGAGGGAAGAGTTGAGCAAGGGTGTGCCTGAGGAACAGGGCAGAGGCCTGTGCACCCCTGAGCCAACTGGGTGACAGAGACAGGTGTGGGGGCACGGGGCACTTTGACGCTCCTGGCCACGGTGGCTGTGATGACGCTCGGAGCTCGCTCTGTGTGAGATGGGACCATGCGGGAGGGGTTCGAGGACAGGAGGAATATGATTTGATGGGTGTTTTTTTTTAATGTTTATTTTTGAGAGAGAGAGAAAGAGTGTGTGTGTGTGTGTGTGTGCACGCGTGTGTGTGTGTGCGCGCGTGCACACCAACAGGGGAGGGACAGAGAGAGAGGGAGATAGAGGATCTGAAACGGGCTTTGTGCTGACACAGTGAGCCTGCTGTGGGGCTCGAACTCATGAACTGTGAGATCATGACCTTGGCTGAAGTCAGATGCTTACCTGTCTGGTCCACCCGGCTGCCCCTAGTGTTTTTAGAGCAGCAATCTGGATGCTGTGTTGGGAATGAGCAGCAGAGGCGAGGCTGGCAGACTTCTGCGGGGACCCTGGAGGGAGGTGGCGCTGGCTGGAGGCCGTGGGAAACGGCTGCGTTTGGAGATGTTTGGAAGGAACACTCGATGGGGTTTGCGTGGGATTTGCTCTTGGACTGGTTGCCGGGTCTGACGGTGAGGGGTCTTAGGGATGCCCAGGCTGGCCTAAGCCACTGGAAGTTGAGAGTTAGACCCTGGACATAGTAAGTTTGAGATGCCTGTCCCAGGAGAAACCCAGCCTCGAATTGAGGGGTATCAGTTTAATAATTCAGTGAGAGCCTGTTGAGGGGCTTGTGAGACAGCAGAAGAGGGAATATTTTACTGAAATAACTACAGCAAAAATAAACATTGTGCCCAGAGAGGACTCAGGGAAACAGAAGGGAGCCCAGGGGAGCTCGCTGAGGGGACCCTGCTCGGAGAAGCCTCCTTTCCTTGAGGACCTTCATGCACCCCAGATTCGTGACTGCCGGGCTTTCCAGTGGGTCGTGTTGCGGGGGGGGGGGGGGGGGGGCACTCAAGAGCAGGGTCTGGGCTTTCCCTTTGTGTCCTCAATGCCAGGCATAATTCCTGGCATTTGGTAAATGTTTGATGGGTGAACTTCTCCTTCTCTCCTCCCTCCCTTTTCTACTGTCTTTTTTTTTTTTTAAGACTATTTTTAAGTAATCTGTACACCCAACATGGGGCTCAACTCACAACCCTGAGATCAAGAGTCACCTGCTCCACGGAGCCAGCTGGGCACCCCTGAACTTTTCCTTTCGGAGCCTAAGTTGTCCACGCAACAGATGAAGAGGGTGCACTAGGCCAGTGCACTGGCGTCCCCTGGGCGGCTCTGCAGAACGCAGGGGCCCCACTGAGACTTGCTGAATCACAGCCTCCTAGTAGGAGCCTGGGACTCTGCGTTTTAAAGTCACTCCCCATGTTGTTCTTTTGCAGTCAGTCCGGGAGCAATCTGCAGACGTGTATTTGGAAGCCACTGGACGAGATCATTTCTGAGGTCCCCTTCAACTCTAACATCCTGTGAGTCCTGTTAGAATGTTTGCAATATACTTCTCTTCCCGGGAAAGGGGATTTTGGTTGGGGTGGAGGGGCCTGGAGGGGGCGGGGGGAGAGAACAGGGTTTGGGGAGGTGCTGAGGACCGGCTCTGGGCAGGTGTGAGCAGGTGTGAGTGGTGACAGTGTCCTTGCCCTCATGGACCACCTGTGGTAGGGTCTCAGAAGTAGAGGTAAAGGACATGGCCCCAGCTTTGGAGAGGCGCACAGACTGATGAGGAAACTCACTCAGGACCCCATCCTGTTGCGGGAAATGCCGCCAGAGCGGCAGTGGGGAGGGGGAGGAGGGCAGGGGACTGGAGTCACAGCTGTCACAGGAGGCGGCACAGGAGGGGCCCCCCCCCCCAGGCCGAAGCCTGGGGCTGCAGGGCAGGGCTCAGGCTGCTCTGTGTCTGGAGCCTGTGGGGCGGGCTGTCAGGTATTCTGTAGTGGGAGGAAGTCTTCGAGAGCCCCCAGTGAATGCAAGGCACCCTGGGAAGTAGCTGGAGAGGTGGGCACAGACCCTGTGGGCGTGGGCTCTCGTGCTGGGTGGATGCTTGGAGCTCTCTCCGGAAGGTGACCGGCATTTTGAGCAGGATCTCTGATCAGATAGATGTTTCACAGCAACCACTGTGGTGGAGTGTGCAGTGAAGGGGGCTGAGACCGGCCGAGGAAGACAAGTGGAAAGCTTTGCGGTCTTGCTGGGCCCGTTGTCCCCTGGCGCACCTGCTTCTGTCACCGCTGAGCATCTGGTTGGGCTGCGCTTTGCTGAGGATTCGAATTTACTGGGTGCCTCGTGACATGAGACACTGGCTACTGACTGACTCAGAGCATCTGTGCCTTGGGGGCCGCTGAGACCCACAAGCGGGTATCAGGCGTGTGTTCGGGAGGGCGGTGACAGGTCTGTGCAGAGAGCCCTCTGGTCCACTCTCGGAGCTAAGTTTTGTGTGGAAGTCCAACATTGCATTGCAGGTCAATTTGCCCAGCCATCGTGGCCCACCTGTTTGGGGAATCTCTGTGTGGGCATCACATAGCTTGGATTTTCCTTCACTCCATTCCCCCTGGAATTCTCCTTCTGAAATAGGAAGTGGAGGGTAACTTCCACTTACCCTTGTAAACTCATAACCACTAAAACAGTGATTAAACATGGATTATAATAACACGTAAGCCGTTTTCAGTCACGTGGGGAGCCGGGCAGAGAGTTTACCCACAGGCTGTAAAACATACACACGTCCATCCTTCTAGACT
This sequence comes from Mungos mungo, assembly GCA_004023785.1. Classification (NCBI taxonomy): domain Eukaryota; kingdom Metazoa; phylum Chordata; class Mammalia; order Carnivora; family Herpestidae; genus Mungos; species Mungos mungo. The sequence goes on along the minus strand of PISW01001118.1, from coordinate 297,873 downwards.
TTCTCCGATAAGCAATGGCACATTCAAGGAAACTTAACTTGTGGTTCCCAGTCCAGTGTTTCCTGAATCTTGCAGCCTTTAACTTTCATTGTGTAAATCCGGAGCATGTTATTTGCTCCCTTGTCTTATTAAACAGTATACTGACTAGTGATCCAATTTTTCTCTCTTTCTTTTTTTAAGTTTGTTTATTTTGAGAGAGAGAGAGAGAGAGAGAGAGAGAGAGTGTGTGTGTGTGTGTGTGTGTGTGTGTGTGAGAGAGAGAGCAGGAGAGGGGCAGAGAGAGGGAGAGAGAGAATCCCAAGCAGGCACCTCTCTGTGAGCACAGAGCCCGGCTCGGGGTCTAATCCCACGAACCGTGAGATCATGACCTGAGCTGAAACCAAGAGTTGAAGCTCAACTGACTGAGCCCCCCAGGCGCCCCCAGGTCTAATTTTTCTTAGTACTTTTTGGAGTGCCTCTGCCCCCTGGGTGTCCTGTTTCTGAACTTTGATTCATCTACCTTTACCGAACTTAGTGTTGCTAAGACAAGCAGATGACCAAGTTTAATGTTATTTGAAGTTCAAAGCCTTCAAAAGGGAAGCTGAGGGAAAGGAAGCTCGTGGGTTTAGTGACAATTCCTTGTTGTTAGTTCCTCAGAGCCTTTTTTTTTTTTTAATTTCTAGATTCAAATAAGTGTGGATGTTACTACATTTATATATTTTACCTGTAACACCTTCAGTATATTTTCTGACTAATGGGTACAGTTATTTCTTGTTTGTCTATATCTTTTATTTCAAACCTCAGAATGCTTCTCTCTCCTCTCTAGTATTTTTTTTTTTTCTGAGAAAGAGAGGGGGCCCAAGTGAGTGAGAGGCAGAGAGAGAGAGCTAGAGAGAGAAGTGGGGCTCAGCTGAGGCGGGGCACAAGCTCACCCAATGCAGAGTTCGAACCCATGAACCGTGAGATCATGACCTGAGCCAAAGTCAGATGCTTAACTGACTGAGCCGCCCGGGTGCCCCTCTCCTCTAGGATTTTGAGGTTTGATGAACAAATCTATATGTTACCTATCCTCCCCCTTCCCCTAAACCTTCATCTCTCCAGAATTAAGGAGTTCTAATTTTTAAGCTCTTCCTAGAAAGCTCTTCCGTCTACTTTATAACTTCATTCTTGTTTCTTAGGAACTTCTCCTACTCTGGTATGCCTTTCTCCAGAGGGAACCACAGCCAAACAGCACTTCCAGCCATGGGCCCTGGGTGGTTCTGAATAAGGGCGAGCTCACGAGTTGGGTTTTGTTTCCAGAATTCTTTCTAAGAAAGCCCCATCCTGCCTGGGCCTTTCGTGAGGAAACAGGCCACGTGGTGTCTTCAGCGGACAGTCTAAGCTGATGGGCAGGCCTCGCTGTTGAACCGCTTAGTTCAGAGCCCATGATTCTCAAAGTGTCACCAAGGTTGCGTTTTCCTAAATGTTTCTTCGCGCTGGCTCCACGGAGGCCATAATCTCAGCCATTCATACAGCCTCCGGAGAACGTGTTGTCTTTTAATTCTGCATTTTGATTTCCGGAACAGTTTTAAGGCCGTTTGCGATCTTGAAGGTTTCACTTTGTTGCTTCCCGATACATTTATTGAGTATCTAATGGAGAATGCGGTGATGAATGAGACAGGCCTCTTCCCGCATGAAGCTTATAGCCCAATATTCTGCTAGATCATTGGTTCCCAAAGCATTTTGAATATGAGAGCCCTTTTCTTTTAGGTTTGTTTATTTATTTATTTCGAGAGGGAGAGAGACAGAGCACAGGCAGGGAGACAGGGAAAGAGAGAGTCCCAAGCAGGCTCCACACCATTGGTGCAGAGACCAATGCCAGGGCTTGAACTCACAAACTGTGAGATCGTGACCTGAGCTCAAATCAAGAGTTGGATGCTTGGGGCGCCTGGGTGGCTCAGTTGGTTAAGCATCCGACTTCGGCTCAGGTCATGATCTCACAGTTTGTGGGTTCGAGCCCCGTGTTAGGCTCTGTGCTGACAGACAGCTCAGAGCCTGGAGCCTGCTTCAGATTCTGTGTCTCCCTCTCTCTCTGACCCTCCCTGCTCGCACTCTCTCTCTCTGTCTCTCAAAAATAAATAAAAAATATTTTTTAAAAAGTTGAATGCTTAACTAATTGAGCCACCCAGGTGCCCCAAGACCTCTTTAAAAGAAATTTTTTTTTAAATGTTTGTTTATTTTGAGAGAGAGAGAGAGCGAGAGAGAGAGCAAGCGACCATGAGCAGGAGAGAGTTAGATGGAAAGGAGAGAGAGAGAGTCCCAAGCACACTTTGCACTGTCAGTGCAGAGCCTGATGCACGACTTGGTTACTGAACCATGAGATCATGACTGAAACCAAAATCAAGAGTTGGATGTTTAACTGGCTGAGCCACCCAGGCACCCCACTGAGACCTCCTTTTTAAATTAAAAATTTCAGGGCTCCTGGCTGGCTTCGTCGCTTCAGCATCTGATTCTTGATTGTGGCTCACAGTTTGTTAGATCAAGGCCTGTGTTGGATTCTGTGCCAATAGTGTGGAGCCTGCTTCAGATTCTCTCTGTCTCTCTCCCTCTCGAAATAAATAAATGAACTTTAAAAATTGAATTAATTTTTTACAGGCCCTCGTCCAATAGTGTTTTGTTTAATTTTATTTTTTAATGTTTATTTTTGAGAGAGAGAGACAGAACATGAGCAGGGGAGGGCAGAGAAAGAGGGAGACACAGGATGAGAAGCAGGCTCCAGGTTCTGAGCTGTCAGCACAGAGTCCGATGCAAGAACCGCGAGATCATGACATGAGCTGAAGTCGGACGCTTAACCTACTTAGCACCGCCCGCCCCCCGCCCCCCACCTCCCACCCCTGGCGCCCCGTAGTGGTGTTTTGACTGGCTGGTCATCGGGACCTGTGTGGGTACAAAGTTGGGTCCTCGTACGGGTTGGGATCTGCCATTGAAGGTAACTTATGAGAGCGTTAAGCTGGTGAAGAACCGCTCAGTGGGTGAGAAACTGCACCGGTCACGGTTCCTCGTGAGTGAGAACCACGCATACAACACGCACCCCCCCAAGTCCTGTGGGTTCAGTTTTTTAAAATCGGTTTTGGTGGAGCACGTTTCCGGTCTGTAGGGGCTGTGCCTGCTGGTTCTCCACGGTCGTGTTGTCCGGGTCCCTCACAGACTTCCAGCAGGCTGGTCAGGCCTCTGCGGCCCCTGCAGAGTTCCGGGACTTCCTCTCCCTCATCCATTGACATACTCACTTCAGCGCTGGACAGAACTTCTTGGTCAAGTAGCAGAGCTTATCATAAAAATGAGGATTTATATTCCCGCCTCCTTTTTTTTTTTTTATTTTATAAGTTTCCAGATCTTCCCTGAGGAGAAACTTCTCTAGAGAGGATGCAGTGTTGGTCTGACAGCCCTGGACTCGCTCCATCCCCGCACGGGACCGTGCACCCTGTCTCACGGCCAGCCTAGGCCGCAGAGCACGGGCGAGGTCATGCCTGCATCTAGCCCGGCCCGACGCTGGGGCCGGGGGCGGGGGGGGGGGCCGCCCGGTGCCCTGTGGGCCGAGCTGGGTGTCAGGGCTGGTGGTGGAGGACACGGGCAGAGCAGGCGGCCGTCTGAGGTTTGCGCTTCCCAGCCGGCGACAGGCCGCAGCCTCTGGCAAGCCAGTGCTTTTCATTTGGACGATGCTTTTTATTCCAGTTATTTCCCCAGATTTGTAGCTGGCAGTCCCCTGCTGAGTCACGCCGATGTGCTTCAGGAGTTTTATATTAGTGACTTTTGGAGTCCTCTGTAAGAAGTTTCTCAAATATTTTGGCCTCCCTAATTTCTTCTTCCTTATTTAATTTATTTTTTATATTTTCTTAGAGCGCATGTGTGAGTGGGGAGGGGGCAGAGGGAGCGGGAGGGAGAGAGGGTCTCAGGCAGGCCCCACGCCCAGTGCAGAGCCCCACACAGGGCTCGTTCCCACGACCCTGGGCTCCTGGCCTGAGCCGAAGTCAAGAGCTGGACGCTCAACCTACGAGCCACCCAGGTGCCCTTCTTCTTTTATGTTCTATAAGTACGTATATATTTATATGCACAAATATCATACATAAACAGTACAACATGAAATAGTTTGAATAAATAATTTGAAAATGCAGGTAAACGAAAGAACAGAATCTCATCATCCATTGAGATACTTTTAAGATGTTAGAGTGTTCCTCTAGCCCTTTTCGTAAAAACTGTGTGTAGTAAAATTATTTTGTTTTACATAGAGATTGTACCGCACGGACACGGCAGTATCCCCCCCCCCGCCACATTGTATCAGGAGCATTTCTCGTAGATGTAAGCATTGTTCTGTCACGACGTCTAGTAGTTAATTGTGTTAATATACCATGATGTATTGAGCTGGGTTTCTGTTGTTGGATCTTTGGTTATGTCTCATTGTTTGTCACGAAATAATTTTGTTGTAACTAATTCTGCACTGATGATCTTTGTGACAGGCGCCTCCGCTTCCTTGGGGTGCGTCCCTGGGAGCGGGGTCACTGGGCCTTACGTAGGCCTTGCTAGACAGGTTCTATCAATTTACACGACTGTCAAAATGCCCATTTTACTACATCTCTGCCAATACTGGGAATTATTATGTTTTTAAAACTTGGGTCAATTTGGTAAGCCAAAATGGCTTCTCCTGATTTTAATTTGTATTCTGCTAATTTCTTCTGAAGTAGCAACTTTTTTTTAAGCAATACCTGCCCGCTTGTGTCTTTCTAATTGTGTGCCCGCCACCCCTGCTCATTTTCCAAGTGGGCTGCGTGTCTTTTACTTCCTGCTGCGTGAGGGCCTTTTCCGTAGCAAAGATGTCAATGACGCCGCTGTCCTGTCGCAGACATTCCTGCTGGCTTGTTGTTTGCCTTTGAGCTTTGTGCTGGCAGGTGTTTGGGGACCAGAACTTTTTATTGGTAGTCTTTTTCTTCCTTTGCTTTTATAATTAAATTGATTAATTTTTATTTTCTGCTTATAAGCAACGTGACACTTAGTTTACAGCAAGTTTGGAGGAGTATGAACAGGTGCACCATTGACCCCGGATTCACTGTTATTGATTGCTGCTGGCTTTGGTTTTCCCTCCTATGAGTAAATAGAAAACAGGACTTGATCTTTGGTTCTCAAAAGTGTCAGCTTTGGTATTTAAGGTCCAAAGGTTATAAAGGTTTTCCTGCTGCTGATGTCGAGCTGCCACACCATTTGCCTGCAAAACATAGCTCGCCTCACCCCTGACCGCTCTCAGCCTGTCTCCGACATTTCCCACCGTGGAGGACGTGGCTTTCTAATGATGTCATCTCTCTCTCTGCTCTAAGGTCCCGTGACTTCCACGGTGTCCTCAGGCACGCCAACGACTCCGTCCTCTCGTCCCTCACGTGCTCCTCTCAGCTCTGTAAAAAGACCAGTCTACTCTGCCCTTCTCCTCCAATCTTTTTTTCCCCTCTAGACTGTAAAGAATGGGGGTGGGAGAGGGGAGGAAATAAACTAACACAGAGATCACAGAGGCATTTCCTTGCAGTTGGGACCAGCCTGCACAGTGGGGGCCTTGGCCTTGGGGTGCCAGTGCCTGCATGATGTCCAGCCCGTTCCCCTTGCCTGTGGGTTCCGACTTCCAGGAGACCGTCATGTGTGTCCAGGAACGTTACATCTCATTTCAAAGAGATATTCTGCCAACCCATATTTAGTGGAGATAATTGGTTATTTCACTTTATTATTATCTATTGTAATTAGATATATTCCCAGAGTGGAAGGTATTTTTCATTTTCTGTGAGAACTCTTAAGTGGGCAGATGTGTTTTACTGGGGGTGGCGGGGGGCGGGGGCAAGAAACCAAAGCTGCAAAGCTGTTGATCCCAGGAGGTGGTAACAGATACACCGCTGCTATGCACCTGCTCCCTCATGGTTCTAAGTCTCCCCCCAACCTTTATTTCCCATGTTTAAAATTGTAAAAGCAACCTATCGGCACAAAAAGAGTTTTGAAAAAGTAACCCATTGGGAACCCCACCACCCTATACATTATTTTTCTCTTTCTTTCAATATTTATTTTGAGAGTGATTGAGTGGGGAAGGGGCAGAGAGAGGAGAGAGAGAGAGAATCCCAAGCAGGCTCCTTGCTGTTAGTGCAGAGCCCAGTGTGGGGCTCGAACTCATGAACCATGAGATCATGACCTGAGCTGAAATCAAGGGCTGGATGCTTCACTGACTGAGCTACCCAGGCACCCCAAATAATTTTTTAAAAGATCTTTTTATTTTTAAGTAATCTCTGCACCCGCCGTGGGGCTTGAACTGACAACCCTGAGATCAAGAGTTGCACCCTCCACTGACGGAGCCAGCCAGGCGCCCCAGCACTATCAGTGGTTTTCCATGCTGCTGTATGATTGGGGTTTTTAATGGCTGCCATAGTAGTCTGTCAATCGTTTCATTGTCCTCTGTTCGGGACCTTTAGATTCTTTTGTGCATGTTTGTCTCTTTTGTGTGTGTTAATAACGCTGCATATTTCTGTATACAGCTTTTGGGAGTTTTTGTTCTTAGGATAACAACACTGGCACTGGGGTCCCTGGACCCGACCATCTGTCGCGTAACTGGCTCTGTGCAGCCACTCTCCTGCTCTCTCAGAGCCGTGTCATTCTTCAGACAGGTTCTCGGGATAAACGTGTCAGAAACACGAAGGCAGGGGAGGCTCTGGGACGCCGCAGCAGACGCAGGGTCTGTGGGCCGCACGGGGGAGAAGGTGGGGTTTTTCTTCCTCTTTCCAGCAGGCTCGAGCCCGCTAGCCTCTGTTTCATCTACGGGCGAGTCTCCCGGTAATTTCCCGACAGAGGGCCTCTGTCCTAGGGCCCCGGGTTTCCTGCCACAGTCGTGCTGTAGTTCTGCTTCTCCAGAGCGTGGAGACAGGTGGACCTTCTTGTCTTTATGTGTGAAGCTAAAGCAGAATTCGAGGCTTCCCCGAGACTGTTCTCTGGCCCATTTGATGACCACGTGGTCGGTGTTCTGAGAATCACCAGCCCCTCACGTCCAGTGGTCCGTCCACCAGCCAGTAACAGTTCTAGGTGAAAATTCAGGCATCAAGCAGACACTAACTAGAGAAAAAAGGGCCTGGGAGATGATACAGTTTGCTGGAGTTTATTTATGAGACAGTCAGCATAAATCCTGGCAGTAGCAAATCCTCTTGGATTTGACTGAATTCATGCAACAAAAAACCAAAGGTATACAAAATTAATGATTAAACAGCAGGAGGCAAATTAGCAGACGTTACAGCCAACTCTCATCTATGAATCAGAAGATTTCTAAAGAAAGGAGGTGCTGAGCCCTGCTTTTTTTTTTTTTTTAGGTCTCCACGATTGGGTTTCTACCAGCACACGTGTTTCGGGAGTAATGATAATCCCTCAGAAACTGAGGGGTGCGATTTGAGCGCTTTCTCCCTTTGGCTGTGCAACCAGCCGGGGCTCCCCAGGCATTGCTGTTGGGGCCGGCCAGACGGGCTCGCCACTGCCCGTGGAAGCTTCTCTGTCCACCCATCCCCCAAAGTCCCGGCATTTTGGAAATCTGTTGGGGTAAAAATGAGGTGTGGGGTTCACGTACGTGCACCCCAGCTGTGTGCTTGTGCATTAGTGTGATGGGCATGTGATAAGGATGCCGGACAGAGTCCAGGGGGACCCGGGGGTCACTGATTCTGTTCTGCTTCTGTCGTAGCCCCTGCCAGCGTCCAGCCATGGGGGATATGAAAACTCCAGATTTTGATGACCTTCTGGCTGCCTTTGACATCCCAGACCCCACCAGCCTTGATGCCAAGGAGGCCATCCAGACCCCCAGCGAGGAGAATGAGAGCCCCCTCAAGCCCGCAGGCATGTGCATGGAGGAGAGCGTGTCTTTGTCTCACTCAGGGTCAGCCTCCGATGTGCCGGCCGTGAGTGTCATTGTCAAGAACACCAGCCGCCAGGAGTCGTTCGAAGCGGAGAAGGACCACATCACCCCCAGCCTCCTCCACAATGGGTTCCGGGGCTCGGACCTGCCTCCAGACCCCCACAACCTGGGCCACAACTGTGGGAAGTTTGACTCCACTTTCATGAACGGAGACAGTGCCAGGAGTTTCCCCGGCAAGCTAGAACCTTCCAAGTCAGAGCCGTTGCCGACCTTTAACCAGTTCAGTCCCATCTCCAGCCCAGAACCCGAGGATGCTATCAAAGATAATGGGTTTGGAATGAAGCCCAAGCACTCTGACGGTTACTTCCCACCCCCTCCTGGGTGTGGGCCTGTGGGGGGCCCAGTCCTGGAGGCTCTGGCGAAGTATCCAGTCCCAGAGCTGCATATGTTTGATCACTTTTGTAAGAAGGAGCCCAAGCCAGAACCTCTGCCCTTGGGGAGTCCACAGGGACAGGAGCGAGGGGGGCAGAAAGTGGGGGAGCCTCACAAGGAGCTGGATGCCAGTAGGTTCTTTGGGGAAGCTTTGGAATTCAACAGCCACCCCAGCAACAGTATCGGAGAGCCTAAGGGGCTCGCCCCGGAGCTCGGCACCTGCTCGTCGGTCCCCCCTAGGCAGCGTCTGAAGCCAGCACATTCTAAGCTGTCCTCCTGTGTTGCAGCCTTGGTGGCCCTGCAGGCCAAAAGAGTGGCCAGTGTCACCAAGGAGGATCCACCTGGCCACACGAAGGATCCCTCAGGGCCCATGAAAGAGGGCTCCAAAGGCAGCCCCAAAATGCCCAAGTCACCAAAGAGTCCCCGGAGCCCCCTGGAGGCCACTAGAAAGAGCATCAAGCCCTCCGACAGCCCTCGGAGCATCTGCAGTGACAGCAGCAGCAAAGGCTCCCCCTCAGTGGCCGCCAGCTCCCCCCCAGCAATTCCCAAAGTCAGGATCAAAACCATTAAGACATCATCGGGGGAGATCAAACGGACCGTCACAAGGATCCTGCCGGATCCTGACGATCCCAGTAAGTCCCCCGTTGGGTCCCCTCTAGGGAGCACCGCTGCTGAGGCCCCCAGCGAGGTGCCAGAGGAGGAGGTCACAGCCTTGCCTGCGGTGGAGCACTCTCCTGAGCGGGGTGCAAACACTGCGAGCCCCCAGGGCGACAAGAAGGGGGATGAGGGTGAGCTGAAGGCCGGCGGATCTTCGTCTCCCTGCGGCAGCGCCGGGTCCCGGGCCCCGAAGGGGGCTGCCCCCGGCCCCCAGGCGGGCAAGAAGCAGCAGAGTGCGGCGTCCTCCACGCCGGCCCCCGCCAGCCTCCTGCCCAAGGCCGTGCACCTGGCCAACCTGAACCTGGTGCCCCACAGCGTCGCCGCGTCGGTCACGGCCAAGTCCTCGGCGCAGAGGCGGAGCCAGCCGCAGCTCCCCCAGATGTCGGTGCCGCTGGTCCACCAGGTGAAGAAGGCCGCCCCGCTGGCCGTGGAGGTCTTCCACAAGGTCCTGCACAGCTCCAACCCCGTGCCCCTCTACGCGCCCAATCTCAGCCCGCCGGCGGACAGCAGGATCCACGTGCCGGCCAGCGGCTACTGCTGCCTGGAGTGCGGGGACGCGTTCGCCCTGGAGAAGAGCCTGAGCCAGCACTACGGCCGGCGGAGCGTGCACATCGAGGTGCTGTGCACGCTGTGCTCCCAGACGCTGGTCTTCTTCAACAAGTGCAGCCTGCTCCGGCACGCCCGCGACCACAAGAGCAAGGGGCTCGTCATGCAGTGCTCGCAGCTGCTCGTGAAGCCCATCTCTGTGGACCAGATGTTCGCGTCCGCCCCCGCGAATGCCCCGGCCCCGGCCGCCCCCGCCGCCCCCGCCGCCCCCGCCTCCCCCAAACCCGGCCCGGCCCCGGGCGCTGCCAGCCCAGCCCTTCCGGCCTTGCCGCTCTACCCGGACCCCGTGAGGCTCATCCGGCACGGGATCAAGTGTCTCGAGTGTCACCGGCAGATACGCGACTACATGGCCATGGCTGCGCACTTCCAGAGAACGACGGAGGAGACCGAGGGGCTGGTAAGCAGACCCTGCCTGCGCTGGCCGTCGGCCCCTGGTTCCCCCGAGCTCCATGCTGGGCGTGGAGGAGAGCTCAGTGATGCGGGGGCCCTGGTGGCACCTTAGGAGTCTTAGAAGAGGACGTCTGGCTTGATGGTTAGTGACCCTCCTGAATGCGTAGTGCTGGGTGTTTCCTGGGGGAAGGGCCCCCGCCCCTGCCCGTACTGAGGGGAGACTCTGAAGGTTTGCCCGCTGCACCTGCGGCTGCTCCGCTCCCCCCTCTGCTGGGCAGGTCTCTGCTGGCGGCCCCCAAGTCCCTGGGAGGGGTCCGTCCAGTGGCCGCAGGAGCCCGAGCCTGGGAGAGTCCCGCACCGTGGCCGGGGCCCTCAGAACCACGTCTTCCCTGAGCTGTTCCCCAGGGTCCGGCCGAGGAGGGAGAGGGACCTGGCACTCGGGCCGTGGCAGAAGCTTCTGGGCCTCTCCCATCTGTGTCCTCCCACTCCAGGAAAGCGGCCACGAGTCCGTGCGTGTCCTGTGCCAGTGGCTGTATTTGCAAGGCCCTGTGAAAGTAGGCCTCCGGGCCTGCCGCCAGAAGGCGCTCTCCTTCCGCCCGCAGGGGGCCGGCCTCCCGGCCTGGCCCAGCCCCTCAGGGAACCTCCCCCTGCGGCCCGGAGACCGAGGAGGAGGACAAAGCAGCTCTTTTCACTTTCATTCACAGGGCCTATGCACCTGTTTGGTGGCCCCTGAGCTCGGCACAGGTGTCCCTGGTGCGCACTGGGTGCCCCTTCGAGTGCAGGGGTGCTGTGGGGGGTGGGGAGGGCATCACACCCCTCCTCCAGGGGCTCCCGTGGCTCAGCGAGGCCAGGGCTCACCCCTGCCACCGTGTGAGGCGGACAGACTTCCTCAGAGGGACTGACGTGGTGGTGCCAGGCCGAGGGAAGGTGCCCTGGTGACTGACCAGGACGTTCACATTGTACCTGCAAGAAGAGTTTGGAGGAGGGGGAGGGGCTGGGGTGTTCCACGTACAGGGAGCAAAGGTGCGGGAAGGTGCAAAGTGCGCCCAGGCACCGGAGGAGCGTTTGTGGAGCCCGGGCAGGTGGAGCTTGGTGGCCTGTGGACCTCCTGCAGCCCTGGGGACGGCCAGCCAGGTGCTGGGGGCTCGCCGTTGCCTCTCATCTGCGCCTTTTCTCCTCAGTTTGCATTTTGCTTCTGAGGAGTCCCACGGAGCGTGGCGCCCCCGGCCCTTTGCTCGAGGGCTTCGGTCTTCTGGCCGTCCCCCCATGGCGGACTTGGGCCAGGAGGGCCTCTTCTAGGTCATGTGATCAGAACCGCTGTCAGCAGAGCTCGATGCTTTTTCCACACTGTTCCTCACCTGCCTTCCAAAATCCGAGCAGGAAGCTGTCCGGGGGTAGGATCCCTGGCTGACCCCCTCCCGTCCTGCATCTTCTGTGTGTCGTCCTCCTCTGGCGGCAGCTGGACAGGAGGGTCCCCAGGAAGGCTGCAGGCTTCTCTCACCCCAGCTCAAATCCCTTGAATAGTCTCCTGTCGACAAGTGTGGTCTCCGAGTCTTAGGGAGAGGGTGAGGCTTGAGGTCTGGGATCAAAACCTGGCCTTGTTGGCTGGTGCCCTTAGGTCTCCGGAGACAGCACCCAGGCTTCAGGCCCGACGCTGGGAGGGGCGAGGCCGCCGGGGTGGGGCTGGGCTCGCTCCGCTCTGGCGTGGGGACCGCAGCGGCACATGCTCGGGCCTTCCGAGTTCTCCCTGGCTGAGCCTCCCTCTGCAGGGGCCACAGGGCTTCTTGCGTTCCGTGCGGCCCTGTTGGGCAGGATGTCAGCACAGAGAGACTATTTCTTCTTGGTCTTCAACTTTTAGTTGGCTATAATGTCACTGTCACATCGAAGTCCATATTCAGGTTTTCCTTTTGTCAGGAAACTACCTTTATACAGTTGGACTTGTTTCCAATTGGACTCCAAACATGGACCACATGTTAACACTCTTTTGTCTTTCCTCGTTCTGGAACAGCACCGTTTCCCACTCCACCCCACCAGACCCCCCCCCCCACCCCCCGGCCCCGGTGCCCTTTGTATTACTTGACCTCAGGGAGGCCCAGAGTCCTGGCTTGTCTGTTTTAATGACAGTCAGTATGACCCGTGAGTCCAGCTGCTGATGTTCTGATCCCTCCGTTGTAAAGTTCCCTGTCTCTCATGTAATTATTTTAGTAGCCATTAATAATTGCTCCTTGGGTCAGTAATTTTATTAGGAGTTACAGAAGGGTGTTTTGTAATTTTATTATTTCTTTCTCAGTTGTTAGCTACAGTTCTGTATAAAATATCTTTTCCTCTTTGATGAGGGCTATTTGGTTACCTTGAAATATAGTTTATGTTGGAAAATGGGATATATACTTAATTTGTTTCCCTTAGTTACGTTTTCACAATAGTGAGTCCATGCCCTAACAGTCTCAAATAGTGTGTTAAGATTTTCTGGTTTTTTTTTTTTCAATTTTTAACACTTATTTATTTTTGAGAGAGAGAGAGACAGACAGAGTGAGCAGGGGAGGGGCAGAGAGACAGGGAGACACAGCATGTGAAGCAGGCTCTAGGCTCCAAGCTGTCAGCACAGAGCCCAATGTGGGGCTCGAACTCATGAACTGTGAGACCATGACCTGAGCTGAAGCCAGATGCTTAACCGACTGAGCCACCCAGGCGCCCCAAGATTTTCTGTTATTTAAAAAAATTGTGGGAAAATCCTCATAACCTGAAGTTCACCATCTTCACCGTTTTTTTTAAGTGTACAGATCAGGAGCATTAAGTACATTTACATTGTTGTGCAGTCAGTTTCCAGAACTCTTTTCATCTTGCAAAACTGAAACTCTATACCCATGAAACAGCTCCACACTCCCCCCTCCCTCCTGCCCCTCGCTCCCCCCCCCCCTTCTACTTTCTGTTTCTATGAATGTGACTACTCTGCGTGCCTCGTACAAGTGGAGTCACATAGTACTTGTTTTTTAGTTACCGGCTGGCTTACTGCACTTATGCGGTGTCCTCAAGGCTCATCTATACTGGGCATGTGACCGCATTTCCTTCCTTTTTAAGGCCGAATAGCACTCCGCTGTGTGTTCATACCACCTCTGTCTCTCCCTCCATCCCCTGACGGCTGCTTGGCTTCTATGAGTAATGCTGCTGTGAGCAGGGCGCACACGCATCTCTGGGTTTGGAGATGCCGCTCTCAGCCCCTCTGAGTGTGTACACAGACGTGGGATGGCTAGCCCAGGGGGAAGCTCTCTTTTACATTTTTAAGGAGCCCTCCGTCCCCCATGCTGGTTTCTACAGCGTCTCCACCATTTCACATTCCCGCCAACAGAGCACGAAGGTTCCAATTTCTCCATATCCTCACCAGCACCTTTTTCTGTTTTGCTTGTGTGTCTGTCTGTCTGTCTGTCTGCCTTTGGTGGTAGGTCCCCTCATGGGTGGGGGAGGTCGCTTCCTCTGGTGTTGTAATGGAAGCACTGGTTTTCACATGTTTGGTATGTTGGGGTTGGTCCCTTTTCCACGTCTTTGGTTGCGGGGCCCTGGCAGGCTGGTCCCTGCATCCTCTGGACATGAACTCATGAAGCCTGAGAAGCTTCCTTACTTTCAGCCCCCAGAAGATGTCCTGGGCACATTTCCTATGCTAAACTGGGGACCGGCCATCCTTCTGAGGAGCGGGGTTCTTGCAGTGAGGACTGGTTCTTAGAAGTCCCATTCTGGGCACCAGAGGTGCTCGCTGGGTATGTCTGCCACTGGGCATCTGCTGTGGCCAGAGCTACGAGGTGTACATTCCTTACTGTACGTGTGTTAGTATGTATTTTTAAAGTTTTACTTAACTGGTCTCCACACTCAACGTGGGATTTGAAGTCAACGACCCCAAGACTGAGTCACTTGTTCTACCAACTGAGCTGGCCAAGTGCCCCAAATGACAGAGTTTTTATGTAACTGATTTTAGACTGAAAATTTTGGTTCCTAAGATTTTCCTGCCACACATACATATACCCACACACATTTCAAAATGTCAATACCAATATTATTTCTAACATTAGAACAACTGAATAAAATTGGGGGCGTATTTGCAATTCTTTTTGCTCTTATAATAGATCACATTAAGATGTAGAGTCAAAATACACTGTGTTTCAAAATTTTTTTTAACATTTTTTTGTTTTTGAGAGCTAGAGAAAGAGAAGAGGGAGGGAGAGAGAGAGAGAGAGAGAGAAAGAGAGAGAATCCAAAGCAGGCTCGAGGCTCTGAGCTGTCAGCATAGAACCCTATGCGGGGCTTGAACCCACGGACCACAAGATCATGATCTGAGCTGAAGTGGGACGTTTAACGGACTGAGCCACCCAGGCGCTCCAATGCTGTGTTTTAAAGGTCATTGGGAACAATTACTTTTTTCTATAAGGTTATGTCACTAACTCGATACATTGTCAGGTTATTTAGTTTCTGTTTTTCAATTTTTAAAAAATACTTTTGCTTACTTAATTTAATTTTATGTTATTTGAAAACCACATGAAACATTTATGTGATACCAAACTTAAAACTGTACAACAAGGTCCACCGTGAAGTCGTGCTTCTGTCTGTGTCCCTTCCCCCACCCCCGTTGGTTCCCTCCTGCCCCATATGGAGCCATTTCTGTGCACTTTCCGTTTCTCAGTCCATGACTCTGTTTTGCACATATGTATATGTAAATACCTGTGTGTGTGTGTGTGTGTGCGTGCACACATGTGTGCATGTGTTCTTCCCTCCCTCTTATACAGAAGGAAGCAGTATACTTATTTACTATTCTGCACCTAAAGTAACACTTAAAATTTTTTTAAAAAGCCTTTTTATTATGGAATGTCCCAAACATATATAAGCGTGGACAGAATGGTATAACAAACCCTCTGCTAACAAGGATCAACTCGTGGTCCATCTCGTTTTATGTATTTTCTCACCACCCACCCCTCTGGATTATTATTATTATTATTTCTTTTTTGGGAGGGGGGAGACAGAGCATGAGCAGGGGAGGGGCAGAGAGAGAGGGAGACACAGACTCTGAAGCAGGCCCCAGGCTCTGAGCTGTCAGCACAGAGCCCGATGCGGGGCTTGAACCCACAAACCGTGAAATCATGACCTGAGCTGAAGCCGGACGCTTAACCGACTGAGCCGCCCAGGTGCCCCTGGATTATTTTTAAACAAATCCCAGCATCACCGTATCTGTAATAGTTCAGTATGTATCTATGAAATATGAGGTTCCTCCCCCAAAGCTGTAGGCCTGATATCATCATCTCAAAATTAATCACAATGATAATTTCTTCTTATTTTCAAATCTTAATATTAAAAGTCAGATTTCCCAATATTATCACCAAGTTAGTGTTCAAGTATCTCTGTCTCATTTCTTTTTACAGTTGGCTTGCTTGAATCAGGATCCAAATAAGTGCTCTACATTGCGATTTGAAAATTTCTCTTAAACTTCTTTTAATCTATAACTTTCCTTTCTCTCTCTGTTTTTCCCTTGAAATCTATATGTTGAAAATACGGGGTTGTATGTCCTGTAGAGGCTGCACGTTCTGGATTTTGCTTTTCCTGCCTTCCCCAACGACTTGTCCCTCTGAACCACTCCTCTGGGCCCAGGTCAGTGGCCCCCGCGGCGAGGAGCCAGGAGCCACTGCAGTGGTTTCCTTCTGACCCAGAAGGGCCCTGCTGCGGCCTCCCCTGGGCCGTGCCCGCAGAGCGGCAGGGGGCGGCCGCAGTGCCTTGCTCCCCCCCCCGCCCCCGGTTCTCTTCCGGGTCTGGGAGCGAAGGAGCCGCTGCCATTCTGCCCTTTCCTGTGGGTGTGTGGTCAGCTGGGGCTCGGGACACCCCCGAGGGGGCACACGGGGCTGAGGGAGTGGACGCTGGCAGGTCCACTTGGTCCACCTGCCCCGGGGGCTTCCGAGAGCCGACCGGGTCTGCTCTGGGAGTCCCTGAGCTGCGGGCTAGAGGTGTCGAGCAGGAGCAGGGGACTGCCTCAGCTGAGCCGGGGGTGGGGTGGGGGGGGGCGGCGGAGGCCTGGCGGGCCTGGCAGGGTAGTGGGGCTGAGACTTCAGGAATGCCCTGGGCCTCCGGAGGGGAAAAGCTGGTCTTCTGCTCAGCCCGGGGGAGGAAACGCTCACAGTCCCAGAAGCAGGACTGATCTTTGGGACGTAGCATCAGTTCTGACTCTGAGGAATGAGGTGAGAGGCAAAGCTTACCTGGGCGTCAGGATCAGCACTTGTCACGAGGCCTGGGGGTCCCGAGTACCCTGGGAGGGCGAGCACGGCCGGGGGAGGGGCTGCTCTGACCCGTGTCCTCGGAGAGCCAGGCCGCGGCGGTTGGAGTCGAGAGTGAGCGGCGCCTGCGCGAGCTGCTCTCTCCGTGTTCTCTCCCAGACCTGCCCGGTGTGCCAGATGCTGCTGCCCAACCAATGCAGCTTCTGCGCCCACCAGCGGATCCACGCGCACAAGTCCCCCTACTGCTGCCCGGAGTGCGGGGCCCTCTGCCGCTCGGCCTACTTCCAGACCCACGTGAAGGAGAACTGCCTGCACTACGCCCGCAAGGTGGGCTACAGGTGGGTGCCGCCCCGGCCAGGGCCCCTGGGCTCCCGCCTGATTGCACAGCCACACTGGTACCGAGGCAGGCGTTTTTATGTGGCAGACCACGAGAGTTAAACGTTAGAAAGCAGCTTTAAAGGAGAAGGTTTGGGGAGATTCGTTTGGCTTTTATTTTTTTTTAATTAGTTTATTAGTTTTTTTAGAGACAGAGTGTGAGTGGGGGAGGGGCAGAGAGAGAGGGAGACACGGAATCTGAAGCAGCTCCAGGCTCTGAGCTGTCAGCACAGAGCCCGACGTGGGGCTCGAACTCATGAACCGTGAGATCATGACCTGAGCTGAAGTAGGACACTTAACCGACTGAGCCCCCCAGGCGCCCCTAGTTTGGTTTTTAAAAGTATATAAAGTTGATTTGCTGATAAAGTTACTGTGTTTGGCATATTAAATTTAAAGCACCAGCATGATAATAAATCTCCTAATTGTAGAACTTCCGGATGTTCTCACTTCCCGTTAACAAACGAGACTGGGAGATGCCAGGCTCAAGGGCTCTGGAGTCTTCATGTTGATCAGTTTTTGTCAGTTTGTTAGAAACCAGCAAAACCTGAAAATGGAAAAAGTGATCAGTCTCTTAGTGAAACCAAGACAACTCTATTTTAAACTGAATCCTCCCCTCCATGTCAAATAAATGTAGGCAAGAAGTCATTTTCAGGAAAAAGATCAAAATGGGGAAGAAAACTCCCTCCCAAACTCATTGATCTGTAACTTTTACATCAGCTCAGTCAGCCCCCTTTACTGATTTATTACTTTTGAGGGTTTCTACATCTTCCGATGTTTTACTTTATAACTTCCACATCTGAAAGTTAATTTAGTACAAATAAAAAAAATTTTTTAATGTTTTATTTATTTTTTGAGAGAGAGAGAGAGTGTGTGTGAGTGGGGGAGGGGCAGAGAGAGGGAGACACAGAATCTAAAGCAGCTCCAGGCTCTGAGCTGTCAGCACAGAGCCCGATGCGGGGCTCGAACCCACAAACTGCAAGCGAGATCATGACCTGAGCTGAAAGGAGAGGTTTAGCCGACTGAGCCGTCCCAGTGCCCCCTATTTATTTATTTTGAGAGAGAGAGAGCATAGCATGGGCAGGAGAGGGGCAAAAAGAGAGAGAGGGAGGGAGAGAGAGAATCCCAAGCAGGGATTCGATGTATGGTGCTCACAAAATGTGAGATCATGACTTGAGGCAAAATCAAGAGTCTGATGCTTAACCGACTGAGCCGCCCAGGCTCCCCAACCTGGTACAGATTTAGTAATGTTTTCTTCTCTTTGGCATTAAAAAAAATGTATTGATTTAGTTCACTTAATAACTTTCTGTTCAAGTACTGATTGCCTTCAGGAGTGTGCCGGACACTCGGGAGGCTTTTCTGTCGAGGGCGGTCAAGATGAGCTGGGGCGGGGGGTGAGAAAAGAGACCAGGGTGTTGGAAAGGCCGGGCCCAGGCAGGACCTTGTAAGCCTTGGCAGACATTTAGATTCTGTCCAGTGGACAGCGAGGGGCTGTGGATGGATTTGTGGCAGGGCAGGGGTCTGGGCAGAGCTGTGCCCAGGAAGGCCACGCTGGGGGGCCGCTGTGTGTATTAGGGCAGAGCCCGACGCCGGCTCAGAGGCCAGTGTCATAGTGCAGGCGCTGAGCGCTCCGGCTGAGGCCGTGGGCGTGGAGGGACGGCGGACGGCGGGTCTGGAGGCTGCAGGGAGTGAGGCGTTAGAGCTCTAGGGTAGCTGGTCGACGGGCTGAAGGTGGGGAGGGCGAGTGGCGACTCCCAGGCTTCTGTCTGGGTGGCAGCATTTCGAAATGTAGACTAGTGTCTTGTGTGTGTTCTGGGACTGGAGAAGCTGACGGCACGGGGAGCAGTAGAGCAGGGGTACACACAGCGCCCGCCGCCGTGTTGCGGAGGAGCGTGCTCGGCGGCACCCCAGGCCACTTCTTCCTTCTAGCTCTGCTCCCAACGTGGGGCTCAAACTCGCGACCCCAAGATCAAGAGTCGTGTGCTCCACCGACGGAGCCAGCCAGGCGCCCCCAGGCCACGCTGTTGAACCGAACACCTGAATGTGTGTTCTTACAGTGTTGTGTAACATTTGAAAATACCTTCCCAACTTTGACTTAAGCGTGTGCTGTTTGCTCCAAGATCAAATACAACCCAATAAAAATGCAAGCAATACTTAGGTTTTTATCTTTGAATCTTAAATCCAAGGAATTTCCAATAGCACAGAGGGATTCATGGCTTTTTTTTTTTTTTGTCTTTTAATTCAGTGTTTTATTTTACTTCTGTATGACTAAAAAGAAACATAGTGTCTCAAAAGCAATTCAGTTTATCAAGCCTTTTTGTAACGAATGTCAGACACAAATGTAATGTGATCCAACCAGACGGCATACTGTCGGTTTTTGACAGTAAAATCTTCAGTGATCCGTGGTTGAACTCAGAAGACGTGTACAATAGTATTCATTGCACTTAAGGTCTTCAACTATTCACATATTTTTTGTATCAGTTTTATTTAGACATAATTCACCCACCATACAGTTCGCCCATTTTAAAGGGTGCAATTCAACGGTTTGTAGTGTATTTACAGAGCTAGCTGTACAGTCACCACCACCAACTTTAGAACATGTTTATCATCTAAAAAGAAACTTTATATTCATAACCCTTCCATTGCCCCATCTCGTAAGTACCACTAACTTATTTCCTGCCTCCTCAATTTGCTTCCTTTGGACATTCCACAGAAATGGAATCATATAACATGTAGTCTTAGTCAAGGTTCATCCATTTTGTAATATATCAGCATCTCATCCTTTTTTACGGCTGAATGATGATTTCATCATGTATGTGTACACACCCCGGCTTGCTCCTCCGTTTACCAGCTGGTAGGCACTGGGGTTTCCACCTTTTGGCCGTTCTGAACGATGCCGCTGATGGACATTCACTTGTAAGTCATGGTGTGGACATATATTTTCAGTTCCTTTGGGCGTGTGCCTAGGAGTAGAGTAGCTGGTCAACTTTTTGAGGAACTGCCAGACTGTTTTCAAAGATGGTTGTGCCATTTTCATATTCCTACCGGCAGGGTAGGAGATTTTTGATTTCTCTACATTCTCACCAGCACTTGTTACTGTCTGACTTCTGGTAGCCATCCCTGTGGGTGTACAGTGGGATCTCCTTACAGTCTGATTAGCATTTTCCTGATGGCCCACAGTGCTGAGCATCTTTTCTGTTTCGTCTTTGTATATCTTCTTTGGAGAAATGCCTTTTTTCACATTTTAAAATTGGGTTATTAATTGTCTTACTATTGAGTTATGAGTTCTTTGTATATTCTGGGTATAAGTCCCTTGTCAGATACATGATTTGCAAATATTTTCTCCCATTCTGTGGGTATTATCTTTTTTAGTAAATTCTCAAAATATATCTAATCCATTTCATTCAGTTTTACAATATTATTTTGTTTTGTATTATTTTTGTTTTTTCTTGAAGACACTGTCAAAGTCCTGTACATTTTGTGTCTTAAGTATATGTATTTTATGTAAAAGGTGTACACACATTATATATGTATTTTAGAATTGTATAAATTATTCTGTTCTTTGTTGAAATTTTGGAGAGCAACCAATGATATCATAAAGGGGCAAATTTAGATTGTTCCTATGAATGATATGTCATTTTCTTATTATTTATAATTATTAGGACAATTAAATATTTTACTACTCTTTGTTTTTTTTAAACTTTACATGTTTCACAGGATATGATTCTATAATTATCTATGTTCTCTTAAAAAATTGGCGAAGAGTTGTGTTGTGGGGTCAGATTTCTCTTTTGCGTGCTTTTTCACCAATTTGTAAACCCTACTTGATTCAGTCTTTCGCTGACACTGGTGTGTGTTTCTTTATACCTTGATGTTTTTACTTTCATTGAGGTTTCTTTGAAGACTGTCTATGAGGTAAATAGAATGGATTTTCAGTTGCATTTTTGAAGAGTTTATCTATATGCTCCTGATGAAGTTTGGTCAAACTGCACAAATATAGTTACTTAAAATTCTTTCCACATGTCAGGTGTACTTGGCCTCTTTGGATGACTTTTTTTCCCTTGTGATGCCTTGCGGTATGGAAGGACTTCTGTGTGCTGGACGTTGGTCACTATTTCGTTTAGCAGGAGAGAAAAGAAAATGTAATTAAGTAGTTTGCGTTAGAAACTCTTAATTTAAAGAGTGTATAAATGAGTGCACCCCAGAGCTCATTGCAAACGGCTTTCTGGTTCTTTGGGTTGCTTCTCGTAGCTAATTAAGCTTGCAAAGGTGGTCCCATCTCCCTCCCACCCCCTGGACACACACAAAAGGAAGAAAACCAGAAAGGACTAGGTAGGATTCTGTGAGGATTTACGTGGACTGGGAAAACAAGCTAACGTAGTGAATTGAGGAGTTGTACTTGAGAGGCAAAGAATTTTTAAGTGAAGTCATGTCCTTGTTGTCAGTAAAGCCAGAGCCTCTCTTCCGGCACGTCCTGGGACGTCAGGGCTACAGGGCCGGGGAACCCTGCAACGCAGGCAAGACACACGCGACCTGCAGAGGAGCGGCTGGGAGCAGAAGGTGGCGTCTCGCGGAGCGGAGACCCGCCCGTGTGCGAGGCAGGAGGGCCTCGGACCGGGACGGCTGCAGGACGGCATGGAGGTCACTTAGGGCCGTGACACCGAGAAACGGAAGGGCAGTGTTGAGAGATTTTGACATTGAAAGTTTCAGAATGCCTCAGTTTTGGAAAAAATGCTTTAAGACTGTTCGTCCATTATAAAAGCGATGTATTCACTAAACGAAGCTCAGAAAACACAACCTGGGAGAAGTAAGAAGTTACCTGCCGTGCCCCAAGGAGACACTGTGACAGTCGTGAGCCACACAGTCCAGAATGGCGCCAGCTGCGTCTGGCTGTCGAGCCCTTGAAATGTGGCCATTTTCTTCACACCCAAATTGCCATGCGGCCAGGACGGTATAGAGAGCTCCTGCCGTCCCCAAGGCTCCCCCGGGCCGGGCTGCTCTGGGGGGTCCTTCCTGGGCTTCGAGGGCTGCGTGTTTGAACGTGCTGGTCGCTGTGGTGTGCGCCGCATTTCTGCACTTTTTATTAAGTGGCTGTCCCTGCGCCTTTGGTGCCAGCCTCCTCCCGAAGTTTCCCCTCGGACCCCTGCCACCATGTCACCCTTCAAAGGATGCTGCTGATGTCATTTTGGAACCGTTCTCCCTCCCCGTTCCTGCCAGCTTCTCTCAGCTGGGCTCCGATTTTTGGTTTGCAGAAGCATATCCTCTGGCCATCGAGGGGAGGGCCGGGTTTCTTCCCCTTTCTCTACCAGGCGTAGCCTTGGGCTTGGAGCCCCCTGGGTGACCGCACTGTGCCAGGCTTTCAGGGCACAGGTGTGGGGGGTACACGACAGTGCTCCAGGGAGGGGGAGACAGAGGGTCCCCGCAGCGGCTCTGTCCCTGCCCCCCATCCCTCCTTTTCCAGCACCACTTCTGGGTCTGACACGCCCCCCACCCCACGTCCCTCCACTCCTGTCATCCAGGTGCATCCACTGTGGGGTCGTCCACCTGACCTTGGCCTTGCTGAAAAGCCACATCCAGGAGCGACACTGCCAGGTTTTCCACAAATGTGCATTCTGCCCCATGGCCTTCAAGACTGCCAGCAGCACTGCGGACCACACCGCCTCTCAGCACCCCACCCTGACCCACAGACCCTCCCAGTGAGTGCGGCTCCGGGCTCAGCAGGCCTGTGGGGTGGGGCTCGGTGGCCCGGGTGCTACGGGAGGACGTGCTGGGACAGACCAGGGAGCCAGGGCTGGCAGCAGAGGTGCCTGGAGGTCACTGACGACATCCTGAGGCAGAGGAGTATCCCCATGAGCTCAGTAGTGCTTTCCCGAGGCGCACCCTGGCCCAGAGAGGGCAGAGGTGGGGTGGAGGCTGTACCCACAGAGCCTGGCCACCTCACGCCCTGGGGCTTGTCTCATTAGGCTCATTTATAAGTGCTCCTGTGAAATGGTCTTCAACAAGAAGAGACACATTCAGCAGCATTTTTACCAGAACGCCAGCAAGACGCAGGTGGGCGTCTTCAAGTGCCCCGAGTGCCCGCTCCTGTTCCTGCAGAAGCCAGAGCTGATGCAGCATGTCAAGGTGGGTGCCTGGTTGGGGGGATCGGGCCGGGCTGTGCTGATGCAGCACGTCAAGGTGGGGCGTGGAGGGGGGGGTGGCTGGGCAGGGGGGTGCGCCTCAGGCCAGGGCCCTGACCCTGTGCATCCTTCCCTTCACCCAGTCAATAATCACCCTCCCCATTCCCAGAGCACCCACGGTGTTCCCCGGAACGTGGACGAGCTGTCCAGCCTCCAGTCTTCAGTGGACACGGCCCCAAGCCGGCCCGGCTCTCGAGTTCCCACCGAACCCCCAGCTGCCAGCGTGGCGGCCCGCAGCAGCTCCTTGCCCTCCGGCCGCTGGGGCAGGCCCGAGGCCCATCGCAGGGCCGAGGCCAGGCCCCGGCTGAGGAACACTGGCTGGACCTGCCAGGAGTGTCAGGAGTGGGTTCCTGACCGGGAGAACTACGTGTCCCACATGAAGAAGAGCCACGGTCGGGTACGTGTCATCACGTGGTCACAGCGCGGTGCCAGGCTCTCTGGACTCGGGTCCTGCAGGCTCAGGGCCCGCTTGCATGGCTGACCCCTTAGGGCTCCCGGTGTTGAGGGCCGGGGCGGGGGGGCTCCACAGATCCCGAGGTCTTTGGGGCGCCCCCCCTTCCTGCCAACATCACCCGAGTAGAAAGGTACACCCAGAACCGTCGAGTGGCTCTGATGCTGTGCACCCCGCCCCCCCCCGCAGACGTTGAAGCGGTACCCGTGTCGGCAGTGCGAGCAGTCCTTCCACACCCCCAACAGCCTGCGCAAACACATCCGCAACAACCACGACACCGCGAAGAAAGTCTACACTTGTGGGTGAGTCCCGGCCGGTGGGGGCCGGGAGGCCTGGCACTGACAAAGACCGTCCGTGGCCTCCCGTCCGTGGCCTCCCGTCCGTGGCTTTTCTCTGCTGTGAGATCAGGAGTCGGAGGCAAGAGATATGCAAGTTTCTGATGGGAAAATGCTGTGGCTAAGTCAGAAGGCAGGGCTGCTAGACCAGCTTCTAGAACCTGAGCCCTCCCCCTTCGTGCCTCCCTGAGCCTGGGCGGCTCTGCCCGCCGCTCTGACCGAGGGGTGGTGGTGTCGCCGCGCCCCGTGGCAGAGACGCTTCCGCGTCACGTCTGTGCTTCGGGACGTCGCCTGGCCTCTCCCTTGCTGCCCGGGCCCGGCCCTTGGGCCCCTGGGCAGTGGCGTCAGGGAGCGGAGAGGGAGATGGCGGCCCAGCGGCAGCACACGTACCCTGCCCTGCGGTTGTCCGCCAGCTGGACTTCTCCGGGGAGCCCCGCGCTGCCCAGCCAGGCTGGTGGCCGCCCAGCCGGCTCTCTGCTCCAGGCTCTCCCCCGGAGCCAGGAGCGCCTGGCCTGGCCCCTCACACGGTCCCTCCGGCGCAGGTACTGTGCAGAGGACGGCCCCAGCTTCCCTCGGCCCTCTCTGCTGGAGAGCCACATCAGCCTTATGCACGGGATCAGAAACCCCGATGTGAGCCAGACGTCCAAGGTCAGACCTCCGGGAGGACATTCCCCTCAGGTGAGTGCGGGGGCCCTGCCCCTGGAGCCGCTGGCTCAGTGAGCCCCCTGGGCTGCTGGGCCGGCCGGAGGGCTCCAGCGACGGCTTCCCTCAGCGTGGGCCGTCCTCTAGTCACGCATGACCCCCCTGGGGACCACATGCAGGTCAAGGGCAGGGACAAAGATCTGGGAGACCGCCCATCAGCCCTTTGTTCCTCTGGTCTCCCTGTCACTTCCCTGTCCCGAGGAAGGCACTGGGATGCCTTCCCCTGCTGGGTGTCATGCTGTGGGGACACTGGAGTGCCTTCACACTCACTGTCCTGCTTCTGCCCACTGGGCCTGGGTCGGGGGAAGGGACAGGGCTGTCTGTCGGGCGAGCTCGGCAGTGTCTCTCTTACACACGCGCGCGCACACACACACTTGTGGGAGGAGCCAGGCCTCGTCACCTGCTGGCCTGGGCCCTCGTCCTGTGACCCTGCCCCCATTTCGTGCCCTCTTCCCATTATTTCCGCTGAACTTCCGGAACAGCTTGGTTCCCCCTCACGGTAGGCTTCCTGCTCCTTGGTGGGGAGGGCTGCTCCTCAGAGGGTCACACGTGTCCGGGAACTCTGAGAGCCGCCTGGACTTCCAGGGCATTCCTTCCCGGCTACTCAGAGAAGGGCGTTGGTCGGCAGGCCCTTCCACACACAGCAGGTGGGGTGTCAGTTGACATTCTGGCGACATCTGTCTGTGGTTAAAACGCACACCCCTCTCCCAATGCACGTGCCCTTTGATCCAGCATTCTGTCCCGAGGATTTATCCGCCCTGTGTCTTCGGCCTTGGCCGTGAGGAGGTGTGTGCAGGGATAGTCCCTGTGGGGCTGCGTGCGGTGACAGTGATGGAACACAACTGAGCGTCCGCCCGCCCACAGGGACCCTGCGCCCCTCGACGGTCAGCGGGCCGGCGTTAGGAGAAAGCCTCTGCGCGTCCTCGCGCCGACAGTGGCCAGTACAGCGTGTTGAGGAGAAAAAGCAGGGGGGAGAAGAGAGTGCGTGTAGTGCCGTCATTTTGTAGGAGACAACAGTCTTTCTTACAAATCTTTTTTAAATGTTCATTTGTTTTGAGAGAGTGAGTGAGCAGGGGGTGGGGGGGAGGAGGACAGAGAGGGAGAGATCGACACAGGGCTCTGTGTCATGAACCTCGAGATCACGACCTGAGCAGAAACCAAGAGTTGATGCTTAGCTAACTGAGCCACCCAGGCGCCCCGGACAATAGTGTCATCTCTGTGCGCACATAGACTGTCTCTCGGGGGAGCCCCGGAACCCAGGAGGTAGGGCGTCCCCTGCAGAGCAGAGACCATGCCCTTCCCGTGTCTTCGGAATGTGGCGCCACGTGTGTACGTTACATCCGGCGCAGCACCAGCCTCCAGAAAAACCTCAGAGACACCGGTTCTAAACCCGCGTTCAGGGCCAGGGTGAGCCTGGCCCCGGGTGGCAGGGGGTGAGGCGGGGGTGACTCCGCGAGTCTGGGGGCTACGCTGTTTCTCTGTGTGGCTCCGGCATGGGGTTTGGGCCAGGCCGGGCCTCTGCTCACCCTGTGTCCCCCTCCAGGTGAGTCATCTGAAAAGACCAGGCAGTGGAGCCGGGGACGCCGCGGGCACCAGCAATGGCGCGGCTGTCTCTTCCACCAAAAGGCACAAGTCCCTGTTCCAGTGCGCCAAGTGCGGCTTTGCCACAGACTCGGGGCTCGAGTTCCAGAGCCACATACCTCAGCACCAGGCGGACAGCTCCACGGCCCAGTGTCTCCTCTGTGGCCTGTGCTACACCTCTGCCAGCTCCCTCAGCCGCCACCTCTTCATCGTCCACAAGGTGAGAGACCAGGAGGAGGAGGAGGAGGAGGAGGCCACGGCGGAGGCGGCGGAGGCGGAGGAGCCGGAAGAGGGCTCCGGGGAGGAGGCGTCCATGGAGACCAGGGAGAACGGACTGGAAGAATGTGCCGGAGAGCCTTTGTTGGGCGACACGGAGGCCAGGTCACTGGGCCCGGCTCCTGCGGAGGATGGAGCCCAGGACGCTCAGAGTCAACCACAGGCCCCTCAGGACCAGGACAGCCACGCCCCGTCCCCTCAGGTGTGACTGGAGGCTTTGCAGTGTGCGCGGCCGGAGGGGTGCGCCGGCGTCCCCTGTCCGCCGTGGGGATGGTGGGAAATACAAGGCTGTGCCCCGGGGTGCCCCGGGTGTCTCCCAGCCCTGTGCAGCGTGTGGTCACCCGGGGCCCTGACAGCCTGAATTTGCTTCTGTTATTTATGGCTTTGTGCTGCTTCTTGGTACCCCAGCTCTTGTCTGTGTCCTTCCAGCCCCAGGCCACGTAGGTGGCCCGGCCCCAGCGCCGTCACCTTGGCTCAAGACCCCTCGGCGCTGTGCTCTTCCGGGAGGTCCCTGCTTGCTGCCTTCAGCCAGGGCTGTGCTGGGAGTCCCGGGGGTGCAGACGGCCTTTCTGCTTCATGCCAGCAGAGCCGGAGAGGGGTGAGGGTGCAGCCCTCCTGGGGCCTCCGCCCGGGCTGGCCTTGTGTGTCGGGGGGCAGTCACCCTGCCCTCCCTTCCTGTCTTCTCAGATTCTTTTTCCCAAAAACAGTTCTGGAGAAGTGTCACCCCAGCCCTCCTGTCTGCGTGGGTGGGAGAAGGTTGTGCAGCACACGTCTGTTGGGGCCCCAGGGGGGCAGGCGCCGCCGCCCAGGCAGGCAGGCAGGCAGGCACCGGGAGGCAGACCCCCTTCAGGAGGAGCTGGGCGCCCCCGTTCTGCTGCTGTCCCGCCTTTCCTGACCAGGGGGCTTGGGGGCACACGGACGTCGGGGTCCTTGTGCTCCAGCTCCTGTGTCCGTAGAGAGGCTGCTGCTCCGGGCAGGCCGGCCCCTCCTCCTCTTGGCCTCACTCATGTTGCTCAGACGACATTTCAAATAAAAAATCCTCGTACCATGCAGGTGGGCTCTTGTGTTCCTCCTCAGGTGAGCCTGGCCCCACCCTGCTCCACGTAAGAGCCCCTCGCCCACTTCTGCCGCTGTCCCGTCTCTGCGGGAGCCCCGAAGGTCGTCTCCAGGTCCTGGAGCCGTGGTTAGGAAGCGAGCCGTGTGGAACTTGGTCCTTTAGAAACCTTTCGAGGGCGTGGGGGAGGGTCTTCATGCCGGCCAGGCGTCGCCCGCAAGGTCTCCTGTGGTCAGCAGCCCTGGCAGGAGGGCCCATCAAAATGTTTTGGGCACCTCCACAGACCGGTGGCCGTGGGGCGGGCAGAGGGTTGCGGGGAGCTTCTGCACTTACGTGGTGTTCGGGAGGGCTTGCTGTGCTGCCGCCGCAGGGACCTCTCGGGTGCGCAGACTCGGGGGCAGGCGCCTGGGCCGTCTCCACTGCTGACTGTCGGGCCCCCGTGCAGGTGCCCCCGTGCTCTGGCACAAGCTGCTGCTGCGGCGGCGCCGCACGGCCGGGATGCAGGGCTGGGCCTGGCCGAGTCCCAGGCCGCGGAGGGGAGCGGTGCTGGCCGAGTTGCCACAGGGGCCCTCTCGAGGGAGTCAGATAGGCACGCCTGGCTTTCTCACAACTGAAAAGTACATTTTCTGTCAAATGCCAGATTTTTAGTGGAAATGCGAATGGCACGGAGAGCCACTAGCGCGTGCCTCAGTTTCCAGGAGAGCCTGCCATCCTTGCTTCCCAGGCAGGCAGTGAGGCAAGCTGGGCCTGAGGCCGCCGTCCACGGAGCCCAAGGCCACCCAGGTTGGCTGTCGCCCCTTTCCTGGCTCCACCACAGGGCCTGCCCTGCACCCCGCGGTCCATTCGCAGGCGCAGATCACAGAGGAGGCTGTGCGAGGGGTTTGAGATGGATTGTCGCCTCTCCTCCCACTCAGAAATGGTGTTGGGGGGCATGGGGAAGGGCACGGCCACCTTGCGGCCTCGACCCCCCGTCCTGACCCAGATCCAGCTCTCTTTTCTGGGACTGGGGTGGGGCGGGAAGTCTGAGCTCCTCCCCGGGGAACCTGGCCCACATCCTGGGTGCTGCCGTCCATCAGTTCTTAGCAAAGCCCCTCACCTCACTGCCCAGCCCCTTGCAGACAGTCCTGGTGGTTCCCATCCAGCTCGCTGCACAGGCTTTCGGTGGCGGGGGGGGGGGGGTGAGGCACGGGGGACCTTTTCTGAGTTTGTGAAACACTAACTGCGTGAACGCAAGCGGTTCTTGCCTTTCGGGCCGGGAGGGCGGGGCGCCCCTCCCCTGCGTCCAGGCTGGGATGGGGGTGGTCAGCCATGCCTTGCCTGGGACACGTATCCGTGTAGCAGCAGTGACGGTGATGGCCCTGCAGGCCCTGCTGTGCGCCCCACATCTTGCTGAATACTTTCTGGTGGCTTCCATCTAGTCCTCACAAGGACCTCACAGAGAGAAAACCGCGACTCCGAGAGGTCAGATGACCTGCCAGGCCCCCCGTAAGCGCTGGTGCCGAGTCAAGCCCCGGGGGTCCCCAAGTCCTGTGCTTGTGGCGTCAGGCCCTGGGCTGCCTCAGAGCCCCGGCTGCTCGTCCACACCGTGCAGCCACCCACACGCCTGCTTTCCTACCTCCCCTGTGGTCGGGGTGCCCCACCGAGCGCCCCGTTCTCTTTGGAGTCAGTCTGCGCCGAGTCATCCCAAGGAGAACCCTGCGCAGAACTCCTGTGTGTGACCTTCTGCGACCTCTCATTGACATCGGGTGTACCTTGCATTTGAAGAATATTTCGGCGTGGGGGGGTGGGGCACCATCCCAGAAAACACGGTTCCCTCAGGGTCCAATATCTTCTGATCTTTTCTTTTTTTCAGATGTTTTTAATGGGTGTGCTATCATATCGTTTGTTATCATCAGAAAACTCGCTGTAACAAGCGCTTATCTGCACATTAGCTGGAGTGAATGGCTCTACTGATCAAGTTAAACAGATAAGATCCGCCCCCCTGTAGAAACGACAACCTAATACACTCTAAGGCTTGACGAATGACTCGTGTTTATTTTCCAACTGCTTTATCTCTGTAAAATGACGTGCCGAATCACTATAATTGGTGTAGAAAGAACTGTTCCCTTAACTTATGTAAACAGTCTGGTTTTGAAAACTTAACAGTTGTGGCTCAGCGAGTTCCCGACACGCTGCCTTCCCCCCCGAGAGAGGAGCCTGGCACCAGCCCCGTTCACCACTGTATATCCCGCTCTGGGCGCGCTTTCTTTGACTCGTTTTTAAATTTGTTGTTGTTGTTGTTGTTTTGAAAAATTAATACATATACATGGTAAGACATCCAAACAGTACGAAAGAGTGAGTATACAACGGAAAGTAAGCTTCCGCTCGGAGGTCAGCCTGCGGTTCCCAGCCCACCTCCAGAGCTAATCACTGTTACCTAGGTCTCATGTACCCTTTCTCAGCAATTCTATGCATTTACAAGTTTATAAATATGTATATTTATATATCTATTTTTAATACAAATGGTAGCATTCTATGCAGTGTTCTGAAGCTTGCTTTTTTTCAATTCCATGGTGCAGAGTGTTCCAGATTCATCCAGTGTGTCCGTCTAATTCTTTGAAAGCTCCTCACACAGGTCCTTGCAAACAGTAGTGGTCCAAAGAGCGTTTGAGTGAGTGAGTGAGTGCACGCACGTAAGCACGCGGGAATGAAGGAATCTGATTCAACTGGTCGCTACAAAGTTGTCTCAGGGTCTGTTCTGAGCAAGACAGAATGTTCTAGATTCTAGGATGTGCTGTGTCCTCACCCCCTCAGCACCCCCCATGCCCCCGCTGTGTTTTCCAAGGGGTTCAGGCCTTTCTCCACCTTTTCCAAGAACAGATGCCACAGCGGCCTCAGGAACCAGGTCCTGGGAGCCCTGGCCCATCTGGAGGAAGGTGCAAACTAAGAGCCAAGTCCCAAGAAGAGGGTTTGTTTGTTGTTGTTGTTGTTGTTGTTTTTTGAGGTCCCTATTAGCCTTTATCTTTTTTTCCTCTCTTTTTTTTTTACTGTTTTATTTATTTTTGATACAGAGAGAGACAGAGCATGAGAGGGGGAGGGGCAGAGAGAGAAGGAGACACAGAACTGGAAGCAGGCTCCAGGCTCTCAGCTAGCTGTCAGCACAGAGCCTGACGCGAGGCTCGAACCCACGAATGTGAGATCTGACCTGAGCCGAAGTTGGAGGCTTAACTGACTGAGCCACCCAGGCGCCCTTTTCTTTCTTTTTTTAAATAGCTTTTTCTTATTAGAAAATGACATCACATTGTTAGAGAAAATAAAAACATGCGTATTTATAATCCCATCTTACTTTTGCATTTATTTTTATTTCTGCTTTATCAGTTTCCAGTCATTTCCCACCGCCTTTCCAACTGGACTCTTGTTCAGCTCCTAGCTGACTATGATCGGATTATGGTAACACCCAGAAAGTGAACGCTCCCATATGACAGACGTTATGCTCCCATTCATTCTCTTATGTAGGCTCAAGACTCAAAATACTAGGATTCTTTGGAGGTTCAGAATGGTTGAGTAATTTCCCCAAGGCCACAGAGCTGGGATTCACTCAGGTATGAGCAGCGCCACATTGCCTGATTCTGTACCCGACTTTTTTATACTTAACTTTATATCTGGGCATTTTCCGTGTTTCTACATAGTCCTTAAATCCTCATTTTCGATCATTGTAATCATTTTCAAATCAACATAATTTGCTTCACCCATTTCCTGTTTAACATTTAAATCTCCCTCTCTGTCAGTGCAGGGAAGAGTCTGGGGCATACAGCCTTTTGTTTCTGCAGGATTATTTCCTCAGGGGGTATCCCCGCTTTTCTTGCCCCCTGGCAATGTGATAGAAGGAAGAAAGCCAGGGACTGGAAATGAAGCTCTATAACTGAGCTGTTTGATGGTTCTTGGCCTCACTACTCCCATCCGTCAAATGGGTGTGTGTGTGTGTGTGTGTGTGGGCTTGTATCCCTGGGGATCCTGAACCTGGCTAGATTTTATCTTCTTACTCCTTATGTGTTTATGTCAAAAGGGAGGAGACTTCCCTAAAGGCAAGAACTCTTTAACTGCGTTTCTTTTCCTGTACAATTGTTGTATTTATTTATTGGCTTCTGGTCCTTAGTCACACATACACAGATGGAAATGATCCCTCTCCACCCCCTCCCCCCAAGGCAATATCCCTTGTTTGCATTTATTTATATTATCATTTCCATCAGATTTATGCTTTTTCAGTAGAATCTGGCTCTTCTCTGAGCACCTCTTTTGGCCTTTGTCAGGCCTTTCCGAGTTTGGACCGTTTACGTGATAATGTAAAAGTGTCTTCAGGTCCCTCTGTTACCTGGGTATCTTTTCATTAGGGACCTGGGTGCAGATGAATTCTTGAGCTAGTTCCTTGTGTCCTGCATTGGCCTTTTAAAATGCTCTTATGTTTATATCAATTATTGCAAATTGAAGTTGAGTTTTTAGTGCATGAATACGAAAAAAGAAAGTATCTACCTAATTGATTGTACGGAAAATGGGGGAAAAGGATATGATAAAGCCAGTCAGGTCAGTTCTAACTGGGGAAAATGCCCCTTTTAACGAGAGCTCACGTGACGGATCCAGGAGCACCATCGCTTCCGAGGTGGGCATGCTGTGTGTGTGTGTGTGCGCGCGCGCGCATGCGTGTGCATATGTGTATATATGTGCATGTGTATGCATATGTGTGTGTGTGCATGCGCGCGCGCGCGTGTGTGTGTGTGTGTGCGCGCATAGCTTTTGCCTCTATTTTCTGTGAAGAGGGGGAGAGTGGATCATGCCTTTGACGTCTGAAGAGTGTTTTAGCTGCTCCTGGACGAGGCATTCATGTATGAAGCTGGGAGCCTCCACTGTTTCTCAGCCTCCCTTTTTCAGTTACAGCCCACGGCACACTGTGTACACAATTCCTGTTTTCCTCTGGGGCTTTCTGGTCCTTAGGTCAGTTTGCTTGCAATTTCTCCCTAGGACCCATGGTGCATAGACAGGGCTGGATATTTTTTGTATCTGAGGAGGAGGGTAGGGTTTTGCTTCCTGAGAAGCTCTTTGCCCAAGACGGAGGAGGCTTTGCAGGAGGGCTTTGAATATGATTTCCAAATGGGGTTGGGAGGGGTGGGGGGTGACAGCCGAGGTGGGGAAGGGGGAGGGGATGGCAAGGACAGGGTAGAAGGTTGTGGAGGGCAGGCAGGGGCATTTGGGCAGCTGGAGAGTTTAGAGCCCGGAGATGGCACCTGGCTTTGCAGGCGGGTGAGGGTGGTGGTGAGCGGCTCACACACTAGGAGCGGTCCGTTACGGGGAAACATTGTGGGTGGCAGCAAGCTGGAAAATGACCTTAAAGATGATCGGTGGCACCCATGGGTGAGCAGTCCTGGCGACCACTGTTGCTGAGAGGTGGTAACAATTGCAAATGGACAAGAAGATGTAGCTGCTGTGGCATGGAGGGCTGGCCGAGACACACGAGGTTTCTTAGAGAGAGACTTGAAGGGGAGAAGGACCTGCCTACCGGTGCTGCAAGAAGACCTGGAGAGGCCTGGGCTGCGGGGTGGGGCGGGTGGGGGCTGGCTCCCAGTCTCTCTGCGGGTGCGGAGTTTGTGCCCTGGGCCTGAGTGACCTGCTCCCTGACCACAGACTCACCCTCGCATCTCTCATCTTACTCTGGACAGGGCCGACGTAGAATGAGCGTAGGTGCTCTGGGGAGGGCACCCAGCTGGGACGGCTCTGCCCGAGTCCCAAATTCCCCTTCCAATCAAACCAGAATCAGGAGTGGCTTCTTGTAGCCAGTAATCCTTTAATTGGTGTCCACGTACCCCGGTGCAGACGTGACCACGTCTCCAGTCCCTGGAGGGCCAGCCAGCATGGCCGTGGCCAGCTCACCGAGAGAGGGAGAGCCCGGAATCTCCACCCTCCAGGGTCAGGGGCTCCGGGGGTGGGGTCTGGGGGGAAGGCCAGACGAGCCGAGCCTCCAGGGCACTGCAGACTGGCTTGCAGGAAGGACAGTTCGCAGCAGTAGGGCCTCACGGGAGGGCGGGAGCAGCCGAAATCCAGGGCTTTGTTGAGCTCCGAGCTGAGACCTTAACAAGGAGTGGAATCAAAAGAGGGAAAAACAGAAGAGACTGGAGGGTTGGACACGTGTTCGACTCACCACGGTACTGATGACTTGCCCTGAGAGGGGCCACAGGCCTGGGGGGCTCAGAAGCAGGGAGGGGAAGCTGACGTGGCTTCCCGGGGAAGGCCTCGCTGACCTCTGAACTCCATCCCTGTGCCACGGCTCGTGAGAAAGGCGACCTCAGCCCGCGTCCACATAACCGCCAGAGAGCGAAATAAGACCCTGACCAGAACGGCACCGGTGGTAGTTGTACTGAGCCCGAAGCGCTCACGTGTGCAGCGTGATGTTCGTGGCGCAGGAGTGCAAGGCGGACACTGGCCAAGCGGACACGTTCCCAGGACGGAGCGTCCAGCCGGTGTAGGGCCCTCAGTGCCATTTCCTTCAAGGAGCTGCTGAAGGAACTGGAAGGTTCGTCAAGGGAAGAGGTGTTCCACAGTCCGTCAAGGCTACACCTCCTCTGTGTGGCCTCAGGGGGCAGGACAGAATTGGACTCGACAAGAGGAAAATCCTCCTGAAAATGAAATGCGCTGCCTGGAGGAGAAGCATGTTCCCAGTGAGAGGTGGAGGGGATACTGCACGATGACCCCGTCCCCTTCCTGCCGACCCTGGGGGATCCCTGTCCCCCCCCCCCCCCCCGCCACGCCCTCATTTCCTCCCTTCCACACGGCTGGGGTCACATGTCCTGCCACTCAGGCGTGTCCCAGGCCAGGGAGCCGGCGCTGACCCCAGGGGGCTCCACTGTAGCGCTCAGGGCCTGGCATCTGGCCACTCCTGCCGGCGGGCCTGGCTCTGACCCCTGCTTCCCGCCGGCCGTTGGTCTGTGTCGGCTCCAGGAGCCCAGAGCTTGCACTTGATAACCCAATCCTGGCCACTCGCTACGGCTTGATAACGCGCCTGGTTTCCTTCGAGCTCTTTTGGGTTGTGGAGGCAGGGAGGGGAGGGAAAGATGGAGTAAACGTGTCCGGGAAAAGCAAACATTTTGTCATCCTCAGGGTGGTGCGGAAGGAGGCTGGGCAGGGGGCTCGGGGAGCCGGCGGAGCAAAGTTTGAGCACCTTGGAAAGAACAAGGTACATTTCAAAGCAGGGGTTCGTATGACTCAGAGATGACGGAGACTGCCCATCCTTCAGCGCTGACGCTCCTGTCCGATGCGCCCACGGTCCCCGGCTGACCGCTGCAAGAGCGGAGGGGCAAGGGGAGCTTGGAGTCTTGTTTGGAACCGCGGCGGCAGGGAAAGGAAAAGGTCAGCTTGGGGAATTGGGGAAGGGTTGCCAAGCTGCCTGAGGTTGGACACCAGAAGTGTTGGCCAGCCTCGGAGGGAGGAGCCACGCCAGATTCCAGGTTAGGAACTGGCAAGGCCAGTTTAGTAGAAGCCAAGGGGCAAGTGCAAGGGGAACCCCGAGGGAAGTGTAGTTGAAGGTGAAGTTATTGTCTACACCACACTATGCTTGTGTGTAGACAGGGATGCGGTGAGGTGGATAAAGAAACCAAGAAAAAACTCATGAGCGGAGAAGTTGGCAGGGGTGGGGGTGGGGGTGGTTGGGGGTCTAGCGTTGCCCTAAGACAGAGGGCGGGTTTAGTAGGTGGAAAGATGATAATAAAATGGCATTTTAGAGCTGGAGGAATTCCTCTGACTGGGTTCAATGGCTGCTAAAGGGAAGTGGGGGTGAAGGTCTTTGAGGGGATGGCGTCCATGGACCTGCTGAGTTGGCTGAGTTACTAGAAGAGCAGGGGTGATGGCAGGGGCCCGGAGCCTGGTACACAGTGAGATACAATGTGCCGTGACCTGAATTCAGTAAGTTCAGGGGGAAGGTGGTGAGGACCGTGGAAGGTGTCCTGACAGCTCGTAAATGTTGGGGAACGTATGCTTCTGGCCAGCGCTTCAAAGGAGAGCGGACCCTTGCCTCTGACCTTGGTCAGTGTTGGAAGAAGGAGCTGAGTTGGAAGGGGAAGAGAAGGAACCAAGTCAAAACAAACTCTTGTAGACGTCCACACGAGGGGCTGGTGCAGTTGGGTCAGAGTCCTGGGAGGCCCTGCCATTCTTTGACAGGGGGCAACTTCCCCAATTATTGCAGAGCGAACTTTGTTAATTCACAGTAGCCCACGGGGCCACCGGGTGGCTCAGTCCGTGAAGCACCCGAGTCTTGATTTCGGCTCAGGTCCGGATCCCGTGGTTTGTGAGCTCGAGCCCCGTGTCCGGCTCTGCCCCGTTACTGTGGAGCCTGCTTGGGATTCTCTCTCCCCCTCTCTCTCTGCCTCTTCCCCACTTGCACTCTCTCCTTCTCAAAATAAAAAAAAAAGCTTTAAAAAAGCAAACAAAAAAACAGGAGCTCCAGATTTTCCTACCACAAGCACCCAGTTACTCTAGGGCCCCAGGAACTTCAAACACCCGGGGGGAGAGGGTCCTGCCGCCACTAACAGATTCCGGCAACGCTTCATCCGCGGGTGCATCTAATAGCAGACCTTGGATTATGGTTATTTCCAAACTCAAAACCACGGCATGAGCTTCTCTGTGCTCTTTCAGCACCGTGTGCAAACTTCTATCGAAGGTTCCATCTTTCTTCCCCTAGAGAGGTTCTCCAGGGTCCAGACTAGAACAGCCCTGTACCCGCAAGGCCTGGCATGAGGCGTGGTGTGCAGCAGTCAGCATGCACGTAATAAACACTTGCTGAATGAACACCTATGACCTCCAGGATCATAAAGGGAATGCCTCACTCCTCTTTCCAAAGGGGAAAGCTAAAACTCAGGGACGGGGAGCCATTGCCCAAGGTCACACGCAGCGGGAGAGGAGAAATAGAACCTGAGTTTCGGGACTCCCAGCCTAGGACTTGCTTGACACCACTCGACCCGCTCGCTCTCTCCGGCTAGCCTGTAAGCTTGGAGGGGAAAGGGATGGTGCCTTTCCGATCTCTCCCTCCCTGGCTACCTTGGCACCCCTTCCTCAGCTCCGCCCCCATCCTCATGAAAGTCTTGCTTATTCAGTTGGCAGATAACCCCAAGAAGCTGGAAGGACGCCAGATGGCAGGAGCAGAACCCAAAACGGTTCAGACAAGGAGGAAAGGGGTGCAAGATTAAGAAGACGAGCTTTAACTAGAAAAGGCACAAGTTTGCCCTTAGGATGAAAAAAGACTTTACAAGCAGGAGTGGGGAGACTTAGGTGAGCAGTGGTTCACGCTGAACACGGAGAAGCTCAGGATCAGTGAAATAATTTGGCTGCCGAAAGGCCGTTGCTAGGGCGTGGGGCACAAACCCAGAGAGGTGCTAATTCAGTCGTGGGCTGCCGTAGGCCGACCTCTGCGTGGGTCACATTTCCAAAAGGAAATGGATCAATTGGAGGGCCACCAGCGGTGCCATATCCGTGGTCCTGTGAGAGGTGGGCTGGAAGGGGAGTCTGGGTCCCTCAGCGTACCAGACGAAAGCTTCCAGAACTGGCCCGGCCTTATCATCCCATTTCCCCATCTCTTTTACACTCGAGCATCAAGTTCACCGGATTATTGTGTGCCTCCACATCTTTGCCCACACTAGTCCCTCCCTCTGGAATGTTCTGTCTGTCCTTCTCCCCTCTCCCACCAACAGTCGACTTGGTGACCAACTATGCAATTTTCAAAATCCTTCTTGAGCTTCACTGCTCATAAACCGTCCCAACCAAAGCCCTGGCAGCCCACTCTTGGTACCTTTATGCCCCCCGCCCGCTAGTTTTATAATTGCGCATTCCGCCTTCACTGCATTTTGCTTATATGCCAGTCTCTCCCGTCTGCCACAAGGTTTCTGGAAGCACAGTCTGAGGCTCCTGCCTGTAGCACATTGCCCTAGCCTGACCCCTGGGTCCTCACACAACTTAAACAAATGCCCCAAAACTCCCAGCAAGCTTCCAAATACGTGGAGGACCGTCGTGTAGGTGATTGAAGAGAGTTTGATGCGCACACCTGCAGAGAGCCAGCCGCGAGGATGAAGGCGGGCATGTGGCTGGAGGACGGGTCCGGGCTCCCCGGGAGAAACTGCCTGAGTATTGGTCAGGACTCACATCTACCAACAGAAGCCTGATTTGAAGGGGCGTGAGCAGAGGGAGAACTTTGGGGGCACCCCGATTCCACAAAATGTTTGAACTGCCAACCCGCAAGGTCAGAGGCAAAGCTGGATGGATCTCAGGAACACGATGTGCCTGGAGGCCGTCAGGACTCGGAGCCGCTGGCTTTTGCGTCTCTCCATCAGCTCTCTTCTTCCTCGCTGCAGACTGGCCTCCTCCACCAGGCCGGAAACATGGCTGCTGAAAGCCGAGGCCTCCCAGCTCCCAGCTCCTCCAGCACAGAGAGGCTGCTTTCGGCTCCCAATTCCAGTTAAAAACATTTGGTAAAGAACTCTGCCTGCCACGGCTTGGGCGTGATGGGTACGTCTGTGGTCGGGGAGTGGGTACCACTTTCATGGAAAAAGAAGGAAAAAGGATGGCCTCACACTGGTCACGCCCAGTATTTAGAACCAGGTTTAGGCCGTGCCTACAATCTCACTCTCAGAAATCTCTGCGCCGCGGGGTTGTGTTCTGGGCATTAGGACTCGGCCATCGCCCCCCAGGTGCTGGGAAATCGAGGCTGGGTGGAGAAGGAGGTCCAATTCTTCTCCAAGTGGGTTTTGAGCCCTTCATCCATGCTAGAGAAGGAACGGGAACACGAGACGCATCCAGGGGGGCTCTGGCCTCCTGGGGTCACTCCACGGAGCCGGGTTGGTCTAAGCGGTGGGCCGACAGTCACCACCAGCCGGGGCTGTCAGCAAGGAGAAGGGGGGCCGGTCCCGGGCTCCCCCGGCGCCCGAGCAGCCGGCGGCCCCCGGGCCTTTGGCCGAGCGGCTCCCCCAGCCTCCTCCACCCCTTCCACCGCGCGGGGGCCGCGGAGCCCGCGCTCGCTCGGTGGGAAGGGGCGCGGGGAGAGGGGAAAGAAGGCCGGCGGGAAGCCGGGCGGGGCCTGGGATTTGGGGCACAGCGGGAGGCCTCCCGGGACGGACCCCGACGGCTGGGCGGCTCGGGCGCCTCGGGGGCGCGGACGGGCGGAGAGGGGTCGTGCCCTCGGGCGAGGCCCGGCGCCCCGCGGCGCTCGGAGGCCGCGCGCGCCCGGCCGGCCCGGGGGAGGGACAGCAGCAGGTGACGGCGGCGGGCCGGGCCGGGGACTATAAATAGGGGCGCGCGTCCGCGCGGGCGGGAGCGGCGGCCGCGGGGCAGGGGCCTGGCGAGCGGGGCGCGGCGGGGCTGGCGGGCGGGATGGGGTCGCGCAGGGACCCCGGGCGCGGCTGGGGCTCGGGCGGGCGCCCCGGAGCGGGCGGCGACGGCGACGACGACGGGCCGGTGTGGATCCCCAGCCCGGCCAGCCGCAGCTACCTGCTCAGCGTGCGGCCCGAGACCAGGTGAGCGGCGCGGGGGCCGGGCGGGACCCTCGATGGCCCCGGGCGCCCGCTCCCCGGGCGGGGAGGGGGGCCCCCAGGTCCCTCGCGGCGTCTCCTGTCCCGACCCCTCCGGGCCCGTGGGCCTCGGGCCAAGAGAGGAGCGGGGCCCGCTCGGGGGGGCGGGGAGGTCTCGCGGGGACCCGGAGGCCCCCCGTATCTCCCCTCCTCCCTCCGTCCGGCCCGAGGCCCCGCCGGCACCCTCACCCCGCTCCTCCTCGGCCTCGGATTCCACAGCCAGTGATAAGGGGGTAAGGGACGGAGTGGCTGACATTCCTCCCTGGCTAGGAGGGAGGGGAGAGCACTGGCGGGGTGGGGGGATCGGAGAGATGGGGGGGCCCTCGGGGCCGCAGGCGTGGTGGGGGTGGTGGGGGGTGTTCACCAGGAAAAAAAGTAAGGTTCTTCTTTCCGAGCAAATAGGTTCTCCCTCTGGGACTGTGGTCCCCCCAGGAGCTCTGTGGGGCCGGTGAGGTGAAGGGGGCGCGGGATGAGGTAGGGGGAGGTCGGCCCTGTCTGAAGAGTCAGAGCTTGGGGCTCTGAGGGAGCTGGTCGCCCTGCCCGGATTGGGGAAACGGGGAGGCCACAGGAGGGGTCCAACCGTGAGCTCCTCTGTCTAGAGTCAGAGGTGTGGCCGCTGGCTTTGTCTTAGGAGCTAGGCTACCCACGGACCGGGAGCCGGCAGACAGTCGCTAGAAAGGCACACAAGCACTACAAGGCGCACAGACACCCAGGGACACGTGCACTGCCCTGGAGACGGACATTTCCTGCCCCCTCCGGGTGGCTCAGTTTCCTTCCAACTCGGGAGCCTGTTTTCCAGAGGGAACCGTGAGGGTTGGCTGTTGGGACCGTGGCCGTGTCACAGCCCCAGAACTTGGCTTGTTGTGGGTTACGCCGAAAACAGCCACTCCTCCGAGAAGCTGTCTGGGGACCTCCTGTCCTCCGTTCCTAAAACGGCACAAAAACAGGCATCAAGGACATTCAGGAAAAGTCCCAGGCACTTCCTCGTGAATTGGCTGAGTTCTGTTGACCTTGGAGTTGGAAAAGTTCAAATGTAACCGGAACCGGTTTCTGCATAAAACTCGTCAAATGGTGTCACATGTCTGGGGCAGGGCTGAGGGCTGGCGTTGGTGACTGAGTCAGACTGGACAAGGCCCCTGGCTGCCAGGAAAGAATGCCCCTTCCTCCTCACTGTTGGCTTGCCGGAAAAGCCGGCATGAAGCCGGGACGCTTCCCCCAGTCTGGGGGGGAAGCTGACTTCCTTGTAGGAGCGTCACACTTGTCTCCCACTTGTCACAGTGACTTGCCTGGGCTTTGCCTCCTGCATCTGGCCTTTGTCAATACCGCAGAACAAACAGAAGAGACGCAGCGATGGAGGGGGGAGCCGGGGTGGCTTGAAAACCAGGCAGAACGGGGAAGGCAGCGGACCTGGACTTGGATTGTTAGAGAAAGAGCCACCTTGGTGGTAGACACATTTTAATTGCCTAAGTGCTGAGCACAAAGCAGGGGGCCCGCCTGCGAACTGGTCCGAGCCCCCGGGACCTAAAGGAGAATGCTCTTAAAAGAATACTTCTTGCATCAGGCGCTTGAAGGAGGCAGGGCTGGGGCAGTGTGAGAGGGGGTTTTCTCGTCCAGGCCTGTGGGCTCTGTGTAGCCCCTGCCAGCTGGCTGCAGACCCCTCAGGTCCTCAGGGACAAGGAGGGCCAGACTGATGAATGTGGATGTGAATGGGTACAGGAGGCGGGCTGTTCCCACTTCTCCAGCAAGGCCTGCCTGTTGGAGCCGGCAGCCACGGAAGCTTCTGTCCCTCAGAACAGCCCGGCTGCCTGTGGGGATGGGGAGAGGGCCCAGGAGATGAAGGAGAAAGAGGGTCCCTTGAGGACTTTGCCACTTGTCCTTGGCTCCAGCCCAGATAAACCCTGACTGTCCCAGAGTCCTGACTGAGAGGAAAGTTCTGGTCCGCTCACTCTAGGCTCCACTGTTTTCTGGGTCTCCCTCTCTTCATGGAGCTCACAAGGCATTGCTCTCGTGGGCCCTTGTGAGGGTGGGCTGCCCTGGGGACTGAGACAGCTGGGTTGGGGGCTAGGCCACCGGGAGCTTGGGCCCAGGTCTGGAGCATAGCTCCCTGTGCAGACCTCCCCTCCCCTGACCCCACGACCCTAAAGTGGCTTCTAGTCCATAGTCCGCATGAGGATGTTTGCAATGCCCGCTCGGGTCAGAGGTGCCGCGTGTGGACGGGCCCAGCCGCCTGGGGCCTCCAGCCCCTGGGGCCTCACCCCTGTAGAAGACGGGGCATGGGCAGGCTAGAGCAGCTTACGGAGCTATAGTCGGGTGCGCTTAGTTATGACTACCTTCTGAGGGACACTCGGAAGCTTTAGAAGTCTCTGTCTCCCCATTTCTTGGAGA
This sequence comes from Mungos mungo, assembly GCA_004023785.1. Lineage (NCBI taxonomy): Eukaryota > Metazoa > Chordata > Mammalia > Carnivora > Herpestidae > Mungos > Mungos mungo. Next base: position 256,762 of record PISW01001118.1, on the reverse strand, counting down.
CCCTGGCCCAAGGGGGCTCAGAGGCCCAGCAGAAGCTATGGTGTTTGCTATAGACAGCTTTGGGACACCTCTTCTGTCCTGCCGGGGTCCAGCAGGTTGTCCCAGGCTTTCAGGAAAACTGAGGCATCAGACTAGGACTTCCCAAGGGCCTTTTACATCCCAGAATATGTGAAAGCCAAGAAGCATGGGAGGCCCCGGATTCCACAGCCAGTCCTGGTTCCTCCAGGCTCGCTTTTCCTTCTTTACCAAGAGACCTTTCCCTCCGGGGCCCTGAGTTCCCGTCCTGTAAAATGAAGGTGGCATTAAGAACCCTTCCAGGCCTTTCCACACCAGCGTTTGATGCCCCTGATTCTGACCTCCTCACAGGCAGTAGAGGGAGACTTTTCCGGCCTGGGTGGGGCCCTACGCCTAGCTTTGCCCCAGCCAGCAGGCACGGGCAGCCCCCCCATGATTCCTCCTGCCTGACCTGGCCCACGATGCAGGGGTGAGACCAGGAGAACGCAGGACAGGGAACAGAGCAGCACTAGCGGTCCTAGAGAGAGCCAGGGAGGGGTCACGATCGCGGCTCAGTCCCTTACTCCTTGCAGGTGGCACCTGTCATTCTCCTTGGAATTAGAGAGCTGATTTTCTCCCTCTCCTTCCCAGGGAAGAAATCCAGACCCAACAGAGGACAAATCTCTCAGTTACGAGGAGAAAGGCAAAGGAAGTTCATGGTCAGGAAAGGATGGACTTGGCCAGTGTCTTGGAATCATGAGAGGTTCTGCCCACGCGGCCTCCAGAGGATCTTAAAAGCTCTGAGCAGAGGCAGCTACATTCTCTCTCTTTCCATCTTTTCTGGAGCAGCAGCTCCCTCTGGGGGGCAGCACCCTTCCTGTTTGCGAGATGCACTTGCCTTCCCTATCTCTACCATCTCTCTCTCTCTCTCTCCCTTCCATAAAACAGCTGTTGAATGCCCGTTGTCAGCTGAGCACTGTGCTGGGAGTATGGTCCGATGGCTGGGTGGGCAAAGAAAGGAGGGAGGGCTTTCTAAGCAAGGAGGACAGAAGGATGGGCTCAGAGGCCAGGCGTGGGCATGTCCATGGCAGTTGGGGGCAGGTCTGGTTCCAGTGGAACGTGGCATTGGGAAGTAGAGAACCATGGTCCTAGGGTGTGTGTGAGCAGATCAGGGAAGGCCCTACGTGTCCAATTAAGGAGTTGAGACTCAGTGTAGTACACAATGGGGGGAGGGATCGTTGCGTTTCTTTTCGGGGAAGGGGTGTGATGTGAAGGTGAAGGAGAAGGGAGCTGAGGTGGTGATCAGATACGGAGCTGTGAGGGTCTAGACCAAAACGCGACAGCAGGGGTAGAAAGGAAGAAGGTACGGCAAACAATGTTTGGCTGGCTGGACTTGGGACCTGGAGGAGGGGGAGGGGTCCAAAATGGCAGATGTACAGCTTGGAGTTCGGGGGGCTGCTGGAGGTGGCCACAAACCCAGGACGCAAGAGAGGAAGCCGTGTTTGGGGGTGGAGGGTGAGGTTGGGTTTTCGGTTACAAAGGGACAGGCTGTCCATCAGTGGAGTGGTCTTGTGGCTGGAGATGCAGACCCACGGGCCACAGAGCGGGCCGGGCTGCTGGTCACAAAATAAGAGCTGTCCGCGTAGGGGCAGCTAAGGAGGGTGAGTGCAGGGGGGTGGTCTTCCCTGGGCGTGTCTGTGTTAGGAAAGGTGGAGGGAGAGGCGCGTGGGGGGAGGTCTCCCTGGGTGGGTCCGCAGCCCCCAGCTAGCGTCCACTTTCAGCCGCCCCGGGGCAGGAGGGGTGACCAGGGCCTGGAGACAGAATGGGCCCTTGCGCTGGCCTGTCTGAGCTGGGCGTGTCTGGGTCCCGCTGAATTCAGCGCTTTGTTTTTCTCTTCTCTCTCCCAGCTGGTTTGCCTTGTGTGGCCCCTTTAACCTATTAACGGGTATCCTCCAAGCCACCTGTCTCCTCCCAGCCTGTTAGGGGATTTCTAGGAATGGGGGCTCTTCTCCCCCAAAAAGCCAAAGGCCGAAGCGGGAACTGCCCCCAGGCTGGTGTGCTGCAGGGTGGGGACGCCGTGAGCCCCTCTCTTGGGGGCAGTGACCCAAGTGGCCTGGGACACATTTTTTTCCTCCACACGCAGGCCCACGGGGGCTTGCTTCCTGCCTAACCGTTTCCCTGGACTTTGCCGCATCTAACGAGCTCTCCGTTTCAGATACACCGGTGCCTGGTGGCGAGGCCACTTGCTAACCGGAGCAGGCCAACTACGACAGCTGGTCCCTTTTAATAGAAAGGCCTCCGGGCCCCAGATGGTGGCCAATTAATACTCTGCAAACTGTTGTTGGTTTTGCCTCCTCTCCTTGCTTTTCTGGCCTAATGATTCCATTTGCTGTTTCCGCTTAGCTTATCAAGCAACCGGTTGTCTCTCCCCAGCTCTGGAAGGTAAACGCACATTGCATTACATTTCTCTGACTGCTTTTTTCTCTCGGGCTGGGCACTGACGGGCCTCCGGGCCACTGCTTGCACACTAACGGGGCTGCATGGGGTGAGGGGAGGGCGGGAGGTATGAGAGGGCACTCACGTGAGCATGGGTCTCACAGGAGCCAGAGTTGACGCCTGCATGGACCACTGGAAGGCTTCCGGGGACCCAGAAATAGGCAAGGCTTCCCCAGATGCCTGTGACTGTCTCTGTACCCCTGGGAGAGGCACCATGGGGCCAGAACAGAGAGCCACCAAGTGTGTGACCCACTGCCCAATGCTAGGTGTCTGTGGTGTTCGCAGTCCTTCGTCTAGATTTGACACCTTATTGTCTCTCTTCTGACCACAGCTAATGCCTTCAATGTTTCCCTCTCAGTCTCTTCTCCTTCTCCCACCTCTTTCTCCAATTCCCCTCCCCCTTTGGCTCCATCCCTGCAAGACCATGAACTCTTCAAGGTCAGGGAATACCACGTTCGCAGGTCCCTGCCTTCGCGTGCCCTCCGGATCTGCTCCGGGGCCAGACAGGACCCGAGCAGGCTCATGGTCTGTTCTCTTGCCTCCCCAGCTGGGAACAGCTTTCTCCCGCGGGCCGCACCGACTTTTATCATAAAAGTCAGAACATTTCCTGGATATTTCCCACCACTTGGGCCTCATCCCAGACTCTGATAGATCTGGGGAGAGTCGCCTACGGTTTCTTTATGCAAAGAAAGATTTCTGAGAAGCCAGCTTGGTCTCTGAATTGCTAATCATGTCTACAGACGTGATTAGCGCCTACCCTGTACGTTTCCTTTGATATAGGAGGACCCTTTGTTCAGGGTCGGTGGATGGTCTGGAGGGGTGGAGGAGAGGGTATCATAACCCGTTCAGAGGCGAGTGGCGCGTGCTAAAAGAGAAAGGGTCTTGGAAGTTTCTTTAAGGCAAGGTAAAGAACCAAATCCAAGGGCACAGTCAGGTTCCTTTGCACACTGTGAAAGCCAGCGATCCTGGTGTTCTTCAGTGACACGGGACTAGGCTGTGCCATCCTTATGAAGTCACAGAATTGGGAAGACTTGGAGGTGTCAGGGTGGGACCAGACTGTTCCAGCTGTGTGCACTTCTGGCTTTCCAGGAGCCTGGAAACAGCACTGCGCAGAGTCCATTCGAGTGGTCGGAGGACAGGGACAGAAAGCGGGTGGACCGTGACCACGTATGCAGTGACTTTCCCTGTCTCCCCTAACCCCCCCGGCCCCCCCCCCCGCCTCAGAGGGCGTCCATCTAGTCGTGCCTGGTAGCAGTTATGGATGATTTTCCAGTGTAAGCACTTTCTATAATAGAGCTTAGAACCTAGTGGCCTTGGGAAGATGAGTGTTCTTTTCCCATTCAAGGAAAGTAATGAAATCAAATAACTACCTGGTACTGAATATCTCACGTGAACACTCGTCTCTCCAAATTTCCTTGAAGCATACTTTCCTCCTCTTCTCTTTCCAGTAGCTTATTTCCTGAGACTTGCCCAAGAACTTCATCCTGAAGAGCCTAAGCTGAGTATTAGATCTGGACTCAGGCTCCTGAGTGAAATAGGACTCAGGTTATGTGGGGCAGACATAGTTAGGGATGCTCTGAATGAGCTGCGGAAGCACGGAAGTCCGAGTCCTTTTGGCACGGCACTGGCCTCTGGAAACGGCTGGTTGGGATTCGGGATTCCCCAGAGAGCAGCCAGAAACGGTTTCACCTGTTTTATCTGGAGAGGCAGAGTCCGATAGAGGAGGTCGTGACAGAGGGGCTGTCGCAGACCCCTGACTGCACACCCAGTTCAAGTGTTCAGGTGTGTGAGAGCTTAGGGTCCCCTTTCTGGGCAGTCTTGGTGGTGGAGGGCTCCCGGCAGCGCCCCGGGGGCCCAGGCACCTGCATTTCCCCTGGACACATGACGGCTGGACCCCTGTGCGTCCAGAGGTCTTACCTGATTCCAGACGCTCTTCCTGGGATATCACCTTTCTCCCCAAACTCAAGTCCAGAATGCCACCCACAGAAATGATGAGGTGAATGTGGAATTCCTCCCCGCAGAACTCGTCTTCGCTGTGTTCCCACGGACCCTCCCCTGCCCCTGGCGGAGAGGTCGCGAGCAGACGCCCATTGCCTGGGCGGCCACCCCTCCTCCGAGGCACAGAGAAAGGCAGCTTTGAATGTTTTGTCTGTCTGTCTCCAGTTGCCCCTGCTTCTCTTCACATCCCCCCTCACGGCTGCTCACCACGGGGGGTGTGGGTGGGGAGGGGGAGGGGGGCTGGGCACAGCTCGTGCGCCGCACGACCTGGCTGCGTGGTGACGCTTCACGCCTAGGGACGCATCGTGTCTCTGCTGGCCCGTGGAAGGGCTTGGCATGGTGGTTGGCTTCCCGTGCCCAGGAAGGAGAGACTGTACACGCTAAGCCGTGTCGGGGAGTCTGCGCTGGACTCAGCGAGCCCGCAGATGCCCTTGAATTCTGGGAGGCAGAATTCCCCATGGAACCAAAAGTCCTGCTGCTGCAGGCACGGGGCTGTTTGTGGTTTGGCAGTCGCGCTGGCCGGTCTCGGCGCTGGCCGCCATGTACTCACCTGAGCATGTGGTGCCCAGGAGGATCCAAGAGCAGACTCTCTTTCCTGACACCTCTCTGAATTAGAGTCTACCTTTGGGTCTAGACGCCTGGCATTGGCTGGCTTATTCTTTCTCTACTGTGGCCCCTGCTCATAAATTCAGGGCCTTTTGTTTTGAGCCCAAACTTCAGAGGAGGCCCCTGAGCTGTGTGTCCTTGAGGGTTGACTGGCTTTTCCCTCTTTAGCATGAACGGGAGCTCTGCTGTGCTGGGGTCCCCGTCCCCGAGGCTGGACCTGTCCACATGCGTGCCTCCCCCATGCACGAGCTTTCCTGGAGATAGGTGGCCCCGGGCGAAGCGATAGCGATGGGGACCGACGGCAGGGCTGGTGGCTTGGCATGCTTAGAGCCTGGCCCGGCGTCAAAGCCTGCCTGTTGGAATGGGTCTGTATCAAGATGCCATTCAGCCCCGTGGTACCACCCCTGCCCCCAGCCTGGCCAAGAGATCTGGCTCCCTTGAAGGAAGACTTGCTTGGGTGCCGGAGCCACGGCCGCAGGCTGGTGGAGGGACACGGTACGATTTAAGCTGCTTTGGACCACCCCCGTCCCCGTTGGGCGCCACCAGAGATACCGGCGGTGGGGGAGGGGAAGCCGCCCTGAATAGCTCTTTGCCTTTCCTAGGAGCACCTTCTGCTCCATCATTGCTCAGCTAACCGAGGAGACCCAGCCGCTCTTTGAGACCGCGCTCAAGTCCCGGGCTGTGTCCGAGGACAGCGACGTCAGGTTCACCTGCATCGTCACAGGTAACGAGGCCATCCGGAGGAGAACCCCAGGGTCACTGCACGCAGGGGGGTCCGAGGGGGCTGTGGGGCCAGGCGGGGGGGGGGGGTGGGCTGTGCGGGCTGCGGTCCCCGTCTCCTCCCGTCCTGGAGCCTCTATACACCCTGCTCTTCTTCAAAAGCCTACCTGCGGTGTGGACTTGTTCCCCTCAGGCATGTGACTCAGGAGTCTTAGCTCCAAGGAAAGAAGCTGTCCAATGGAAAGACGTTTATTTTTAAAAAATGTTTACTAACTTTTCAGAGAGAGAGAGAGAGAGAGAGAGAGAGAGAGAGAGGGTGTGAGCAAGGGAGCTCAAACTCAAGAACGATAGGATCATGACCTGAGCCAAAGGCTGATGCCTAACTGACTGAGTCACCCAGAAGCCCCAAGGTTTTCTTTTTATGTTTATTTATTTATTTAGAGAGAGAGTGAGAGCAGGGGAGAGGCAGAGAGAGGGACAGAGAGAGAATCCCAAGCAGGTTCTATGCCGCCAGCAGAGCCTGATGTGGGGCTCGATCCCACAAACTGGGAGATCATGACCTGAGCCAAAATCAGGAGTTGGACGCTCAACTGACTGAGCCACCCAGACACCCCAAAGAGGTTTCCGAGCCCATCTCCCCAAAGATCCCCGTTTTATAGCTGAGCGCTTTGAGGCTCATGAATCTCAAGCCTGAGAGGCAGCGAGGCACAGTGATTCTGACTGCAGACCCCAGAGAGAGTCCTCCTGGCCGGGATGCTGGCTCGTCCCCCTGCCAGCTATGTGACACTGAAGAGGCTGCATCACCTTGCTTGACCCCTCGGCGCCTCATCTGTAAAGTGGGGGTGATCACAGCACAAATGTCCTAGGGTTATTGTGAGACTGGACGCATCGAGACCGGCGACACATGTGGAAGAGGACCTGGCGTGCAGTCAGTACCAAATTCAGACGACGATCATTTGCTCTTCCCTGAGCTCCACGCTGGGACCTGGCAGAGCGGGAGTCGGGGGACACTCCTCGGAGGAGGAGGCTGGTGGGGTGAGAGGACTCGACAGCTGGCTCTGAGGACCGCGCTCCTCCAGGCCTCCCAGCAGGGTCTCCTGCTGCTCCGGCCTCACCTGCTCGCGGGCCAGCAGGACCACCCTGCCCAGCGGGGCAGCCATCGGCCAACGGGCCCAGGTCAAGGTTCCCTCCGAGAACCCCCCCTTTTTTTTTCCCCAGTAAATCGAGGGCATTGGTGGTGTCCGGCTGTGACAAGCCCTGATTCAGGGGCCCTGTCCGGCCCAGTCAGCTCAACAGCTTCTCTGCGATTGGGTTCTTCTGGGCAGTTCCACCCTTACCCAGGACGCCCTGAGCTCCAGGCTGAGAACACTGTCTGTTCCCGGGGACACAGACGCGAGCCTATATTCCTTTGTGCAGCCTAACATTTTGCAACATTCGTCTGTTTCCATTGTCACTGGATTCTTACAAAACCTGGTGAAGTAAGTGCTATTATTAGTCAAATTTACGGAGAAGGAAACCAAAATAGGCTAGGTGACCTGCCAAAGTCCATGGCGCTGGTGAGGAGGATGCACACCGCTCTCTAAGGCGTCAGACGCTGCTGGCTCGCGCCCGCCCTGTGACCGTGGCACTGACCGTTTACTGAAAAACCTGGCTCTTTCACAAATCTGTGCTTTTACATCTGCTATTTTCCTTCCTTTTAAAGGAAATTAATTTTTATTTGATCAAGTTAATACATGCACATAGTTTAGGTCTTCAGGTTATACTGTATCAAAATACAGGAGGTTCCCCCCCACACCCAATTTGTTTTCCCGGAAGCAACCGTTTCCTCCTTTTAGCTGTTTCTTCTGGTGTCTGCGTTTCCACAGTGCGAGGAGAAGGTGGCCACGGCTGACCTTTGAGGCCTCGGGATTTCCTGCCGTCTGGTCTTCCCGTTATGGCTATCTTCATTTTCTCTGTTTCTCCACACTTATCTTCTCAATCCGGTTATATCATGATTTTTGCTTACATGAATATTTACCGTTTGCCCTATTTCTATGCAATATTATTCATAACAACATTGAAGTGTGCTATATTTCTTTCTTTAGTCGTTACTCAAGTTAATACCTTCTTTAATTTTTCATTTAATTGGCTTTTTGCTATGTATTGCTGGTTTTTCTTATCCCATCCAATAGCCTCTTAATACACTTAACATTTTTTTCTTCGGGTTTTTATTTATTTTTGAGAGACAGAGATAGATAGTGCGAGCAGGGGAGGGTCAGAGAGAGAGAGGGAGACACAGAATCTGAAGACAGGCTCCAGGCTCTGCACTGTCAGCACAAAGCCCGACGCAGGGCTTGAACCCACGAACCGTGAGATCATGACCTGAGCCGAAGTTGGAAGCTCATCCGACTGAGCCACCCAGGCGCCCCTTAATACACTTTTCTTACAGCACCATCAGGACTCTTGTGAGCTGCTTTGCTCGGGGCCATCCTTCTCGGAGACCTCCCCTCTTCTGTCTGAACTGGTGGCCTGTTAGGTCCCATACACAGTTGTTATCCTGGGGTTTCCCTCGGCCTTCCTCCTGGGTTTGAGTTCGTTTCCTGGATCCCGTGTCCTCCTTTTTTCTGGATTTATGCTCTGGCTTTACTGACCCACATTCTCCAGCGGCTTTATCAGGTGAAAAAGGTGCCGAGGTGGTCCGGCAGCAGGAGGCACTGGGACGGCCAGCCCTCCACCCGCCTCTCACTGGAGCCATTCTGCTCCAGGGCGATCCAGTTGTTCTGGGCATCTGACGTCATTGGCATCCTGGGGCCTCCCTTTATCACCATCCTATACATTCCCTTTACCTCTCTCCTGTGATGGTTTCCCGTCTTCTATAGTCTGTGTGTTTCTTTTTCTCAGTTTACAGCCTTGTTTTGGTAGCTTCCGAGGCAGAGTACATGGGAAGTAAATGTTTCTTGCCAAACAACTTCTGTCTGAAAATTATTTTTTCTCTATTTTACTCTTTAAAAATTTTTTTTTACATTTACTTTTTGAGAGGCAGAGAGAGACCGAGTGCAAGTAGGGAAGGAACAGAGAGAGAGAGGGAGACACAGAATCTGAAGCAGGCTCTAGGCTCTGAGCTGTCAGCACAGATCCTGAAGTGGGGCTCAAACTCACAGACCCCGAGATCATGACCCTAGCCGAAGTCAGACACCTAACTGACTGAGCCATCCATTCGCCCCTCTTTCTATTTTACTCTTGATGGAGAGTTTGGCTGGGTATAGAATTCTAAGTTGAAAATAACTGTCCTTGAGAATTTTGAAGACATTGCTGCATTGCCTTCTTGTTCCCAGTGTTAGTGTTCAGAGCAGTAAGACGGTTTGATTCCTCACTCTTTGTAGGAAGCTTTTTTTTTTTTCCCTCTCTGGAGGCTTATAAGAATGTTCTGGTATTTCATAATGGTGTATCTTGATATGGGTATCTTTTCATCCTGGGGTGTGCTTGGACACTTTCAATCTGGTAACTGATGGTCTCTAGTTCTAGGAAATTTGAGATTAATGCAATGTTGGTTTCTTCACCCTGTTTTCTCTGTTCTTTATTTCTGGAACTCTCTTTATGTAGACATCTGCTCCCCTAGACTCATTCTCTTATTTTCTTGTCCTTCCCCCCCCCTTTTATTGATTTGTCTTTTTGCTCTACTTTTCAGGAGATTTCCTCAGTGTTATCTTTCAATTTTTCTACTGTTTTTTAATGTTTATTATTTTTTAATATTTATTTTAATTTATTTTTGAGAAAGAGAGAGAAGGGGGGAAAGAGAGAGAGAGTGAGTGAGAGAGAGAAAGAATGTGAGGAGTGAAGGGACAGAGAGAGAGGGAGACATAGAAGCTGAAGGAGGCTCTACTCTGAGCTGTCCGCACACAGCCCAATGTGGGGCTTGAACTTATGAACCACCAGATCATGACCTGAGCCAAAGTCTGATGCTCAACTGACTGAGCCACCTAGGCGCCCCTTCCACTGGGTTTTTAATCTCTAAGAGCTCCTTAAGATTTTTTTACTGTGGTATCTATCCTATTTTTTTCATGAATGTAACGTCTTCTCTTAGCTCTCTGAGACTAGTAATGATAGTTTTCTAGAAGTTTCTTTCTCACTGCATAGCTTGGGTTTCTTCCAATTTGCTTTTTAAAACTTTATGTAACTGTTTTGGTCCTTAATCTTCTGTGTGTAGGCTTTCCTTAGACACCTAGGGATCTTTGGCTGTCAGAGAGTGGTGAAAAGTGGAGACTGAAAAGCTGGTAGTTTTGAGCAAGTTTGAGGGGCTGAAAACTTGGGCTTCGTTGCCGGGTCATCTGGCAGCCTCTCTCGGAACTGACAAAGTCAGTTTCCTTAATTCCTTCACCGTGGACCGCCTAGAATCCCTAGAGGACGCTCTTCCCACGTCTTCCTTGGGGGCACAGGTTTTCCAGGACCGCTGCAGATGCAGATGGGAGAACTGGGTGGGCTCTCCCCAGAGAGCATTTATTTTATGCATCGAGTTATTACATTTTTATGTTTCCCGTAGAGTAGTCATGCCCTCAGCTGTGCTGACTTACCCTCAGGGTTAAGTTTCTCCTTTTCAGATAATCAGCCTCCCCTCGGCCATGGGCGGGCAGAGGAGCAGTTACTAGTGGCTTGGATGGGGTGAGGGGATCCACAGATGTGGTTTTTCAAGCAACTTACAGTCTCCCTCCCTCCCCTCCCCCCCCCAAGAGGTTGCCAGCCCCTCGGGATTTTGTGGTATTCAAAGGGTGGCTCTCAGGTCCCCCCTGCTACCTAAGGGTCCAGCTGTCCCAGGTCCGCAGAGTCGGTGTCCGTTTGTCCATCTGCTTTCCGACTTTCGATCTGTTGTTCCTCCTTTTGCTCACCTCACCTGTCTCCCCTTCCCTGTGGTCTCACATCTTTTAATACAAAATCTCCTTAGTACTTGTAGTGGGTTTTGGGGAGAGAGAGACCGGCTGGTGTGCCTACTCAGTCTTTTTACCTAGAAGCCTCCACCTTTCCCTGGAAAATTCCTTCTCACCTTCCAAAGTCCGGCCCAGATGGCTATCCTCTAGGACATCCCCAGCGCCTCCACGGACCGCTCTTGCTGTATCCGTTTCCCTGCTCACACGTCTCTCCCTCCAAGGAGGCGGTGAGACCTGAGAGGGTAGAGCACGAAGCTAGCACACGGGTCTCTCTGGACCAAGGCCGGATGCCTATTCCTTTGAGCCGCACCTGCTGCAGAGTCTTGGGCCAGTGGGGAGGGGCAGGCACCGGGCTCTCCCCCTCTCCCTCCTCCATTCTGCCCTTCGTAGCCATGGCCTCTGAGAGCAAAGTGGAGAAGACAGACAGGAGTCTGACTTACAGAATCGTGGGGCATTTCTTAATGTCATTATGAAGCTTTGCCCTATTTTAAGTCCAACCCAAAGGAGCAAACTTTTATCCCCTCAGTTGAGACAACATCCACGTCTCATGATGAGCAGCCAGGACCGTGGTCCTTCTTCTGCCCGGGTGCACCTGCCGCGCTCGGGTCCACGGCATTCCCACGTGGGGCTGTGGGATTTCCAGGCCTCTATATCTCTCACATCCATACCTTAGTCCCCTAATGTAACTAACTTCCTCCTCTCCCCGGCCTGTCCCCCCAAAGGATCTTAGGTCACCTGAGTTTTATGTAGCAGATTAGGGAAGACGTTAGTGGGATCACCGTAGTAAATAAGCCATTTCCGGCGAGTAAGGAGAAAATGCAGACTGTATGGGGAAAACAGGAGGAGGGGCAGGGGGATGCAGAAAAAACAGAGAACAAAGGGAGCGGTTGGGGGCTGGGTCTCCCGACCTGGAGAGGTGGACGGTAGGTGGATCTATGGCCGAGGCTGGCCTCCCGGTGGGACTCGCGTGGCGATCCTGGCTTGTGCGCGTGGAGAAGTGACCACACGTGCTGTCTTCCTCGCCCGCTGTGGGAAGCGCCCCGTGAACGAGATGGGGATGTGTCAGCCCCACCAGGGCCCTGCCAGGGGTGGGTGATGTTTCCGGGGCGTCAGAACCTATAGGATGTGAGGGAGGGGTCTGTGCTGTTTGTCCTGCTCACCGAGCTCTGAGGGAGCCCTTGGGGTCCTGGAGGAGGCAGGGACAGCCCTGAGGCTCTCCCCGCTCAGAGTGGGCATATGGGGGGATCACATGCCTTGACTTGGCCTTCTGGCTGGTGTTCCCCACCACCCCCCCACCCCGGCCCCTCTGGCCAGACCTGCTCCGGTACTTGAGGTCGCCCATCTTTGAGCCGTCAGCACAGAGCCCGAGATGGGACTCGAACTCAAGAAATGTAAGATCATGATCTGAGCCGAAGTCAGATGCTTAACCAACTGAGCCACCCGGGGGCCCAACTCTTTGTGGATTTTATGCTGGTGTGTGTGTGTGTGTGTGTGTGTGTGTGTGTGTGTGTGTGTGTGTGTGTTTGTGTGTGTGTGCGCACACGCACGTGCATGCGTGCACGGACATACGTTGGGGCAGGAGGAGGAAGCAGCAGTGGCCACTGGACAGAGGGACTGAGCCTTTAGACAGAACCAGGCTCCTGAAAATCACCTTCTCTTCGAGAAATGAGTCCAATGTAATGACTACTGGGGATAAACACTTACATATTGGTCCCCGGATCCTCGCTGGAAAGGGCACTGGTAGAAGGAGACGGAAAAGCCAGGTGCCTTGTCGCGTGCCAGCTTTGTGACCCTGACACACGTTTGTGGACAACAGGGACTGAAACCCCTGACCTGCCTGCCTCATAGAGAAGAGGGATTTGAATTTGGTTCTTCTGCATATCAGCTGGTGGTTTGGGGCCAAGGCCTTAATTTCATGGACTTTGGTTTCCTCTTCTTTTACACCTGGGGCTAAGAGCAGTCCATTTATTGCGGGGTCTGTGTGAGGATTCGGCCAGATGATGCCTGAACAATGTTCAGCCCGGCATCTGGCACCAAGAAACTCCTCAATAAACGTTTGGCAGCTGTTTCCGTGGGCTCGTTAGGACGGCCAAACGAAACTTCACTTGAAGCTCTTTGGAACCTCGTCATCGACATGCATCATGATTTCTCTCTTTAATCGGAGCTTCTCGGACTGGGGAGGGTTGGGACAAGGCTGCAATTCTCTGGATTGGTGTTCGAGCCTCAGGCTGCCGGCTGTGAGGCAGGGGTCTCGGGGGGCATGCCTGGCTGGAGCTGCACGTGTGTGCACGCCTGCCTGTGGGCACACGCGCGCAGGCGTGCATGTGTGTGCCGCTCGGAGGGAAGGACCTTTCCTGCTTTTGTGTGTTTTAGAACACAGTTCGTATTGTCCAGGGGACAAAGATGTTTTCCATCCAAACCCATTGTTGCCATGGAGCCCTAAGCTGTCAGTTGGCCGCCGTGGTGTGAAGAGGCACCCGGGGATGGCGTGGGGGCTGAGGCCTCCGCCTCCGGGCCGGGACGTGCACTCGGCATCTCCCTCCTTGCCCCCGCTTGACTGGACTCAGATGCCCTGGGGACTGAGGCCCTACTGGGCAGATCATGGGACAGGGAGGCTCTGAGCGGGGCCCTTGTCGGGATGAGATCACCACACAGGATGGTGGGACACCTGTGCTGGCCCCGGCCCCGCGCGGTGATGTAACCACGGGCTTTAGCTCACAGTGGAAACATGGGGCTCGCTTTACAGTCAGGGCTGCCCGGAGTTTGTTCCTGGCCCACTCTGCTGCCACCTCGCCTCCCTTGCTCCCTGGTCCTGTACATTCCCCAGCGTGCCCTCTGCGCTCCACCCCGCCCCCCCGCCCCCCCCCACCCCGTACTGTCACGGCTCCTACGTCAGGCGTGCCCTCCCCCTCTGTCCCTTGCTTGTTTGTTTGCTCGTGTCCTTACTCACTCCTTCACTCACTCATCCAGCAGAGTTTTATTAAGTAACTACTACGTGCCAGGCACGATCTTAGGTGGCTGTGATATAGCAGTAAAGATAGGATTTCTTCCCTCATGGGACATGGGTCTAGGCCAAGAGACAGACGAGGAAAGAGGAAGAGCACTCTGTAAGACTGAGGAAAGGGAAAAGGGGTCAGTGCTGACAGATTGGGTAGATGAGGCACCAGGATTTCCAGTTGGGGGCTCCTGGGTGCCTCAGTCAGTTCACTGTAGGACTTCGGCTCAGGTCGCGGTCTCACGGTTCATGGGTTCGAGCCCTGCATCGGGCTTCGTGCTGACAACTCGAGCCTGGAGTCTGCTTCGGATTCTGTGTCTCTCTCTCTCTTTGCCCCTGCCCAGCTCGTGCGTGCACACTCTCTCTCAAAAATAAACAAACATTAAAAAAAAAGAATTGCCAATAGATTAGGCTAGTGTGGGTCATGAGCCACTTCCACAGGAAAATCCTGCTGCTTCGGGGAGCGCAGAAGCCCGACTGGCTGGGGAGGGAGCGGAGACAGTCCCGACAGTACCGCCGAGGCACTTTTCTGTAAAACTCACACAGCAGCTTGTATAAATGGATGGGGACAGTTCGATGACGCAGGAGGGAGCACGAACATTGTTGGAGAGATGTTCTTGTCGAGACAGGAGGAGATGGGATCCAGGGGGTCGGCGGCAGGTGGGCGTGTGGGCAGTCTATCCGGAGACAGCAGGGAAGCCAGAGCAGGTGTCCCCAGCTGATCTTTTCTACTGTGCGGTGGGTTCCCTGAGAGCAGAGACACTGGTGGTCAAGTTCTGTATCTTTATAATCCTCTCTTGGCAGTCAGCACACACCTATATATATATATCGGAGGGCATGTGTGCTAGGGGCCTTTGAGCTCTAATGAATCGTGCAAATCATTTGAAGTCAGCTTAAGAAATGAAGCAGGTGGGGCGCCTGGGGGGCTCAGTTGAGTAAGCGTCTGACTTCGGCTCAGGTCATGATCTCACGGTTCATGGGTTCAAGCTCTGTGTCTGGCTCTGTGCTGACAGCTAGGAGCCTGGAGTTCGTTTCAGATTCTGTGTCTCCCTCTCTCTCTGCCCCTCCCTTGATCACGCTCTGTCTCTTTCTCTCTCAAAAAAGAAAACATAAAAAAAAAAAAAAAAGAAAGAAATGAAGCAGAGTTCATGGGAAGGCTAGACGGGCTTCTTCGGGACTGACTAAAAGTGCAGCCGTGTCCGGGCAAGGAATGGACTCAGTATTTGGGAGGATGATGAGACTCGGTCTCCGATCTCTTATTCTGTTCTGAATACCAGCTTCATTTTTCCGTCTTGCTCCAGGCGGGTCCACGTGGAGAACAGGGCTGCCCCTTTCTTTGAAGTTACAGTTCCAGACCCAAGGGTAGATTGCCTCCAGGTTCTGATTCCTAGAACCCAGGTCAAATAGCTGGATTGGATTGGCTGATTGGTGTCCATCACTGGCCCCATCCACCGTGTGGGGACAGAGGCAGGGACGTGTGACTCTGGCAGTTGGAAGCTCTCCTTGTGGGTAGGGCGGGAAGCCCCCCCGAGAGAAGGGGTTGGGAAGACCCCTCGGTCAGCCTCACGGCAGTGGGAACGGCTAGGGAGGTGGGGATGGATGGATGGGCGTTTTAGCCACGTCGCCGGGTAATACCAGCAGCTCAGCAACCTGGGCAGAAAGCAGGAGGGCTTGGGGTCCTGGGGGCGCATCTCTGAGGATAGAGCTGTGACCACGGGTGAGGATGTGGAACAGGACACTGAAGGAAGGAGGCTTATTGCTACCAGCCAAGGCTTTCTGGAAACTTCTTGCTTCCCTTCTTACCAGGAAGCTAGGACGTTTCTCCTCCATATTTGCCCTCCAGCTGCTGAAGGGGGCACAGTTTTCAGCCTTGACATGGCTTGGCTTCTACAAATGAGCTGAGCCACATGGAGCCCTTCTCTTCTGGGATGGGGGGTCGGGGGGGGGGGCAGCCCAGGTGCTCCAGGTGGCCCGGGGAGGCGGTGGCATCCTGTCCTCTCCTTCCGCTGCTTTGGAACTGGTCTTGCCGCAACCCAGTCTCCCGCTTCCTTGGTAGGCTACCCGGAGCCAGAGGTGACCTGGTACAAGGATGACCAGCAGCTGGACCGCTACTGCGGCTTGCCGAAGTACGAGATCACGCACCAGGGCAACCGCCACACGCTGCAGCTCTACAGGTGAGGCTCCGCGCCCGAGGGTCCCGTGGCCCCAGCGGAAGTGGGCTCACCTGGACGCACATGCGCAGGCGGGATCTAGGGGGGGTGGAGGGGGGGTGGGGTCCTGCTGCCGACTTGAACCTGCTGCTGACAAACCGGGTCTGCTCGCGGGTCCCCCCCGGGGTGGGAGCGTTTCTGACAGCCCGAGCATGGAGCACACCCAGAGGAGGTCCTGACCCGGGGAAACATTTTCCATGAGGTCAGCTGCCAAAAAAAGCTCCTGTGTCATCCTGACTTCACAAGTGGGCCGTGCGGGTCACCTGCTCCAGAAGGGAGCTGCCCGGGGCCCCGAGGCTAATCCCTGCCCAGAACAGCATGACCTGGGCCCGCCCCCTCCCTGTCGCCAGCCTCAGTTTCCCCATCTGTACTGATGTCTGAGAGGGGTGTGGCACTCGGGGCAGGACCCGAGGGGGACGGGGCTGGCTGGGGGTGGGGTGGGGGGCACGGGGCCTCTCGCCTGGCGGGAGTGAAGAGGGGGAACGGGTTGGCATCTCTGGCTCCCACGTCTAGGTGCCAGGAGGAAGATGCGGCCATCTACCAGGCGTCCGCCCGGAACACCAAGGGCATCGTGTCGTGCTCGGGGGTCCTGGAGGTCGGCACCATGACCGAGTACAAGATCCACCAGCGCTGGTTCGCCAAGCTGAAGCGCAAGGCGGCGGCCAAGATGCGCGAGATCGAGCAGAGCTGGAAGCCCCGGAAGGAGGCGGCCGGGGACGCGGACGCGCTGCGCAAGCTCAGCCCCGACCGCTTCCAGCGCAAGCGGCGGCTGAGCGGGGCCGAGCAGGTGCCCCCGGGGCCCCCCGGGGCGGCCGAGGACGCGCCCCCCGCCGCGTGGCGGGCGGAGGCCAGCGAGCCCGCCGGGCACCCGGCCCTGGGCCTGATCCACAGCTTGGCCCCCGCGGAGGTGACCACCAACGGGGAGGCCGCCCCCGAGAACGGGGAGGACGGCGGGCAGGGGCTCCTGACCTACATCTGCGAGGCCATGGAGCTGGCGCCTCCGAGAGCCCCCCAAAAGGAGTCCGGGGCCAAGAAGAAGAAGAAAGACGAGGACCCTAAGCGAGGCCCGCGGAGGCCAGAGTTCGAGAAGGAGGCCGGACGCCACCGTTCTCCTGACGGCCGGGCCCCGACTTCGGACAGGCCCGACCCCTCGGGGACACGGGGGCGCGTGGACGCGGGGCAGGGTCCGGCCCGGCCTGGAGGCAGCGCGGCCCGCGGGCCCGGGACCTCGGGAGCCGATGGCCGCAAGCAGCCGGCGGCCGCCGTGGGCGCTCCAGACCCGGCCCCGACGGCCGCCGAGGGCGCGGCCCGGGAAGGGTATTTCTCCCTGAAGGACCTGTACCTGGAGAGCACCCGGGGCGGCAGGCCCCCGGGGGAGCAGGGGCCCCACACCCCAAGGGGCAGGGCGCCCGGCGAGGCCGGGGGTGAGAGGGCGCCCACCGGCCCCGGCCAGCCTGCCGCCTCCGCCCCGCAGCCCGCCAGGCCTTTCAACAGGAGGAGGTTTGCCCCTCCGAAGCCCCAAGGGGAGCCAGCCGCCAGCGGCGAGCCCGAGTCTGCCCCGGGCCAGGCTCCAGAAGCCTCGGGCAAGGCCTCAGCTCAGGCCTCTGCCCAGGTGCCCACGCCCCCTGCCCGGAGGAGACACAGCACCCGCGACAGCCCCCTGCAGGGGCGAGGAGGCCCCAGGACTCCAGGAGAGGTAGGTGTGGGTGTTGGGTGCCGAGAGGCTGCTCTGGGAAGCTGACCTCATGGAAACTCTTGCTCCAGCCGCTGGGCAGCCAGTGAGCAGTGGGCTATTTATAGAAGGGGGTGAGGTGGTGCGGGAGTGCCAGCCAGGAGCAGGGGACCACAGGCCTGGCCCTCGCCCCAGCCAGCCTCCAGATGCCAGGCCTCGGGGCTGCACGGCCTGACTGTGACCCTCTCCTGGGACAGCGTGGGGGCTCACGGCCAAGGGTCCCGGGCCCCAGAGGGAGGTCAGGAAAAACGGTGTTCTCTGGGGGAGGAAAGAGCCCGTGGAGACTTTTCCGTGGGCAGCAGTGTGTCGTGGGGAGACTGAGGAACATGAGTGCGCTGGATGCTTATCAGAAGATTTTTAAAAATAACAACCATTAGTGGGTTCGAGCCCGCAAAGGGCTTTGTGCTGGCAACTTGAAGCCTGCTTGGGATTCTCTCTCTCTCTCTCTCTCTCTCTCTCTCTCTCTCTCTCTCCCTCTCTCCCTCTCTCCCTCTCTCCCTCTCTCTCTGCTCCTCCCCCACTTGCGAGGCCTCTGTGTCTCTCAAAAATAAATACATAAACTTAAAAAAAAACCATTAAAAGTATACATATCAGGAGCACCCAGGTGGCACAGTCGGTTAAGCTTCCGACTTCAGGTCATGATCTGATTCATGTGAGTTCGAGCCCTGCGTTGGGTTCTGTGCTGACAGTGCAGAGGCTGCTTGGGATTCTCTCTCCCCCTCTCTCTGCTCCTCCCCCTGCTTGCTCTCTCTCAAAAAAAGTAAATAAACTTAAAAAAAAAATCAACTGCCTAGGAAATTCTGGTTTAGTCTGGATTTTTATCTAAGATTTTGGAGTCGGGTCTACTCATGTGTAAAGCTGACTGCTTAATTTTGTGATTTGGGTACGTGGTAAAATCAGAATAAAAACACTCCCTGCTTCACGAGGCTGCTGAGAACCTGTGCTCAGCGCAGGGCCGGGTGCACGTTAAGAACTGAATAAATGGCAGCAGAGAGAAGCTAGTTACTGCGGGGGGTGGAGACGCTGACCCCCTTACGTGGGAACAGGAGTGCCGTCGTTTTCGGGGGTCATGTAGCCAACAGAAGGTGATGTTTTGTGCGGAGGTAGGGATGGGGGTATCCCCTCTTCAAAGAGAGGGGCAGGTGGGCGGCAGCATGAGGGAGTTTGGGGACCTGGGAGGGACAGGATTGAGAGGCATGACAGAGGAGACCGTCCCATTTGGCCAGTGCCAATCCCGTCTGAGGGGCCAGAGGGCGGGCGGTGTTTCCCGGGAGTTTCGCCAGGCGGTTTTACAGCGGACGGTGTTCCTTAAGAGGGGCAGAGAGGAAGAGCGTTTCAAAAGTCAGGGCCAACCATGTAAGGGACAAGCCACCTGCCCCCAGACCTCGTGGAGGGCACAGGGAAGGGGTGCTTCACGGACAAGGTGGGGGGCTGCCTTTCCTATAGAGAGAACGTCCCTCAGGGAAGGAGGGAGAGACCAGTGTTTTGGTTTTGTGTTCTTAAAGTTATTTATTTATTTTGAGAGAGAGCGAGTGCACGGGAGGAGCAGAGAGAGCGGGAGAGAGAGAGAGGCTCAAGCAGGCTCCACGCTGTCGGCGCAGAGCCTGCCGCCGGCTCGAACTCAGGAGCCGTGAGATCCTGACCTGAGCGGAAATGGAGAGTCGGGCGCCCCAGGGAGAGATCAGTTTTAAGGGCGATCAGGGGAACTGGTTTTTTTTGTCAGTGGTGCTGAGTCAGCCTGTGGGGCCAGTTGTTCCAGGGGTTGGGAGTGGAGCGGCCCTCAAACCAGACTCTGGAGTCTATTGGTGACTCACCCCTCCGGCTTGGTCTCCCGCTTGGCAGCTGGTGTGGTGACTTCCCAGCGGCCCAGATGGGGCTGCTCTGTGTGCCTGACGGCCCACAGGCTGGACAGCAGGGCCTTGCTGCAGGGACGGCCCTTCTGGGCCCCCAGGGAGCTCATTTGGGAAGTGACCAGGCCGGCAGCCAAGTCTGAGTGAAGGTGGCCTCCCTGACCACAGTGGTGGGGACACCACAGCCGGGCCAGCTGCACCTCCTGGCAGGGCCCTCCTTGCCTCTCAGGAGAGACAGGCGCACCGATCCGTCTGTTTCTACAAAATGCTTGTGTGGCTTTCGTTCTAGGCTTTAAAACATTGTGAAATAGATCACACACGTGAGCAGCTGTGTGTATGTTGAAGCTGCTGCTTTTTAGTGGCTGAATTTGATTGCTTTTTCATGGTCTTTTTAAAAATTTTTTGAAAATGTTTATTTATTTTTGAGAGAGAGAGAGAGAGAGTGCGAGTAGGGGAGGGGCAGAGAGTGAGGGAGACACAGAATCCGAAGCAGCGCCAGCTCTGAGCTGTCAGCCCAGAGCCCGATGTGGGGCCCAAACCCACCAACTGTGAGATCATGACCTGAGCCGAAGTCTGACTGAGCCACCCAGCGCCCCATGTTTTTTCATATTCTTACTCTATCAAATCTTAAAAAACACCTTGTTTTTCTGACTATGAAAGAACCCCATGGTCATGGTGAAAAATGGGGGGGGGGAGCATGCCGTGGAGAAAGTAACAATTCACCTAGAATTCTACCACTGAGAAGCGTCTTGGTCTGGATGTATCTACCAATCTTTGTGTGTATGTAGTTTCATTGTTTTTAAAATGCAATCTGTGCTGTTCATCTGATTCAGTTTTATATCCTGCTTTCTTCACTTGTCGCTATTTCATGAGCATCTTCTCACGGTTTCTAAAAATTATCTGGAAAACTAATGGTTGCATAAGGTGCCACAATATACATGTTTTAACCATTTCTTTCATGGGTTGTGCACTCCCTGCCTATTCTAAGGTTCGCTAAGTATTCATCCACATTTTAAATAATTTTTTGTTTTTTGAATGTCTTCATTTGACTTTTAAATTAACCTGGAATTGATTGGGGTGTATAATATAGCATCGGTTTCCAGCTCAATTTTTGGTTAGCAAGTAGGTAATTTCCCCCAGTATCATTTGCGGAATGTTTAATTCTTAGCTATTAGTTTATGATTCTTTATGTACTAATTTTTATACACATTAAAGCCTACTTTAGTTCCTGTATATATACTTATACTAACCCGTGAATCTGTTTGTTGATTCTTACAACAGAATGACCTTGTTTGAATGATTGTAGCTTTAATTTCCGGCAAAGCAATCCTCTTAGACTTCTTTTAAAATTTTTCTTAGCCGTTCTCTCTTATTTATTCCTCTAGGAAAACTATAGAATCATTGTTTGAAATTCTTTAAATTCCCACATACCAGTTTTGTAACCTTGTACCTCTATATTTACAATTTTTTTTAAATCACATTTTTAAAAAAGTGGAAAGCTGTTTTTAACAAGATCAAAAGCCTTTTAAATCTTTTCATGGAAAACTGAAGTTCAATTTGCATTTGGAATGATCTTTAAAACTTGCTAGGTATATATTTTAATCAGCTTTATTGATATACATATGTGTATATACATATATAGCATTCACCTATTCCAATGTACGATTTAATATGCAGAATTTAGAATTATGCAGGCATTACCACAATCCCATTTTCGAACGTTTCCATCCCCCTAAAAAGGCCCCTGCTCCTTTTTGCAGTTCATGTGTTCCCACCCCCAGACCCAGGCGGCCGCTAACGTGCTTTCTGTCTCTATGGCTTTGGTGATCTTGTTGGGATTATCGTAAGTATAAGAATTAATTTGGAAAAAATCCACATCTTAATATTTAGCTTTCTCAGCGGACAGCTTGGTATTCGTTTCCACTATCCAAGCCTTCTTTCATGTGTCTTTTTAAGTTCTGATGCCGTCTTCCTGTGAGCCCAGCCTGTCTCTTGCAGGGTCAGTACTCGAAGGATCTGGACTCTGGGCTATGACGCCCCTGCCCCCGGGCCCCCTTCGTTGTCTTGATTCCCCTTCCTGGGAATGGGGGGCATCTCTGGCCGTTTAAGTGAGGCTTCCATATTGGATATGGATGAGGAGCAGATGCTCGGACTGAGGCCTCTTGGGTTGTGAAGAACGTCTGGACACCACCCTCCCCGGCCCTTGAGCCCAGTAATGCTGTGTAGACAGCTCCTTCCCCAGGCAGAAGCAATCTTTCCTGAAGGTACTTAGTGACTCGGGCCTGGCCTCCAATACCCTCAAAGGCTGCTTTTTTAGTGCCCTAACCTGAGATCTTCCCTAAGACTGGCTTAGATCTCCGGAGCTTAGGTACAGGAGTGTGGGGACATGGTGGAATGCCCCGTCTGCCCAGATCCTTGGAGGGGACGGTATAGACACGGAGAGCTCTGCTGAATGCCTTGGGACCTCAGTGCCTCTTCTTGGGAAACCCTGTAGGTCTTGGGGTGATCACACGGAGATTTGGAAACTCCCCTCCCACAATAAGGCATCGTTGGTTTTCAGAGAATACATGAATACAAGTATTTTCTGAGAGGGGGCTTGAGGAGGGACATGGGCCTTGCCTCAAGGAATTATCTAGTGAGTCGAGGGCATTAGGCTTACACCAAGCCACAAGTACGAAGAGGGCGTGGTGAATGGTCACTGCAGTGGGTTCCCAGGGAAGGAGGTGGGGTGGTCCACGGCCGCCAGGGAAGGCATCTGGGTAGTGGCCAGACTGGCTGGCAGCATGTGCGGGGCTCATTCCTGGAAATACCATAGTAGAAAAACATCAAACAGACTATTTTTATATAGAAGAATGTCCATAATATCCCCAGGTTGAAAGAGTTTGGATAGGTGGGAGAGAGGAAGGGAGGCATTCTGGGAAGGACAGGGAGCACGAAGCAGCGGTAAGATGGTGGGCTGGACCAGGAATGCGCACCTGCCTCTCCTCATCTTAATGTCTGATGCTTTTAAGGCATCCCAACACTTTTTCTTCTCCTTTGTGTCCTGTATTCTGCTTTGGTTTGTTTAGCACAAAGTGTAACATCATCTAGGCTTGGGGGTGAGACAGAACGGAGGGAGAGCTAACATTTACTGAGTATCAGCTTCCAGTAAGGCTTGGTTGGATAGTTCAGACCGATTTCCCTAGAGAGGACAGCGAGTAAAGCACAGAGTGAAGGGTTAGCGGCCCAGGATATGGGAGAAAATGGAAAACCAGAAAATGGTGAACCCGGTATTTGGCATAGCTCCTATCCTGCAGCTGTCCGCTCCTCCAGAGAGGTGAATGAGAGACTCAGCAGTGTTTTGGACAGCCTCATGGGACTCGGGGACACAAAGGTTGGCATCTGTGGTCTCAAGAGTTGTAGTCCTGGTCAACCCCCTGTTCTTCGGGTTGGGAGCCTGAAGGAATAGTGAGCCAGAAGTAAATTACCCGCCCAGGGACTGAGGCTTAGCTCTGAGGTACTCAGGTGTCTAAGATGTATCTCAATCCCTGAAGCCAGGTTAAGGTGATTCAGGACACCTGGTGCCTCCAAGGTGGAAGCAAAAATCATCTGGAGGATGAGAGTATCACTTTAAGACTCAAATTATTTTTTTTTAAGTTTATTTTTTTATTCTGAGAGAGAGCGAGCACAAGCAGGGGAGGGGCAGAGAGAGAGGGAGAGAGAATCCCAAGCAGGCGCTGTGCCATCAGTGTGCAGCCCGACGCGGGGCTCAGTCCCACAGGCTGTGAGATCATTGCCTGAGCCCAAATCAAGAGTCAGAGGCTTGAGTGGCTGAGCCTCTAATTATTTTTAAAAAGCACTTCAGATATAATATTTGGCACCCAAATGAAGATAAGCAGGCCCACCAAGAGAGGAAAATACAGAAAAGAAGTGTCAAAAGCAAGACCAGCAGACCGTAGAAATGTGTCCACAGGGGCTCCAACTTTTCCAGCATTTGGAATTATGAGACACGGACTATGAAACTAAAACTCTATTTCCCATATTCAAAGAAGGTAAAAAACGAGATTGAAAATTTCAGAGAACTGGAAACTATAAAAAGTGGCAAAGACTTAAAAACCAGCCGACTAGAGATCCAGAACTGACATGTCCAAGCTCTGGTGTGAAGCTGGTTGCTGTGGGGGCAGCATGTCGGTTCTGACACAGGCGGAGCAGACACACCCACCCTGTATCCGCCGCTGAACGCAGCTCACAACGTGGACAAAGTGCATGGTGTGACCAACCATTCGACGACTTCGATAAGCAAATAGTAACAGGCAGCTGGGGGAAGAAGACCAGAATTCAAAATATCCCAGAACCGGCGGTGTTTACTTGTCTTGTTTGTTTATTTGTTTGTTTCTTAAATCGGGTATTCTCTGGCCTGGTCTTGATGCAGTCAGAAACTCAGAAGTAAGCATCAGCTTTACTTTAGGAGAAGCCCCCTGCTTCAGATCAGGCTTGAGGAATAGGAAATGAATCTCGTGGTGGGGACAGTAATGGGAGAAGAGGCCACAGGGGTCGAATTTTGAGGGAGGGGAATCTGTCCTTCATTCCGAGAAGCTATGGTCCCCAAGAGGGAAGGATGAATCTCTGTTGCTTCCTCTCTCTCTGTCTCTGTCTCTCTTCCTTGGCCTAGGACACAGGTTCCTTTGTGCAAGTTTGTGACAGGAGAAAATGAAGCCCCAGCTATCTGGCCAGAGGACTGAAAAAGGGGACCTTTGGATCCAGAAAGTACAGGGGAGATCATGGAGAAGGAACATTTGGGAAAATGACTTCTTGAGCTGTTTATAAGTTCCTGGGCTCATCCCCAAGTTATTCATGCATGCATGGACCTAGTTTTGAACCGTGTATCAAAAATTTTGAGAGTGAAACTAAAAAACCATCATCCAAGTCCCAGACTGGCCACTGGGTGGCATACACACCAGATAGATCCGGATAGCACTGCAAAGGCTTTGAAAAATGGAACTGACATTGACCCTAGGACTTCAAAAGACTGAATGGAACTTACAGCCTGAACACAACCAAGTAGATTGATCGTCTGATAAGACACGATATTAACATTATCCATAGGGTCTCATGATATTTCAAATGTCTAGGATACAATGAAAACTACATGGCCTGTGAAAAGCCAGGAAATCTCACCTTGCCTGGGAGAAGACAGCTCTAGAATGCCAAAGTCAAGATGGCAGAGAGGTTGGAATTATCTGACTTAAAATCAGCTACTATAAAAATGTGACAAAACGTAAGGGTAAACACCCTGAAAATAAATGGAAACATATAAAGTCTCTGCAAAGGAATATGAGCTACAAAGAACCAAACTTTTATTTTCAGAACTGAAAAATGCAGTAATTGAAATGAAACACTTTCTGGTTGGGCATAATAGCAGAATGAAGATGACAGGAAAAGGTCAGTGAACTTGAAGATAGATCGATAGAAATTATTTAATGTGAATAACAGAGGTGGGAAAAGCAGGAAAAAGACATAAAAAGAGTTTCAGGGACCTGTGGCACAATATCGAAACATCTAATGTTTATGTCATTGGAAACCCAGGAGAGGAGTGTGGTACGTAAATATATATACATACGTATATACATGTATATGTGTATATATGTATACGTACATATATACGTATATGTATAATGGTTGAAAACTTCCCAAATTTGGCAGAAGACACAAATCTACAGATAAAAAGTTCAGCAAATCCCAAATAAGATATGCCTGCAGAATTCTATGCCAAGAAACAGTAATCAGATTGCTGAGAACTAAAGACAACACAAAAATCTTGAAAGTAGCCAATTAAAACACATTATTTATAGGGGAACAGTGGTTGAAATGACTACAGATTTCTCATTAGGAACAACGGAGATCAAAAGGCAGTGGAATAACAGACCTGCTGAATGAAAAGACCTTTCACTCTCTAGGTCTATAGTCAGTATTGGAGGTGAAACAAAGACATTACCAGATAAAGCTGAGAGAATACATCATTGGCAGATCTGTTCTAACAGAATTGCTAACGTGCATTTTTTCCATGGAGGGAAGTGATACCAGAAGTGAACTTGTATCATCTGGAATGAAAGAATGACAGAAAGATACATAGCTGGGTAAACATGCAACAGAGAGAGAAGTAGGACTTAAATATGGTGGTAAAATCACTACGTCTCCCTTGAAGACGTAAAATACTGACTCTAAATAGCCTCTGAGAAGATAAGTATATATATTGTTAGCCCTAGAGCAGCAATAAAAATACTGTACAAAGAAATGTGGTAAAAAAACCACAATAGGGGTGCCCGATTGGCTCTGTCGGTTGAGGATCTGACCCTTGATCTCAGCTCAGGTCTTGATCTCAGGGTTGTGAGTTCAAGCCCCGGTTTAAAAAAAAAATCACAATATATAAATTAAAGTGGAATATTAAAATAGCTCAAATCTAAAAGAAGACAGGAAGGGGGAAGAGAGGAAGGAAAAAACAGAGGAAACAAATAGAAAACAAATAATAAAATAATTGACCTAAACGCAAACATATAAATAATTATACTAAATGTAAGTGGTCTAAACACATAATAAGAGACATTGGGAGAATGGGCCAAAAACCATTCTCAGCTCTATGCTTTTTACAAGAAATTGACTTCAATTATAATGATATAAGTAAGTCAAAGGTAAAATAATAGAAAATATACACTATGCGAACAATAATTAATTGAAAACTGGAGTGACCGTATTAATTTCAGACAAAATAGACTCCAGGGCAAAGAAAATTACTGGGGAAAAATAGTGAATTACACAATGAGAAAAAGGTCCATTCAGGAAAATATAATTTTAAAAAATGTGTTTGCCTCTAACAACAGAGCTTCCAAATATGTGAAGAACTGGAAGGGGAAACAGACAAATCAACCATTATAGTTGGAAACTTAACATTCTCTGAGGAATTGCTTGAACTAGCAGACAGAAAATCAGTGAGAATAAAAACAGAAGAGACCTGAACAGCGTGATCAACCAAATGGGTCTGACAGACTCACAGAATACTCCATGTAACAACAGAATGCTCGTGCTTTTCAAGCGCATGTAACACATTTACCAAAATAGACCATATCCTGGGTCATAAACAAACCTTAACAAATATAAAATAATTGAAATCATACAAAGTACGTTCTCTGACCAAAATGAAATTAAGCTACAAGTCAGTGACAGAAGGAGAATCAGAAAGGCTCCAAACACTTTAAAATATTTGTGACACACTCTTATGGGTCAAAATGGAATGCCTTATTTATTTATTTATTTATTTATTTATTTTTGAGAGACAGAGAGAGACAGCACGAGCAGGGGAGGGTCAGAGAGAGGGAGACACAGAATCAGAAGCAGGCTCCAGGTTCTGAGATAGCTGTCAGCATAGAGCCTGATGCGGGGCTCGAACCCACAGATTGAGATCACGCCCTGAGCCGAAGCTGGATGCTTAACCGACTGAGCCACCCAGGCGCCCCTAGAGTGGAAAGTCTTAAGGACAATTGGGAAATATTACAAAAAATTGTTAATGTTTATTTTTGAGAGAGAAAGAGAAAGAGAATGAGCTGGGAAGGGGCAGAGCGAGAGGGAGACACAGAACTGGAAGCAGGCTCCAGGCTTTGAGCTGTCAGCACAGAGCCTGACACGTTGCTCGAACCCACGAACCATGAGCCACCCAGATGCCCCAGAAAATATTCTTAACTGAATCAAAATGAAAATACAACACATCAAAATTTTTGGATGGCATTAAATGAGTGTTTTGAGGAAATTTTATAGCATGAAATATTTATATTAGGAAGGAAGAAAGGTCTGAAGTCAAAATCTAAGCTCCTGTGTTGAGAAACCAGAAAGGGAAGATTAAAGTAAACCCAAAACCAGGAGGAGGAAGGAGAGAATAAAGGAAAGAGCAGAAAATGATGACACTGAAAACAAAAATAGCTGTGGAGAGAACAAATTAAACCAAAATCTGGTTATTTAAAAAAAAAATCAGTAATATCGATAAACTTCTGGCAAGACTCACAAAGAAAAAAATGAGAGAAGACACAAATGACCAGCATTAAGGATGAAAGAAAGGCTTGACCGTGGTGGTCATTTAGCCATCTACAGGCATATCAAAACATCAAATTGTACACCTTAAATTATACCATTTTTGTCAATTTATACCTCAATAATGATTTTTTTTTAAAAGAATAAAAAGTCAGGATGCCTGGGTGGCTCAGTCAGTTGAGAGTCCAACCCTTGATTTTGGCTCAGGTCATGATCCTGGGATGTGGGACTGAGCCCTGCATCGTGCTCGGTCCTGAGCTTGGAGCCTGCTTGAGATTCCCTCTCTCCTTCCCTCCACGCCTCTCCCAGGCTTGCTTGCATGTGCTTTCTCTAAAAATAAAAGGAAAAAAATTAAAAATATTAAGAAAGAGAATGGCAGGTGATATCTCTAGAGGCCTTGCAGCCATTAAAAAGATACTAAAGGGCTACTATGAAAAACAGCACGGAGTTCAAAAACTTAGATGAAATAGACCAATTCTTTAAAAACCATTTGTGGTTTTTACCCAAACTCGTGCAAACAATGAGACAACTCGAATAACCCCGCAACTGTCACAGAAATAAAATTTGTAGTTAAAAATCTCCCAAAAAAAGAAACCTTCAGGGCCAGATAGTTTTACTGGCAATTCTAGCAAACGTTTAAAGATGCTGAAGCCTCAGAATCAGCTCTGGGTCTGGGTCTCAGGAGAAGATTCCAGATCCGAGGCACTGCCCGCACCAGTCCCGTCAAGCTCCTGGTTTTGCCACCTCCCTTCCTCCCCAAGCCCTTGGCTTCCCCACGCCATCGCCCCTCCTTGAGGGCTAGAAGCTATAGAACTTTCCAGTCAGTACTTGGTTCCTGGATCCTCCTATGTGCTGGAGCCTGCGCAGGATGCAAAGGTGTATCAGACTGAGTGCTTAATCTCTGGGAATTTATGAGGAAGACGGTAAGGATGGAAAATTAAACCTACGGATGTTCTTTGCAGTGAAAAAGCTCACACAGGACCAGCTGGGTTGGCCCCGGCTCACACAGGGGTTGTTTGAAAAGAATACATGAGTCTTCCTATCTCTACACAGTTCCAAATGTAGACAGACAGACAGACAGACAGACAGACACACACACACACACACACACACACACAGTGTTTAGAGAGGTCAGCCTTTGCAGCAGTGTCCAGAAAGCATCCAACTGACCATTCATCATATAGTTACTGAGCACCCCCTCTAGTGCTGAGCCTGTGCTGGGTCCACCTCTTCGAAGGGGAAGAGTTTACACATTAACAGGTGACACATGGGCACGCCTGGGGGGCTCAGTCGGTTAAGCGTCCGGCTTTGGCTCAGGTCATGATCTCACAGTTCATGGGTTCGAGTCCCGCGTCGGGCTCTGTGCCGACGGCTCGGAGCCAGGAGCCTGCTTCGGATTCCGTGTCTCCCTCTCTCTCTGCCCCTCTGCCACTCGATCGGGCTTTTAGGCCTTATCCTGTGAATCGTGATAAGCCCTTGAGAGGTTTTAAGCAGCGGAGCACCGCAACCAGATCTACATTTTGGTAAGGCCGTTTGGGCTGCAGTGAGGCAAAGACAAGAGTCATGAATGCGAGTCAGGAGGCTTTACAGTCGTCCAGGCGAGACGGAATTGTTGGCAGCGTGGTCTGGGCCGTTGGCAGTGAAGACAGAGGAGGGGATGGATATTGAGACACGGAGGACGTAGGTTCCGCCAGGACTCAGGGACTGATCAGGCTTAGGGATGGGGAGTGAAGTAGCTTTAATCGAAACCTCTGGGGGCACCTGGCTGGCTCAGTCGGTGGGGCGTGGGAGTTTTGATCTCGGGGTTGTGAGTTTGAGCCTCATGTTGGGTGTAACGATTACTTTAAAATCTCAAAAAAAAAAAAGCACAAAACCTCTGTTCTCATCAGTCTTGTGTGAAAAGTTAGCATTTTCTTCATCGTTTTCATGCCCATGTTCGTGTTTCCTGATGCTAGAGCACCAGGAGTAAACAGAAGCTTCTAACGTATCACTAGGTGCTATTTGGTGGCTCCAGTGGGTTTTAGTCTGTCAGTATCTTACTAGTTGTCAGAGAAGTTGGGGGCACATTTTTACTAAATTTCTCTGTCCAGTTAGAGTTATATTTTGATGGGTCCTCATCATCACCACACTCTTTTGTTTTTCTCATAGTTATAACATTCATTCAAAATTCAGTAGCTTTTGGGGTGCCTGGCTGGCTCAGTCGGTTAAGCATCCGACTTCAGCCCAGGTCATGATCTCACAGTTTGTGAGTTCGAGCCCCACATCAGGCTCTGTGCTGACAGCTCAGAGCCTGGAACCTGCTTCTGATTCTGTGTCTCCCTCTCTCTCTCTGACAGTCCCTCACTCACGCTCTTTGTGTCTCTCTCAAACATAAAACTGTTAAAAAAATTCAAAATTCAGTAACTTTACGTTCTATACTTATTTCAAATGTAGTTTAATTAAATGTATTTTAAAGTCTTTCTTTGTATGATCTGTTTGGTTTTGTGTGTGGTTCTTCTGATAACTAGAAATATTTTTATGTGGTCATTTATAACTTATATTTTATATAATACCAGTAAGTATACTATCTGTTCCATTGGAGTCCTTTATTTAAATGTTTATTTTTGAGAGAGAAAGACAGGATGCAAGTTGGGGACGGACAGAGAGAGAGGCAGACACAGAATCGGAAGCAGGCTCCAGGCTCCAAGCTGTCAGCACAGAGCCCGACACAGGGCTCGAACCCATGAACCATGAGATCATAACCTGAGCTGAAGTCAGACACTTAACCGACTGAGCCCCTCAGGTCCCCCCGGTGTCTTAATTTTTTATGATGAGCTACGATAAAGTGTTTCCACTACCTTTTCCCCTGTCATTTTCTATCCCGTATTAGCCCCCACATCTTACGGTGCTGATCATCTCTGCATAGTTAAAAGTCCTGTGTTTCTGTGACCTGGTGTTTCAGCTTCGAGTAAACCTTCGGCTCTGGCTTGTGTCGTTGATAGTCACGGCGCTTAGCCACTCGCCATCTTCCTCCTTCCACGTTTGTCCTCGTGTCATCCCTGCCGGGTCTGGGCAGACAGCACTCGCGTTCTGCTCTGTTTCCGCAAACCCCTCTGGTTTTCGTCCTGGTTCTGTGGTTAATAAGTATTTGATGCTCACCGCCAAGTCTTTCCTAATCATCTTTTGGTCCGCAGTGTGTTCTCCGGGAGTTTCCTCCCTGGGAACCGTATTCCTTACATCCTTGTAGGTTCAAAAGCCATTTTCCGAGCTTCGAGGCGCTCAGGATTCTGCCTCAGCAGCGTGTTTTCGCTGGCGTTGTCTGAGACAGTGGCAGGGGCCTGTTCCACTCTCCTTTCCCCGTGCGGGCCGTGCGCTCCTGGCTTCGGGGACAGACTCCCACGGTTCATCGCTTGCATACAACACCCAGTGCTCATCCCAACAGGCGCCCTCCTCAGTGCCCATCCCCCGTTTCCCCTCTCCTCTGTCCCTCCTCCATCAGCCCTCAGTTCCCTGTATTTAAGAGTCTCAAGGGTTTGTCTCCCTCCCTCTCTGTTTGAAACTATTCTTTCCTCTTCCCTTCCCCCCATGGTCTTCTGTTAAGTTTCTCAAGGTCCACGTATGAGTGAAAACATATGATACCTGTCTCTCCGCCTGACTTGTTTCACTTAGCATGACACCCTCGAGGTCCATCCACGTTGCTACAAATGGCCAGATTTCATTCTTTCTCATGGCCATGTAGTACTCCATCGTGTATATATACCACATCTTCTTGATCCATTCATCAGGTGATGGACATGGAGGCTCTTTCCATGATTTGGCTATTGTAGACAGTGCCGGTAGGAACACTGGGGTACATGGGCCCCTGTGCCTCTGCATGGTTTTTTGTTCTTGTTTGCTTTGTTGATTTTGATTATATTCAGGAGGAAAAGAGACAGATTCCGGTGTTAGGCCACTATCTTTAGACCAGAGATCCTTCATTATTTTTGGGTGCTGTTCTAATCTAACAGCAGAGAGCATGGGATTTAAAGCTAGACCCACTTGGCTTCTGAGCTGACCTCTCCTGCTTACTATCTGACTGACGGTGGGTGATCACTTTTCTCCCTCCACCATCAGTATTCGTATCTCTGCAATGGAGATCATGCTCACGACTATTTCCTATTGTGAGGAGTGAGCGAGGTAAGATATGTATAATAAGCGGGGACCTAGCATGGCGCTTTGCAAGTAGCGGGTGTTCAAAAGGGCAAGAACACAATGTTTCCGAGACTTTCCGGCACAGGTGGCATTCATAACTACTTTCACCTTCTCTGTTCGGATGGCGTCATGTTACCGCCACCCGCTCAGCGTTAACGGTGGATGCTGTCACTGAGGCCGTTATGGGGAGACCCTATGACTCTCTCCCATGTCACCCATGATTCTATCCGCTGGAAGACAGGGCCAAAAAAAGGGGGCAGAGGGATTTCTCAGAAGCCCCGGAGAGAGGATCCCCTCCTCCAAATGGCAGGGCAGAGGGGTAGGATGGCACACAAGCAGGGTCTTTGGAGAAAGGCAGGGTTTCTTCGGGGAGAGGGGGGAAGGGCCAGAGCTAGGCCTGGATTCTGGACATTCCTCGGTCCAGACTCTGGATGGGGTCACTTCCGGATGAGGTCGGAGGGGGCTGGGATGCCAGCGTGAAAGGGGTCCTCGGGCCCATGTAGCCAAGTTCTTGCTTTTGCCCGTGTGTGCTCAGGTCCCGGAATCCCCGGAGAAGCCAGCCCCGGCCATGCCGGCCAGTGGCAGTGGTGGTACGGCCTCTGCTGGCCACAGCTCCTCCAGAAGCCAGGGCGCCATTGAGCCCATGGACACAGAGACCCACGAGGATCAGAGGACAGCATCTGCTGATCAGCAGCCTGGAGGCAAGAAGAATACAGAAGCGGATGGGAAGATGCAGGTGGCTAGGAGGACCCAGAGGACACAGGCAGATAGGGAGCCCCAGGTGGGCACCTCACCACAAGACGGGGAGAGGACAGTGTCAGCCAGGAGTTCCCAGGACGCTGCGGTGGCTCAGGGAAGGGCAGGAGCACAGGAGGAAAGGACGCAGGCAGAGAGGATGCAGGAAGACAGGAAGACACAGGCAGACGAGAAGACGCAGGCAGACAGGAGGATCCAGGAAGACAAGGGGACACAGTTGGAGGGGGGCATAGTCACGGCCACAGAAGGTCAGTCAGAGCAGGGATCCGTGACCAGCCTCAGCCCACAGGCCAGACCCCCTGGACGGCCGCCTTCAGAAGGTCCGCAGTCTCCTCCGATCACTGAGGGTTTCGAGCAGACCCCAGAAGGGTCCTCTCTCCCGGAAGACCCTGGTTTTGTGCTCAGATCCGAGGAGGCGGCAGTCACAGCACCCAGAAGCTATGAGACGGCTGTGCTGGGCGCCCCGGCAGGGGGCCCTGAGATCCCAGCACAGCGGCCTCCCCAGGGGGGTTCGGAGCAGCCGGAAGGGATGAGACCCCAAGGGCCGGAGTGGTCAGGCCTGGGCAAGCCAGAGGATGACCTCATCCTGTGCCCCAAGGAGGAGCAGCTGGGGACAGTGCCGTCCGCGGGTGTGGGCGGCTGTTCTCCGGCTGGCGGGAGCCCAGAGGTGCCCACTCCGCCCTCTCTCCCCGGGCCGGGCCCGACCCAGAGCCCTCAGGAGGAGCTGCCCAGCCCTCCGATGGCTCAGTGCATGAGTGCCACGGCCTTCACGCCCTCTGGGGACCAGGCTGTGCTGAGTTCAGCCCCGCCACTGCACCTGGGGCCAGGGACCCCCGCCCAGAGTCCCCCACAAGCACCTACGGCAGCTGGCAGTGAGGGGGCCCACGCCCAGGGGCCAGATGTGGAGGGGAGGCCCCCAGGACCCCGCAGCTGTGACCCCGGCCTCATCGACTCCCTGAAGAACTACCTGCTCTTGCTGCTGAAGCTGTCCAGCACAGATGCGGGGGGCGGGGGCGCCGGCTCCCAGGAGGGCCCTGCCAGCGGGGCCCCCGCGCCCTCACCCACGCTGGCCCCCCACGTGGAAGTGGCCGGCCTGAGCCCCAGGACGTCCAGGCGCATCCTGGAGCGCGTGGAGAACAACCACCTGGTGCAGAGCGCGCAGACCCTGCTGCTGAGCCCCTGCACCTCGCGCCGCCTCACCGGCCTCCTGGACCGCGAGGTGCAGGCCGGCCGCCAGGCCCTGGCCGCCGCCCGGGGCCCCCTCGCCGTCCCTGCCATCGTGGTGGGCGAGGAGGCGTCCAGCGAGGGCGAGGGCGAGCTTTCCCTGGAGGGGCCTGGGCTCCTGGGTGCGTCCCGGGACAGCAGCGTGGGGGGGCCGCCGGGGGGCGCAGTGGGGCACGCGACCTCGGGGCAGGGACCACTCTCAGCAGACAGAGGGGCCCAGGAAGCCATCCGAGAGGAGGAGGCCGCCGGGGAGGCTCTGATGGGTCTCCCTGCGGCGACGCCCGAGGAACTAGCTCTGGGGGCCCGGAGGAAGCGGTTCCTCCCCAAGGTCAGAGCCGTAGGGGACGGGGAGGCAGCCAAGCCCGAAGAAAGGGAGAGCCCCACGGTTTCCCCTCGGGGACCCAGGAAGGGCCTGGCGCCAGGCTCCCCGGGGACTCCCGGGCGGGAGAAACGCTCCCCTACCCAGGGCCGGAAGGCAGGCCTGCTGGAGGTGCCGCGGGCAGAGGGGGAGCCGGCGGCCGGAGAGCTGGGCTCCAGCCCCAAGGCCGGCGGCCTGGACGCGGAGCTGGCCCTGGACGAAGGCAAGCAGGACGCCCCGGGCAAAGCCAGGAAGGCCAAAGAGCTGCTAAAAGGTGAGTAGGGGGAGGATAGTGGGGGCAGCCTCCCAGGAGAGCCGTGCGGGAAGAGTGTCGTATGGGGGACACGCGCCCGCGGAGTCACAGACACCTCGTTCTTGTCCTGGCTCTGCCCCCTCAGGCCTGGGAATAGTGCCAGCTGTGGACCATCGAGGGGGAAGTGGGATAGAAGAAATCAGGTCCTTAGACGGGGCCTGGCTCCCATAGTGCCAACAACCCCGCTGTCCCCTCTGGGCACAATTGTCACAGAGCAGAAGGGGCTGGGATTCAGATGCGGGCTCTTCGAGTCAGAGCCTAGAACCCACCCTGAAGTCTGTGTCTGTCTGTCTGTCTCTCTCTCTTTCTCTCTCTCATTTATTTAAGAGAGAGAGCACAAGTGGGGGGCAGAGAGAGAGGGAGAGAGAGAATCCCAAGCAGGCTCTGCCCTGTCAGTGCAGAGCCCAGCACAGGGCTTGAACTCACCCGCTGTGAGATCATGACCTGAGCTGAAATCAAGGGTTGGATGCGGAACCAACGGAGCCACTCTGGCGCCCCTCTCTCTTTTTTAACGCCAGAAGAGCCTTTTGAAGAAAAGCTTTGTGTTTTTGTTGTTTTGTTTTGTTTCTTTGTTGGTTTTAGTGAACTCAGTTCCTTTAGTAGACATAAGGCCATCTGGTTCCGGAGTATGCGTTCCTAGCCAGTGTCCCTCCGGCGAGTTCTCTCGTGTCTCCTGTGAGACAGACGTCACGGGTAACTGCCATCGCGCCCTCCTTGATGCATTGAACGTCTGATGGTTCCGTACTGACGTGCCCTCGGCAATTCCTGATTCTGGGATCTGTGCTCTCGGTTTCTGCTTTCCATTCATCTGTTTAATCTCTCCCGGACTTCGTTTTCGGTTTTTTAGTTTTTTAAAATTTTAGTTGACACATGGGGCGCCTGGGTGGCTCAGTCGGTTAAGCGTCCGCCTCTTGATTTCGGCTCGGGTCAGGATCTCACACTTCGTGGCTTACGTCGGGCTCCACACTGACAACGTGGAGCCTGCTAGGAATTCTTTCTCTCCCTCTCTCTTGCCCCTCCCCCGCTAAAGTTCACACTGTCTTTCGCAAAATAAATAACCTTAAAAAAAAGTTTTTTTAAATTTTAGTTGACACAATGTTGCGTTAGTTTCAGGTATATGACACAGTGTACATTACGCTGTGCTCCCGTGAGGGCAGCGTCCTCTCCTGTGTGTGTGTCCTCAGCTCTGAGGCTCCCCCAGGCCTGGGGTAGGGGCACAGGACAGAGGGAAGTGCCTCGTCCCTCTTAACCGGGCCCCTGCCCTCAGCCCCACAGGTGATCCGGAAGATTCGGGTGGAGCAGTTTCCAGATGCCTCCGGCAGCCTGAAGCTCTGGTGCCAGTTTTTCAACATTCTCAGCGACTCCGTCTTGACATGGGCCAAGGACCAGCGCCCAGTGGGCGAGGTCAGCAGGAGGTAAGCCGCTGGGCAGCGGCGCTGACGCTGTGGGGCGCTGTCCTCGCACTTTGAGTTACAGTAACCCTGTGAAGGGGGGGTTCTAGTATTTCCTTAGTAGGGAGGAGGAAACGGAGGCTCAGCAGTATTAAGTCACACAGCCGCCGAGGGGCAGGACTGCTGACCAGTCCCGTGTGGCCGCGGCACCTCCGGCTGAGGGCAGGGCGTGAGGGGATCCTGGGGACCGCGGTCTGGCCCCCGGCTGCGCGTGGCCATGGCCCTCACGGGGAGGGTCTCCCTCCCCGCAGCGCAGGGGACGAGGGCCCGGCGGCCTTGGCCATCGTGCAGGCGTCCCCGGTGGACTGCGGCGTGTACCGATGCACCATCCACAACGAGCACGGCTCGGCCTCCACGGACTTCTGCCTCAGCCCCGAGGGTGAGCGCGCCCCTCCCCGGCCCCCTTCCGGCGCGGCCCCTGCGGGGGGGGGGGGGCCACGGTCATCCCCGTAGGGACGGTGCTCCCTGCTGACAGCCAGCCTGAGGGCAGCTGCTTCCTCTGCTTTCCTCCACAGTGTTATCAGGATTCATCTCCAGAGAAGAAGGTGAAGGTATGGTGCCTCCCCCTGCAGGGGGGAGGAGCGGGCGGGCCTTCACCCCTACCCCTGTGGTCCATGGAAGGACCTTCTTTAAGGACGTAGGATCCATTTCAAATGCCAAGTTTAGCTCCACACCAAGCTGCCCTTTGCCTCCTAGTTTGGGATAGGGCTTCGGAGGGGGGGGATGGAGAGGACCGCTGTTTCCCAAGACTGGGGTGGGGAGCATGTGGAGAGGAGTGGCTAAGAGGAAATTAAGTCAGCCTTGTGCCCTGGCCCCTGTCGGAGCCCTTGATCAAGCGCAGGACGGCTGCCAGGACACACCTTACCCTGGCTGCTCCCTTCCCGGCGTTTCTGTGTTCCGGCATCGGAGGCACACGGCAAGCCTGCTGCAGACCCCCGTAATCATGGCGTCTGGGGAAGGAGCCAGGAAAACTGCATTTGAGCAGGCTCCCTGGTGATTGGATGTCCCCGAGTTATAAGGCATTTCCCCGAACTTTAGAGGGAGAGCCCGTGCTGCTTCCGTAGGAGACGCACTGCGGGTCAGGGCTGCGAAGGCAGCTGATGCTAGATGTTTAGAGCTTCGGTGCCAAGAGATGCACTCATTCATTCATTCATTCATTCACTCATTAGATCAGCCCGTCGTTGAACTGGTGCCTCTGTTCAGTTGTCAAGTTTACTTGAGATCAAATATAACCCTACACCTAAAAGCTTAGTAGTGATGCTTTGATGTCCTCAAACAGCCAATCGCATTTTCCCAGTTGTCTCCTAGGTGCTGGTTTACTTGGGTTAGGGGCCACTCACGGCTTCGGGCTGATCGGTGTGACGTCTCTCTAATATGTAACTGTTCTTCCTCATAGTTGCCCCTTTTTTGCCATTTATTTGGTGAAGGCGCTTGATGTGTAGTTTCTTACACTCTAGACTTTGTTGATTTAACACCATTTCACATGTTCTTCTACTCATGTACTTGCCTTAAAACTGTAATTAGAACAGGGCGCCTGGGGAGCTCAGTCGGGTAAGCCTCTGACTTCGGCTCAGGTCATGATTTCACGGTTCATGGGTTTGAGCCCTTACATCAGGCTTCAGATTCTGTCTCCCTCTCTCTCTGCCCCTGCCCTAACACACACACACACACACACACACTCACTCTCTCTCTCTCTCTCTCTCTCTCTCTCTCAAAAATAAATATTAGAAAATAAAAATACAACAAGTATAATTAGATTAAGAGCTTGGTCAGATTCAGGTGCAGTTTTGGGGGAGGGGTAAGAACACGTCCCAGGTGTCCTGTGTCTTTTGCGTTCTGTCTGGAGGCACAGAATGCTTGTTAGACTGTAGTAACGTTAAAGTTGGTCCCTGCCTTCCTTCAGCTGTTTTCTGCCTGGTCTGTCCCTCGGAAAAGTTTAAAAACTATACCCGATCCTTGCTTTAGGGCTTTACATTGCTAGGGGTTTTAGCAGTTTAATTTACCAATTATTGCCTAAATCCCTTATTTCAGCAGGGTTTCTAGCTAGAGTATTTTAATTCTGTCACTTCTTCATTCATCAGTTGGCTTTCTTCTGTTGTTTGGTTGCCCTGATTTGGTGCCCTAGCATCCTCCAAAGGTCGCCAGTGAAGTTGGGGGGGTTTGGGGAGGAAGGAATGAGTGTTGTTTAAACTACCATTATGAATGTTTGGATTAAAAAAAAACATATTTGGTACGGTTACCATATCGTACAAACCATTGTGTTTGGTTGGTAAGATTGATTTTGGCCAATGGAAGCCCCTTTGGGAGGTTGGCTCCTGCGTCCTTGACAAGTCTTCAGTCGTTTTTGTAGCTTCTTTGCTCTCTGGTCAGACAAGGTCAGGTCTGTTGAGTACACGTCCTCCCGTAGACCCGGAATCAATCATTAGTGGGAAATGGCATTTAGGGATCACAGTTTGAACGCAACAGCTGGATTGGCCCCGCCCACTTCCTGTCCCAGTCAAACATGTTGTTTGAGATGGAGACATTTCTTCATTTGAGCAAAACACCTAATTCCAAAACAAAGGAGTTCTGGTATCGTGGACCGATTGCGACGTCCATGAAACCCCCTGCCCTCCACGGACACTGAGTCCTTGCCCTGGGCGGGCACACTCGCACACTGTTACACAACGGGGTCGTGTCAGACACAGTTCTGCCCTCGGGGGTTCACGGGCTGGTTTGGGACCCGTGGTGTGCATACACCCCAAGAGCAGTAATGCACGGAGAGTGGGTGCCCCAGCATGGCGGGCGGGAGATGGTTCCGGCCTCTTCCTGCCCTGCAGACCCACCTCAGTTGGGCAGGAACTTCCAGTTTTCTGCCCGTTTCCTGTTCCCCTGCAGTTGGAGAGGAGATCGAGATGACCCCCATGGTGTTCGCGAAGGGTCTGGCCGACTCGGGCTGCTGGGGGGACAAGCTCTTTGGGCGCCTGGTGAGCGAGGAGCTGCGAGGGAGTGGACACGGGTACGGCCTTCGGAAGGCCTCCCAGGCCAAGGTCATCTATGGGCTGGAGCCCATCTTCGAGTCGGGCCGCACGTGCGTCATCAAGGTGTCCAGCCTGCTCGTGTTCGGGCCCAGCAGTGAGACTTCTCTCCTGGGCAGAAACTACGACGTCACCATCCAGGTACCGCGCCCCGTCCCCCTTCCCTCCTTCCGCTCTTTCCCCTCCTCCCCGTCCCTGGCTCGGGCCCTGGTGGCAGGCTGTGGGGGGCAGAGGCCATCTCGGTGTCAACCTCACGAGGCTCCTGGGATGGGTCTTGAGCAGAGCTATGTCTTCGGGGTCAGTCATCGTTTTCAAACCATAGTTTTATAGCAGAAACCTTCCTTGTTGCCCTCACACATACCTTCCACGGAAGCCTGTGTGGGAGGTGAAAGGAGAGGGACTGGGGGGGTGGACAGTCTGCGTCGTCCTCACTGCCCCCAGGGTGGCCCGTGGGCGCCCCCACCTTTGGCTGGGGCTCCAGGAAACAGCGTTTGTAAACCACTTTGAAAACAAGTTCTCAGCGTCTAGTTTTGCAAATGAGAACAATGAGCTGTGGAGTAGGGAGCAGGGGAGGCGTGCACCCCACTTCCCCAGGCCTGAAACCTCTGGCGGACGGCCCTCCCACTTAGGGCTGGACCTGATGGAGAACAGGGGAGCCTCCCTGCTGACCAGATTTGGTTTCTCTTCAACCCACAGGGATGCAAGATCCAGAACATGAGTCGGGAGTACTGCAAAATCTTCGCGTCCGAAGCCCAGGCCGCCCCCGGCTTTGGGGAGGTGCCCGAGTAAGTGCACAACCAGGGGCCATGCAGCGGCAGACCCGTTGGCTTGAGCTTCTGCCCAGAACAAGTGATTTCACAGCCCCAGGGGGCATCCTGAGCCATGGCCTTGTGCACATGGGCTAGTCCCACGCTCCACTCAACGGTCCCCAAAAAATCTAGAAATAAACACCTCCAGATTAACTGCCCGCTTTCGAAAAGCCTCTGCCCTGCTCCTCAGAGGAACTCCCACCCCTCGCTCAGTGTTTGCGGGGTTGCAGGATTGGGCCCAGCAGATCCGGGTACTCTCTGAAGGGGCGGGGGTGGACTAGACTTCGGGGCCCTGATCAGGACCGCTGGGCGGGCAGACAGCATCAGTGTAGGGTGTTGGAGGAGTCAGCCAGAGCGGTCATCGTTTCCATGTCGAGGCCTGAGCTCTTGACTCCTGAACACTGGGGTCTGGTTGGCGCTGGGCACAGTCTGGCCCAGTGCTCTCTGGAAGGGTTCCTCTCCCTCCGACACATACTGGTCTTGGTCCCTCACCCAAGCTCAGAGTCCTCCTGGGGCCATCGCGCCATTGGTTCTCAGCCCACTGACCTCAGAGAACAGACAGGACTCTGAGGCCCTCGGCCTCCACTTCCTCTCCGGAACTCAGGCCAGAGCTCCGCTCTCTTTCTGTCCTTCGGCGTCAGAGCTGAGCATTCCATTCTTGGAAGGGCCTTCCTTTTCGATCCAAGAGTGTCTGTAGCCCAGAGGGAGGGAGGAGCTCTCGGGCCGACTCCCGGCTCACAGCGCGTGGAACCCTGTTTAGGATCCTCCCGCTGTACCTCATCTACCGGCCTGCCAACAACATCCCGTACGCCACCCTGGAGGAGGACCTGGGCGCACCCCTGCAGCCCTACTGCTCGCGGGAGTGGGGCTGGGCGGCGCCCCCCGAGGCGGCCGGCCGCGCCGAGGTCAGGCAGAAGTGCCAGACCTTCCAGCACTGGCTCTACCTGTGGACAAACGGCAGCTTCCTTGTCACGGATCTGGCAGGTACGGGGTGTGCGGTGCGCGTGCGCGTGTGCACGAGGGCGTGCCTGGGGGCAGCGTCCCTGCGCTCCTGTTTCTGCTCCTTTGCTTTGCACAGTATCCTTTTGGGGTAGACTTCGCAGGTGCTGTTCTGTGTGCGGCCCTAATACACACGGGCCTCAGGCTGCATGGTCTGTAACCGCAGGGGCTTTAAGCAAGCAGGCTCCGCGCTCCAGTCACAATTAAAAAGGAGTAGAGTTCGAAAAACGTTCTATGGAGGTGAATTAAACCCCCACACCCCCCTTTTCACAACCTCCCTTCCTCCTTTCCCTCCAGCTTTGCTCTGGACTTTCCCCCTCTTCCTACTTCCCAGACTCTTTCCTCCATCCTAGCTCACTAGCTTACTGCCCCTTCTCCCTCCTCCTCTTCCTTCCCCTCCTCCCCCTCCCCTTCCTCCCCTTCCCCCTCCCCCCTCTTCTGCCTCCTTTCTCTTCTTTCTCCTCCTCCTTT
>PISW01001118.1:0-215534 GCA_004023785.1 Mungos mungo | reverse complement strand
CCCCTCCTCCTTCCTTCCCTGTTTTCCTCTCCTCCCTTCCTCCTCCTCCTCTTCCTCCTCCACTTTTGTTAGCCCTTTATTATGTGACCCAACTTAGTCTCTCTGGCTTCCTCTTATTTCTGTCTCTCCCGTTACTCAGACTCCCCCCAGCAAAGGCCAGCAGGCACAAACCCTCCTCCTCTTTCTGAGCAGTCCTTCCTGGGCCTCTCTCTAACCAGAACGGGGAGGGAGTTGGGTGGAAGAGGTTTTCTGGACAGTGGGAGGAGAGGGATGCTGGGAATATCACACACGATCACGTCTGGTCTCCGGTGTGCATTAGTGAGAAAACCAAGGGCCAGAGACAGAAAACCGGCTCAAATGTGCTTTTCGTTGGGATTGACCTGTACAAATATTGTATATGTAACTTGGTATATTGAGAGGCTGGTAGCACATTAAGCTACTGTCATTCATTCTGTTTGTTGACTCCATCCATCCTTTCTTCCATCCATCCAGCCAGCATTTACCCAACATTGGGAAGCTAAAAAGGTGACTGGGGAATCGTCACTGTCCTCCGGAAGCGGGGAGAAGTGTGAGATGATCGTGCGATACAGTAGGAAGAGCCAGGAGTCCGAGAAGTCAGGCTTTAGTCTACTAGTCTGTGTAAACCCAGGAGAAAGCTGGAGCACAGACGGACTGGGCCCCTTAGTCTCTCCGAGTCTCACCAACCTTTGCCTCCCAAGGGTGACAGTCTCTTCCTTGCCCCCCAGACTGGCTGTGAGGCCTGAGTGAGGCCGTGTCCACGAGTGCCTTCTGCAAACGGAAATTCTGTGCAGTGTAAGGGACCAGGCTAGTGTGGGGCGGAGTGGCCCAGAGAGAAATGACAGACGGTCCGTGTCTCCTGCACGACTGCTGTGTTTCAGACACTAAATCAGGGCTCTGCGCACCTCATGACGCTCCCGACACCCTGGCGAGGCGGGAAGCGTTGCCCCGCTCTTACGCTAGGGTTAGAGGTCGCTCACAGCTCGGAAAGGATGGGGCTGAGGTCAGTCCAGGTGTGCCTGCCTCCCGAGGCATGTGTGTGTCCCTCTGTCGCACACAGCACTGAACCCTGCTAGTGAGAGGCGGGTCCTGCAAGGATGTGACTGAACAGTTTGAAAGTGGGGAGAGGGTCCCACTCTGACACGTGGATGCTGCGGCGCTGGGCGGACTGGCCAGGTGGGGACCGGTCCTCGGTGTCTCTTATCCCGACACCGCCTTCCTCTAGTCCTCTTCGGATGCTTGCACGCTGCCTGTGTGAGCACGTAGAAGCCAGTCTTATCCAGTGGGACTTTTCTGCTGGTCCAGCCTGACTTAGCTTCACCTCGCTCTGGCCCAGATGGGCTGTCTGGTAAGAGGAAGGAGCAAAGGTCAGCTCAGAGCCGGAGGCCAGTCCAGTTTGTGGCCCAGTGGGATCCAGTAGAGGCGGAACTGAACAGCGGCAAGAGTTTGGGATCCAAGAATAAGAAAAACCGAACTTTTCCTTTGACTCACAGTGGTCACTGCGTACGGTCAGGGCTCAGTTATCAAATGTATGAATGGATGTGACCTTGCCCGCGTCCCTACCTCTGAGCCTGTCCCCTCACCTGTCAGAATGGGATATTACTGCCACTAGCCACACAGAGATGCCCACACCACCTATAAGGCAGGTCAGAGGTGACGGTGCGCCCTGAGCCCTGGCAAGTTCCCGCCCAGTGATACTTTGGAGAGGTGGGGGCCCTGGAACCGGCCCCGGCTGCCTCAACTCCCAGCTTTCTGTCTTTCCAGGGGTTGATTGGAAGATGACTGATGTGCAGATTGCTACCAAACTACGAGGGTGAGTGGCTCTCGGGGACAGGAGGCCTTCTCCTGTCAAGCGTCTCTGGTTCTCCATCCCTGAGGTGCTGGGCCTGTGGCCAAACGGTCCCAGTTGCACTGGTGGTCATGTGGTAACATCCCAAGGGCTGCTCACCTCTCCATCCCCTTTGCGCCCTTGACCCCAGGTCTTGATCAGCAGTATTTTATTTACGTAAGAAACTTTTTTTAAATGTTTCTTTTTGAGAGAGAGAGAGAGAGACAGAGGATGAGCAAGGGAGGGAAGAGAGAAGGGAAGACACAGAATCCGAAGCGGGTTCCAGGCTCTGAGCTGTCAGCACAGAGCCAGATGTGGAACTCGAACCCACAAACTGTGAGATCATGACCTGACCTGGAGTCAGAGGCTTTAACCGACTGAGCCCCCCAGGCGCCCCTGGACCAGCAGTATTGATGCTGGCACACAGGCTCACCTGCAACCCTGGGCTCCTCTCCGTTCTCGCTCAAGAAAGCTCACCACGACGCAGACGAGCAAGGGCCCTGGGAGTAAAGTGGTGACGCGGAGTCTGCTCTAATTTATACTAAAAAGGCAGGTCGTCCGCACACCGATTCACGTGGGCACGATGAGCTCCTGGCCGGGGGGAGCGAGACCTGCTTAGAATTGAGGTTTGGGATGCTGCCTCATGAGGTGGCGCCCAGCCGGACTCCCCAGCACCCCTGAAAGGGCGGGGCATGACACCCTGGCCGTGGCCACGCCAGAGTAGGCCCCCCAAGGACTCTCACTCTGGGGAGGCCTCCCGCTCAGCTCTTCCTGTTTGGCCGCAGATACCAAGGCCTCAAGGAGAGCTGTTTCCCTGCCCTGCTGGACCAGTTTGCGGCTTCCCACCAGTGCAGCGCCTTCTGCGAGATGCTGGGGCTAAAGCCCCTCAAGGGCCCCGAGGCTGCCCACGCTCAAGCCAAGGCCAAAGGCTCCAAGAGCCCATCTACTGGCAGGAAGGGCAGCCAGCTGAGTCCTCAGCCGCAGAAGAAAGGCCCCCCCAGTCCTCAGGGCACCCGGAAGAATACTCCAAGCTCCAAGGCCCCCCCTCAGGCCTCAGAGGCACTCACCGCCCAGTTCCTGGGACAGCCTCCCATCCAAGAGGGCGGCCCCAAGGCCCAGGGCATGCGGTAGCCCCCACGGGAGGCTGGAGGCCTCCACCCAGCAGCAGACCAACAAGGCAGCAGCTCGACCTGCTGGAGACTTGCCCAAGATGGAACTATCCGGAGAGGGTGCACGGGGGAGGCACCGCCCGGGGGCCGCTCTTCCATCTGCTCCTCATCCGATGGCTTTTATGTGTGGCACCCAGCGGCCTCTCCTGGTGCCAGCGACACCCAGGGCTCCCAGGCCGCACCCCCAAGTGCCTGGTGGCCCAGGCCCTCCTTCAAGTTTACACTGGCCACTGCCGGAGGAGCCCGAGTCCCGTGCATGAGCTCCGCCCCCAACCCCCAGCCCGCCACTGGCGCCACTGCCGTGAATGTTGTTCCCTGGCGGCACATGGGCAGCCTTTCCCCTCTCCCTCCACTTGGCCCCCAGCTGTCCTTGGGGCTCCGGACCGTCCGCCGCGCCGTGTCCAGCCTGGTAACTCAGGGTGTCTTCTCTTTCCGGCTCCTTGGCCGCATCTTCCCAGCTTGTTTTGCAACTAACCTGTCACTGAGCCCAGATGGGGCTCAGCGCCCTTCCGGAGCCTGTCGTGTTCTTGTGCCGTGGTCTTTGGTGACGTGTGTTCACACCCTCCCTTCTCCCAGCACGCAGACACTCCCGCCCCTGCTCCCTCTGCTCCCGGGCCCCCCATCTCCAGCCCCAGCTGTGAACCCGGTCACAGCCTGCCGCCTTGCCTCCGCTGCCTCTCCGCGTGTCCCCATGGCCAGCGGCTCCACCAGCCAGATTCCACACCCTCCCCACCAGCCCACCCTCCCCTGCCTCTCCCAGGCCCCTTGCCCAAGAGGCGAGAAGTGGCGTGAGGGTTGTGTCGTTGGCTGTGGCCAGAGGGGAG
This sequence comes from Mungos mungo, assembly GCA_004023785.1. Classification (NCBI taxonomy): domain Eukaryota; kingdom Metazoa; phylum Chordata; class Mammalia; order Carnivora; family Herpestidae; genus Mungos; species Mungos mungo. Next base: position 211,695 of record PISW01001118.1, on the reverse strand, counting down.
GTGTAGACTTGGAGGGCTCTTGTGCTCCAGACTGAAAAGAGGCGCAGTCACGGTGAATTTCACATCCCCTCTAGACCAGGGATGGAGGGCTAGGCCCTTCTCCGTGGGGAGTGCCCTTGGGAGTCCCAAGAAGTTTCCACCTGCATGCTTGGGGGGAGGGGAGTCTCCAGGACACCTGCCCCCAGCCCTTAGCTCTCGATCCTGGGGCTCCCGAGGAATTGCTGCGCTCAGCCCAGTACCCTGGATCCTTCCCGAGGGCCCCCCCTTGAGGCCCAGGCGGGACAGGTCCCGTGCTAGCCTGCTCCCCTTGAATGCAATAAAGGCAGCAACTGTGTGCCCTGCTTGCCCTTATCTGGTGTGGTTGTAGGTGTTCCGAGTCAGGGCCCCCTCTCCCCAGGCGGGTGCTCTGAGGGTATCCTGTGCCCCTGGGCCCTGCGGAGTGAGGAGCCCAGGTTTTGGCTCCTGGATCGACATTCAGTCTCGGGCTTTCTGGCCACAGCTAGACAGTGTGTGCGCGTGGGCTGCTGGCTTGTGTCCCCACAGGGTCCTGGGGACGGAGGCCTTTGGAATCGTTCCTTCATTTGGAAGAGGAACACAAAGGAAGGAGCCCAGGAAGGAAGAACAGAGCTGGAGGCTCTGGGGGAAACGTCCCGTGTGTCTGGCTCCCTCCACGGTGGCGAGGCCGGCTCAGGGGGCCCCCAGCGCCTGCCTCTCAGCCGCTCACTGACCGTTTCCTGCTTCCCAAGGCGCCGAGGCTTCCTGTTCCCAAACAACCCCATGCCACCGCCCGGCCTTTCCTTCCCTGACATTTATGCCCCTCTGTTTTGACATCTCTGACTTCTCTACCTCCTCTTGTGCTCAGGTGGCTCTCCCCACTTTTTCCTTTTGTCCCAGTGTGTCCCCAACCCTCCCAGTCCGCATATTCAGATCGCCTTGGTGAACTGAGAGTTGGAATATTACTCATTCATCCATTCATTCAGCAGACATACACTGAGCACCTGCTTTGTGCCAGACCCTGAGTTGACCACTGTTGGAGACAAAGACACATGAGAGGGTCTCAAAGGAGACTCTTTGCATTAGGCTTCTTGGGTTTTGAGCCACAGAAATGGACTCAGACCAGCTTAAGCCAGGAGAAGGGGCTCGTGGAAACGGTGTTGAGGCCGCTCCCAGAACCAAAGGAGCAGCTGAGTGATTGGCCTTGAGAAGGTGGGAGCCAGAGTAGCTCCGAGCTCATCTACACCCCAGCCAGCCATTGGTTCCGATGGAATTCCCTTCACACAAGATTCAAAATTCTGTCCTAGAGCTCAGGGGACCATGGAGCGGGGCAGAGGCAGTTTCCCAAAGGATGGGGATTCCTACTGGCAGGATGGTGGAGAGCGGGACGGTAGAAGGGGTTTGGTGGCAGCAACAAAGACACACACACACACACACACACACACACACACACACACACACACACACACACAGAGTCCTTCCCACCTGATGTATCACGACTTTCCCACATACAACCAAAAGCAAGTTCCTCTCTGCTTGGGGAGACCATTCAAGGTCATATCCAATGACTAAGTCCAAGGGGTAGCCACCTAGGGCTACCGTTGTCCCAAGTCCAGCGTCACTAGTGATGGCCTCCTCTCTTTTATATAATTCCATTTTGACATTCTGTGACCTGTGGATTAAGTGGTAAAGTTAACCATATTCAACCAAAATCGTTGGGCCCAGCAAGAAAGGAAGCACGGGTCAAGGCTACAGTCCATTTCTGGAACAGGTCGCGAGAACCGGTGTTTGTGACGAGGGATGCTTTGCCCATCGGAGTGACCCAGTTTGGAAGTCCAGCCCCTCAGTGGTCCCGCCTGCATGGTGGGCGTTTATTTACCGCAGGACATGGCAGGACGGGGGACTCGTCCCCACATCCACCTGCCCCCCTTTTGTGTAGCAGCAATCCTGTTTTCCCTCGATAACATTAACCATCTTACGACTCCCGCGACCTCTTGTCAGGTGTTCTCAGAAGTATAAGGAGCCTGAAACGATCAGGTGCCTTAGCTTCCAATCCAACTTCTTATTATGACATGGATGTGTCTCCTTGGAGACTCAAACCTCTACACGAGCCTCGTGCCAAAGCTCAGGTATGTGAAAAGCATTGAGATGTGGTGACGGCACATCTCTACCTTGCTTCCCAGCCGGTGAGAGCGATGTAGCACCGTGACTTGGTTGCCAGTTCAGAGCCTATGCGACATCCTTCCGAGGTACGATTTCTCAGCTGGGGCCATCACCGAGTGTGCGACAGATCATTCCACCATTTCATCAAGCCGGCTGCTTCCGGACTGTGGGGACCCTGACAAGATGAGTGAATGCCACAGGCATCAACCCATTACTTTTGCTATAAAGCGCATCCTCGGGTCGAAGGCACTGAGCGGCGATACTGCAGTGATGTTTACGGCATTGGAGAATTCCAGGGAAAATAATGGTGGGAGAGGCGTGATGGAGAAGGAGCGTAAATCCAACGCCAGATATGAAGGACCCGTAGTGGTCAAGACAAATTCCTGCCCCCTTGAAGTGACAGGTGTAGGCTGGGGGGAGGGGCCCTCGTGGGAGAATGAGTGAGGAACTCCGCACGTGGCCACGCGTGTGCCTACAGAGCATCTCCATAATGATGGAGTGTTTCTGGACCTTGCTCACTATGGCCGGGGGGGTTCAGATAATCCGGTTCATGAGGTCAATTGCTAGGCTGTAGCCGAACGTTTAGGCTGCACCAGAGCCTGGTGGCAAGCTGGAGGACCCTGTCTCAAAAGGATGATAGTTACTTATTGGCCAGAGCATTACCCTGGGTCCCCCTGCCATGCTTATTAGAACTTGCCAGAACATCACTAGCGCTGTGCTGGGCCACGGGCCCCACGTGGTTCCTCATATGCCACAGACGGACACATACCTCAAGCACATTTGTCCGGCCATGTGGCTTGGTGGATCCATTGTTCTAAAGGCTCTCACAGCTGGAGAACCGGCTCAAGGCCGCCCCAAAGCTGGTGGCCTTCCGGGCCAGGCACACATGGGTTGGAGCAAGATGCCCTAAAATGGCACTTTTGCCGAGAATCGGGTCTCCGTGGTAAGGGATTCAAAATGCAGTAATTTGTTCTACACTGTGGAGGAAATATGCTGACCTACTCAGACCCCTCAACCCCCAGGAACTTTATCAAGACTTTTTTTTTGTATTTTCACATGATTTATCTCCCACCCCTGACTCACATCCGTCTTCTCAGGACGGGTAGGGAAACTGCTCCCCGCTAGGCTCTACCCGCGTGCTGCCACCCGCGTGAGGGGAGGTGGTGGTGAGGGCAGTGCCCCTGTGAGTCCGCAGAGCTGGGTGCCTGAGATATTCCGTGCCTTTATTTTTTAAATATTTTTAATTATTTTTGAGAGAGAGAGAGAGTGTAGCCGGGGAAGGTCAGAGAGAGGAGTCACAGAATCTGAAGCAGGCTCCAGGCTCTGAGCTGTCAGCACAGAGTCTGACACGGGGCTCGAACCCACAAACTGTGAGATCATGACCTGAGCTGAAGTCGGACGCTTAACCCACTGAGCCACCCAGGCGCCCCTGGTCTATACCTTTAAACCAGGACAGCGGTGGAGTATGCCGCAGGCCAGGTGAAGATGAACCCTTTCTGACGTTCTTTGTTCATCAAAGCAGAAGGAAAAAAAATGAATTCGCTAGATCAAAGGATTCGTACCAAATGCTGGATGAATTTGCTTTGGCAACAAGACCATCTCTGGACCAGCGCCTACCACTGGAGACGTCGCTCTTTAAAGTTTACGGTGATCCAAGGACCACCTGGTGTTTGGCCCTGGCCCAGCAGGTCGTGGTGGGCATTGCTAGGACTTCTCTCTCAAGGCTTGACCGCTACACTGATTTCCACATGGCCCTTGGGAATACGGTCCTACTTTTGATTTACCTTTTTGGTAGGGAGGCGGATTCCAGTGGCTTGTGCTTGTCCTGTCCTGTCCTGTCGCCCTCGCCCCACACCTCGGCGCGCCAGTGTGGGAGCGATGCCTATTCCAAACACCTATCCATCTCAACGATTCACTCAGAATGATCCTTGGTTGCCTTTGAGATTCAGTGTGTTTACTCTGGTGCAAATTTGGTTTATTGATCACCCCATCGGTTGACGGATCACATGCTTTCCTGCCGTCCCCAGAGAACGGACACAGCTTGGAGTCGGTGTCTTACAGAACCCCTCTCCCCACGTTTGGGTATTTTCCTTTTCCTTCTCTAGTTCCCAGACAAATAGACACAGATCCCTTTGAGGAAGGCCAAGGAAGGTTCGCAGGATACATCTAAGTGTCAAAGTAAGGTTTCCCTTCATAGGCGTTTGACTTTCTCTCCATCGAAGGTCTGGAAATTAGAAGGAGATTTTGACTCGATCTCGGCAACTTGAGACAGCCTTGCCTGCCCAACCAGAAGTCTTCAGTTTCAGTAACAACTAGGTGATATCTTAGGGACTGAGGTCTTTTTCGTTCCTGGGACCCGGTGACTGATTAGCCACAGCTAGAGGTCTGGCTTCCGTGCCCACGGCCGCTTTGGTGACTTGTCTGATTTGTTCCTGCGTCTCTCTCTGCTGCTGAGATCAGGGAGCTTGTTCTCACAGCACCTCTTCCGAGCAGCCTTCCAGGCCTGGAGAGGAAGGCCAGCAGCGCCTCACACATTTATTTCTCACAGCAAGGGCAAGACCATCTGCTGGGTCCATCGGGACAGTGAGGGGGTAGACGGGCTGGATGCATGCACGGGACCCAATAAAGCATTCTTGTCTCCTGACTTCTGTGAGTTCCTGCTTTGTTGGACATTTGGTCTTTTTAAAAAATATAATTTAGCATGGCTCAACATTTGGTGTAGATTTATATGGTCCACCCCTCACCTCCATCGCCCCACAAGGATAAAAACCATATCGCTCTCTTTGGGCTCCTATGTTAAACGTAGAATCTCCAGTGAGCAAACATATCAATAAATATCACCTGAACCAAAATTATATTCCACCTTTCTTGGTCAAAAAGCCATTTAAAAGTTCCCGTAAATTTTCCCTGTACTTAAAAAAAATTTTTTTAGTGTTTATTTATTTTTGAGAGAGAGACACACAGAGTGTGAGCAGTGGGGGGGGGGTCAGAGAGAGAGAGAGGGAGACACAAAATCCAAAGCAGGCTCTAGGCTCTGAGCTAGCTGTCAGCACAGAGCCCGATGCGGGGCTCGAACCCATGAACTGTGAGATCATGACCTAACTGACTGAGCCACGCAGGCGCCCAAGTTTCCCCTATAGTTTTTGATGAGGCATATTAGCTAGTTCTTACAGTTTCTTCTAGGGGTAACTCTTCTTTTTCCCGATCGGATTTTGCCGCTCGTCCCTGGAGCTATGTAGAGTCTGGATTCCGGTTATTGGCCCATCAACTGTGCAATGTGAGGACAAGATCTGGGTCTCAGTTTTGTGACTTGATGCCGCCACTGCCCCCAAGCTGACAAAACTCAGGGAGGCTGTCTCGTTCATTAAACTTATGAGAAAATGGGATTTGCATGTTGAAAACCATCTCACTATTTTTAGTTTTATTATTTATTTTTGAGACAGAGAGTGTGCACGAGCAGGGAGAGGGGCAGAGAGAGAGGAAGAGAGAGAATCCCAAGCAGGCTCATGCTGTCAGCACAAAGTCCGACATGGGGCTCAAACTCATGGACTATGAGATCATGCCCTGAGTTGAACACTTAACCGACTGAGCCACCCGGATGCCCCTGGCTAATTTTTAATCAGAATTTTAACTATCCAGGAGACTGGACACTTGCATTACGCTGAAAAGCGAATTCTTCCCTTCTTCTGAAAGGAAAAGTCGCTCAAGGGAAACCAAATTCCCAGAAGTTGTTTGGCAAGTTGAGAACAAATGAATGAGACAAAGTTCAGTTCAAAACACAGCTTTCCTGACCATAGGAGTTGGAACTTCTTGCTTAAATTCTCAGAACTGAGCTCCTCATCATTGTCTGAATCCTTTCTCTGGTACTTACAGACTGCCTATCGTATGTGACAATTCTATGTCCTGGGTACATCGCAGCGAACAACGCAGACCTAGACTCCTCCCCGAGAGGGCTTACAGTCCGTGGGGGAGAGAAACATTCAACAAACACACCAATAAATGTATATGGCGAGTATATGTGTGGGGTACCACGAAGCAGAAGAATGGAAGCGAATACCAGCAGGATGTGGGACCCAGACTCGACTGCCACTCCCAGGAGCCAGTCTGAAGGCATGAATATTCGAGCTCAGATCTGAAGGGTATTGGCCAGAGGAAGGGGAAGGGGACGAGCGTACCAGGCAGAGGAGACGGTCCACGCAAGTGTCCCTTCTTGGGTGTATGAGGGGCGTGCAATGAAAGCTCACGCGGATAGCGCATGATGAATAAGAGGGCCGGGGCGTTGCAATATGACGCTCTGGGAGGGGCAGGGCTAAGCCAGGGAGGGGCGTTTGCACTGCCTCAGAAAGAAGTCTGTGGGCATTAGGAGATCTGGACACGGCCCTCCTGGGGCGGCATGGAAGCCGTAGGATGCTGTCAAAGCCAAGACTCCTCCCGCTCTCGGCCCTGCTAACTCAAGCAGTAGTAATTGACCCCAAGTGCAATGTCATGAATAGACGAACCAAATGGTGGCACAGCTGTCAAACATCCAGAAGCTGAATCTGTGTTTTCTACAGTAGCATCGACAGAGAGTGTCTGAGGTTGAAAATAAAAAAGAGCATCTATATATTTTTACCTATCAGTCATCTGTCTATCCATCCACCTGTCTGTCCGTTTATCTACTATTCACATATTTTATTTCTAGAGGTCGCTCCTAGACAAGAATAGGCAAGGGCAGTCTGTCTGTAGTTGTCTGGGGTGGGGGTGGGGCTGGTCTCTGGTTTTCCAGGCTCTGGTCTCCCTAAGACTGTCCAGTGGTGAGTTTCCTTAAAATTTCCTCTTTTGGTCAATAATGTGGCTCTTACCTGAAACAAATATGCCCAAAGAAGGACCCCCAACTCCTTCTGCTGCAGGAACTGCCCATCAGGAATTGGATCATATCCCATCCAGCCGGGCAACTTTGATTTCCATTGTTGGATGACGACGCTAAATGTGAGATTGGTGGAAATCGGCCTCGGGATTTTCTGTCTGCGGAGGCGTGGTTGTCTAGCTGGAGCTAGCCTGGGGCAGGAGGCACCCCCCCAGTGACCCCAGAGGCACTGTCCTCTGACCTCAGGACTGATGTGGGTCACACACGGCTCCTTCCTATTGAGGAAGAGTAGCCCTGTACACTCGGCAGCAGGGGACATGTGGACAAAGGACGGTCCTGGCACTTGTGAGGTATGCCCACACGGTAGAGTCACAGCAGGAGGTGAGACCACGTGTGCCGGCGGGGGACGTGGTCTAGTCCACTGCTCTGGCCACTGGCTGTTCAATGACTTGAACAGAACACCCAGGCCCAGTATGGGACGTATGCCTGGCTAAACACCCCGGTTTCACACTAAACCTCATTGGTTCCACCAGCTCCACGGCCCCGCCCTGAGAATCCTCAGTGGCACAAGGCTGTGGACAAACCCAGGGTCCTGGGTGAGACCTCCGGGGGCAGGCAGAGAGTACCCAAGGAAAGGAGGCTCCGTTGGGCTCGGGGCCGTGCCTGGGGCCATCCACAGCCGTCACCGCCCCGCTTCCAGCAGCCTGGGCTCGAGGGCGCCACGAACCAGTTGCGGCTCGCCTGTGACGATGCTTCTGGTGCCCTGCCCAGGCCCCCTTTACTCTGGGGAGCCCGTCTCCCAGGTGCTGTGAGGTAGTTAGCTCACAGCTGCCCCTTGTCTGGAAAATTGCCCTGAGTTGAAAGGAAGCCGCCTCAACTGGCAGGCAAAACCCCTCCTAACCCTGTCCCCAGTCCTTGGCCCGTGACTGACTGACTGGCCAGGCCTGGCCTCAAGGTGTGGCTCACCTGTGGCAAGTTGGTGTTCCAGCGTTTCCCTGCGGGGTCAAACTAAAGCCAGACTCTAGTCAAGACCACACACTTGCTTTTTCACCCCTGCCTTATTCTGTATCCCTTACCCCCCTCTGCCCAGAGCACTCCCCCTCACAAATCCCTCGAACAAGCACCCCCATCTCTGGCTAAGGCATGTACCTAAGACGCTCAGGGGTTTTGCTGCAAGGACTCGGTCACTGGAAGAGAAATTGCATTGGGGCTTTTCTTTTCTCTCAGGGCAAAATGTATGTTCTCGGCGCAGTTGGGGTCCAAGTCTCAGGCCATGTGGGTACATCAGCCCCTGCAGGATTTGTGCCGGGTCTTATTCAAGACGTTGCTCAGAGACACGGTGTCCCAGATTTCACCGGGTCCGACCAGAGAACGCAATTCAGAGCCCAGGAGTGTGGGCCCAGAATCCATCCTGTTTGCCAAGAGTCGGTGAGGTGCAAACACGGGGCGGACGCCTGGAGGGCCGGCTCGGAACTCCCCAAGGCGAGCGCGTCGCGCAGTGGCCCACGGCTCCACCTCGGGCTGCTCGGCTTCTCGATGGGTGTTCTGTTTACGGTGCTGGCTCCCTCATCACACACCCGCAGGGGACAGGGAGGGGGAACCGGTGACCAGGTCCTCACCGGGTTCTTGTAAGGGTTAACGGAGGCAGTGCAGGTGGCACTCCGAGCGCAACCTGGCGCAGGCCACGCTCTCGGACGGGAAGCCCTCACCGGGTCCCTTGTTGTCGCCGTCTCTTGGAGTTACAGGATCCGTGTCAGGACCCGTTCACTCACTGCCCCTCACGTCCAAAGCGGGAGACCCTGGTGTTTCTCCCTTCCCTCGAGGTGGGGCGGCGACCAAAAGTCTCTGCCCTTACAACCATCTTTCCAACTCTCCCGTGGGAGACAGTCAGCACTGCCCCCCGACCCGCAGGATGGCCAGTGTCCAGCTCCTGGGGGGGGGCAGGCTCTCCACAGAACCGCGCGGTCATGGAGTGAAGCGAATTGGACGCAGCCTTCGGAATAATGAAACTTGCTTCCCCGGGCACAATGAGATGGGAAGGAATTGGTGTATGTAAGCGGCAGGTCTACACAGGAGGAGCGGTTGGTGGTAGTCAGGGGAGAGTCAGAGACGAGGCTTTGCCTTCCATTCTCAGGCACGATGTTATCAGTAGGATTCCACCTGGTGGAGGGAGGCAAGATGTGCCTGGAAAGTTTCAGGGTCTCATTTTTTTAAATGTTTATTTATTTTTGAGAGACCCACAGAGCGTGAGCAGGGGACGGTCAGAGAGAGAGAGGGAGACACAGAACCAGAAGCAGGCTCCAGGCTCTGAGCAAATGGTCAGCACAGAGCCTGACATGGGCCTCAAACCCACGAACTGTGAGATCATGACCTGAGCTGACCGACTGAGCCACCCAGGCGCCCCAAAGTTTCAGGGTCTCGATGTGACCCTCTGTGGTGTTCATTTTGTTCTTCCCAACAACTGCATATAACTTGCGATGCCCCGCTTGTCAGGACCTTTCCTCCGGACGCTACTGGTCTGTGGTAGACTCATTGTATTAGTTACTACCCCAGGCACAAAGTCCTTTTCACGGAAACTTCTGTGAAAAGATCAGGCTTTGCTCTAAGGCTCACTGTGTGCCACATCAGACTACTTCTCGGACAGAGGCCGAGGAGGGAACAATGAAGGGCTTCTTTTTGCCTATGCAATTAACCAGCTTCTCGACCGTGACTGGTGTCACGGAGGTGGGGGGGCGGGGGCCGGCGAGGCATTGGAGACCCTAATTACTAGGCCCCCACGGCCGCTGCCAATGGCCGGTGGAAGATGGTACCTCAGGGGGAGGATATCGCCTTTGGAATAAAAACCACCAAAGCCACGGGCATCAGCCTTGACCCCAACAGCTTGCCGTGAATTAAGACCTAGCTTGGTTGGTAGCACGTCCTACCGTGGAGCAAACTGAAAAGGAAACATCTCACTGTCTCATTATATAAGAGGCTGATGCGAGACGGCAAGGCAAGAGAGACAGAAGGCAAAACAGCAAGGGGAAGAGACTTCACGAAGTAGCAACCAGCGAAATATCTGGAGACAGTGATCGCCCAGCTGCTGAGGGAAGGCTCCCCCCCGCCAGGTGGCCTTGGGCCCGCCCGGGGCTGGGACCAGGTGTCGGTGTTTGACCAGCCCTTCATTGTTGCTGAGACAGATGAGCCCCAGGCCCACCTTTCTCTTTCCATTGGGTAGTGGCCATTTGTGCCCACCTGTTCCCCATGAACAGGACGGAGTGAGGCGTGGGCTCTGTCAGCGGCACGGGGAGAGGCAGGCCACGCCGGCCAGGGCGGCGGGACGCGGGGTTTTGGGTTCCTTCCTTCCTTGGGAGCGGCTGGACTGGCGACACGGGTTCTGGGAAGAGCACTGTGCTCCCAGCCCGGAGAGAGTCCATTCCCCAAATCTATAAAATGTTACAACAGAGGACGTAAAAGCCTACAGTATGTCTACAGCCTTTGTATTTTTCTCTGCGTCATCAGAATTTATATATAAATGCTTTCTAGTTTCGAGTATTTCTACCATGATGATAGGAGGCACGTCTTCGGAGGCCCCGAGTGAGAGAGGAGACTTCACATCGAATTGCTAGACGCCCCTTCTGCCCGCCGGCGGGGGTAAGGGACAGAAGCAGTTTCGGGAGAGAAGCCTGGGGAGCCCCTGTCCGCGGAATCCGCCAGCGGGAGCCCCGCTTTCTGCCTCCTGCTTGGACACAGGCATCCACACCGGGAAGGAGGCTCGTCTGCGAAGAGCTGGGAACGTGCGGGGACAAAATTGTGAGAAGAGCATGAGGAGGTAGTTGAACACCCTCCTGACAATACCCGCCTCTGGCGGTGCCCAGCGGTTCACGCCCCGCCTGGACGAACGTCCTCTTCACGCAGAGCCCCGCAGGGAGAAGGGGGTCCCCTCCCTCCGGCCACGAATTCCCCTGAGACCGGAAGGGGCCCCAGAGACGCGAAGCCAGAAACAGGTGCGTGGTTGCCCCCGAGGAACGGGACAGGGGTGGGGGAGGAGGGGCAGCCTCTTCTCTGTAAATCCCTCTAAGAGCTAATTTGTTTTGAGGGGAAGGGAAATGACACAGACACAGACACAGACATGGATTGATAGGGTCCTTGCCTCTGCCCTGGGCCCACCACACCCCTCCCAAGCCCTCTGCTCACTCCTGGGCCTCCCTCTGCTCCCCCCGTGGGTAGGACAGGCCCCAGAGACCGCCTCCTCAGGAAATGGGTGCAGAGGGTCACGCGGCAGCTGAGGTCACATGGCCAGGACCCCCAAGGTCCTCCGGCTCCGGGTCTTTCCCTGGGGGGCTCATCCCAACCTACCCCGCTTCCCAGCCACCAGCCCGTGGCTCCCAGCCAAACTCCACTGCAAAAAAACCCTTGGCTTCTGGGGTCCGGGGTCGCTCCTTGAAGGGGGGAAGCAGGGGAGGAACACAGGCTTTCCCGGCCTGGAGGAGGAGGGCAGTGTGAAGACACCCCCGAGTCAGAGTGTGTGACAGCGGTGACGGTGACGCCTGCCAGCCCGAGGGCGCCTGGCTCTCTGCCAAACACCCCACCTTCGGGAGCTCCTTTTACTCCCTTAAGTATTTGTTCACGAGGTAGCTACTATCACCCCGTTAGCCTGAAGGAAACAAGTTACCTTTCAGAGTCAGAACGGAATCTGGGCCTTTCGGCTCAGGATTCTTTAGCCTCCGAACCCTGTGTTTTAGATCAGAGCCCACTGAGGCCTCAGTGGTTTCAGGTGCACACGGGGAACGTTTTGAAACAAGCCTGGCTCCTACTGGAAGTGTAATACCCCCAGACTTCCCTCCCGGGCACCAAGAGAAACTGAGGGAGCAGGGGAGAGGCAGGAAGGGGAAGGGGCAGGCGGAGGGGAGGGGAAGAGGGGAGAGGGAGGGGAGGGGAGGAGGCTAGAAGCAGGTTCAGGCTCACTGGGGCCTGACGGGTCCTCTGCCAGGGCGGCCCCAAGCCCATCCCCGTAGGGGCCACGCACGGAGGTGGGTGTCCTTTCAGGATAAACCAGGTGACACCATGGACATTGAGTTTACAATCAAGGCAGCACAGGGGTCCTTGACAACATGAGTGAGGCCCGTGTGGCTCTCTGTCCTGAATTGCAAAAAAAAAAAAAAAAAAAGAAAGAAAAGAAAAGAAACGGTGTAGTGTGAGCCTCCTTTGTAAAACGGGTAAGATAAAGACAAGTCTTGGGGCGCCTGGGGGACTCCATTGGTTAAGCGTCCGACTTTGGCTCAGGTCATGATCTCACAGTCTGTGAGTTCGAGCCCCGCGTTGGGCTCTGTGCTGACAGCTTGGAGCCTGGAGCCTGCTTCAGATTCTGTGTGTTCCTCTCTCTACCCCTCCCCCACTCAAAAGTTAATAAACATTAAAATAAAAAAGGCAAAGTCCGGAGACCAGTCCCACGAACCCAGTGGTCATGTCTGGGGGGCTCAGGGCTTCACTGTATTCTGTCTATTGTATCAAGTTTAAATGTTTCACAAAGCTGTGTAATGCTTTGGTAATCTGAGTGACAGACAAAAATAAGTTTTTAAGAAGAAGCCCCCCCCCACCCCCCGCATCCATCATCCTCTCCAGACTTGCAAATCAACCCGCGTGTGTAGCTAACCCCACAGGCTGTGACCTGGAAACGTTTATGCATCATTCGGGGTCTTGTCCTGAGTGCACAACATTAATTATTAAAGAGATGTTGCCCCCCCCCTCAGAGTAGTTTAATGTTTAGTCGGAAGACTGAAACCCGGAAGTGTATGTCCCTTGACTTTGCACACCGTTGCTTAAGTGTTGGTTAAAAAGAAGAAGAAAAAAACTATTACAGTGTGTGTCAACTAACTGGAATTTAAATAAAAACTTGAAAAAAAATAAAAGATCAATAAATTACTTATATGTTTAAAAAAAACAGAAACAAAGGGACACACTGTGGTTTTGCTCCGTTGCCGGGACGACCGAGGCTCAGACCTGAAACACCTTGGCCGCTGGTGACAGCCACTCTGGCTTCCTTACCTTCGAACCCGGGAAGAGAGGTAATAATTCCCAATTCTGTGAGGGAAGAAGACCGATAAGTTAACATGTGTGACCCTAGAGACCAGGTAACCTTGAAGGCAGCTGGAAAAGGAGACCACAGGAGAGGATGTGGAGAGGATGAGAAAACTGAAGGCAGGCTTCCTGGAAGAGGAGGGAGCATCTAGGAGCAGGGGGGGAGAGTAGAGAGAAGGGCATCTTGGACAAGAAAGGCTGATTAAGGGGCCCCTGTGTGGCTCAGTTGGTTAAGCATCCGACTTGGGCTCAGGTCAGGATCTCATTGTTCATGGGTTCGAGCCCCGCGTCAGGCTCTGTGCTGACAGCTCGGAGCCTGGAGCCTGTCTTCGAATTCTGTGTCTCCCTCTCTCTCTGACCCTCCTCTGCTCACACTATCTCTCTCTCAAAAAGAAATCAATAAAAACATTTCTAAAAATTAAAAAAAAAAAAGGTTGATTAAGTTAGAAGGCAGGAGCCTTCTTCCCTGAAAGAGACTGGGCCCCTGTCCCAGCTGTGGCCCTGGGCTCTGGCGAGGGTGCTGGACGGAGCTGGGTGGGAGGCCCAACCTATCCCAACTTGGACTCTGCCCGGGAATCTGCACCGAAAAGAGAAGACTGACCAAAGTGCGTGCGGGTCGAATTCATTTTGTCGCTGTGGAAATACGTGCCTCTGTCCGCCCTTGAGAGCGACTTGTTGACCACAAATATGTGAGTAGAAAGGGGGTCCTGCCTCTCTCTGTGCGGCTGGGTGTGTGTGCGTGTGTGCAGGTGCTCCGGCCTCCGCCTGTGTGTGCTTCCGCACGGCTCCTTGCTCGCATGTGCACACGTGTGCGTGTGCCTCTGAACGTGCGCGCTTCACCAGGCACCCCCCGAGGGGGCTCCCCAAGGGGGAAGGGGCGGAGAGGAAACGGCAGTGGGGAGAGATGGGTGTTAGTTAGGGCTCTCATTGAGGGGCGCTGAGCCTCTGGACTTCAGGGGAAAAAAGGCCCGGATTGGCTGTTAGAATTGAAAAGTTCGGCGGCAGGACTGGTTTTAGGTCCAGTTGGATCCGGGGACTGGAGAGTCTTCAGGAGATTACGCGTCCATCTTTCAGGGGTGGGAGAGTGGAACACAATGAAAACGTCACTCAGTGGCAGTGGCTTTCCTCGCTGTGGGAGTGACGAGAGTTAGGGCCGCTTCCAGGAAAACGCCGGTACCAGAGGCAGTTCCTCCTCGCCTTCCCCGCGAGGTGGGCAGAGGGTGCCCTGTTTCTGCGGGGGGTCCCAGAGTCACTGGGCCTTGGCCCTCACAGGGTCAGAGGTCAGCGCAGGAAAGGGCACCTTCCTCTGAGGCCACCCGGCTCACGGAGGGTTCTGCTCCGGGATGAGAAAAGCTATGCCGGCCTCCCCCCTTCTCCGGGTGCCTTGGTGGGGTCCTGCCTCGCCTTCTGCTTTCAGCTTTGGGCCCTGACTTTGTCTTTCAGCCGCGAGGTCCGGCACATGGAGGGCGACACCCCAAAACCAAGAGAGTCCATCTCTCTCACGCCCGTGGCCAACGGTCTGGAGAACATGGGGGCTGATCTCTTGGAAAGCCTGGTCTGTCCCCTTCCCCCTCCTTGTTTTGGGCCCCGGTGGGAAGACCGTTTGTTCCCCTTCTTCCTTCACCCCCCTCTACCTCTTTGCTTGAAAAATTAGGACACCTTCCCCCCCCCCACTCCGGCCTCCTCAACACAGAGTGGCCCCTTTATTTGACTCATTAACCATTTGCTGAGCACCTATGATGTGCAGAAATGGCCTGCGCTGGTCTGGAAGGTCAGGGAAAGGCTCAACCCGGAAGTGACATTTGAGCTTAAAAAGTAACGAGAAACAACGTGACGGAGGTGGGGTAGGGGGGCTCCCTGGGGAGGTCTCGGCTGGCTGTCTTGTCCTTGCTCTGGAATGGCCAAGTGGCGGCCCACCACCCAGAACTTTGGGGCCCAATCTGACCCCCTTTCCCTTCCCTGCCTCCCCCGACAAAGCCCCCGCCCCTTCACCACATGCACACCCCCAGGGGGCACCTTTCACAGTGTGATCTGCAAGAAGGACCCCCCTCCCCACCACACACAACTGCAGAGACAAACACGGAGGGCAAAGGGTGTCCTGCAGCCAACGCCCTGAGGTTGCCTGGGGCTGCCCCAACCGGAAGAGCTGAGGCCCCATTGTCCCTTCCAAATGCAGGGTGAGCGCCCTGAGGGCAGGATGTGTCTAGCATGGAGGCCAGCACACAGTGGGTGCTCAGTGTGTGGTTTGTAGCATTTAATTGAGTCACCCTCTATTTCCTGGGCAAAAGCCCCGCGCCCACCCCAGCCCACTCCGAGGTGCCCATGCCCCGCCCCCCAACCCCGCCCCGCGGCAGCCAGGGTCTCTCTCCGCTCTCACTCGGGGCCGGAGGCACACTCTGGTCACTCTCTGGTGGCTCTAGGAGGAAGGCCGGACCCCTGGCAACGAGTCGAGGAGTGTGGAGGGTGGGGACAGCTGGACGGAAGCTGGCTCGGAGCCTCTCCCAGGATGGTAGGTGGTCTCCAGGAGGGATGTGGGTTGGCCTGGGGAGGAGGCCACCGTGCGGAGTGGGGACGGGGGACCTGGCCCGCTGACAACAGAAAAGGGGCTCCTAGAACCTTTGTCAAAAAAAGGAACAAACGTGTTAGCCGACAAGTGAGCTCTGCTGGCCTCTGCCTCAGGGGTGAGCCAGGGTGGGGGTGCCCAGCCTGTGCTCCAGCAGCCAGAATGCAGTCCCATCAGGGAATCCCAATGTGTACGGGGGCTGTGGGCCCTGAACCAGCCTGACCCCTTCTCCCCCTCCCCATCTGCCTTCTACCCCAGTCAGCCCCTGGGGCACCTCAGGGACCCTCAAGGCTTAGTTTGAAAACCCCTCGACCAGTCCGGTCCCCTTGTTTCCCATGGGGAGGTGGGTGACCTGGACCTGATGTCCAGGCTCACTGGGGTCCCCACTGGCCAGGCCCTGAGCTGATGGCACTTTGAAGAGTAGGGGTGGTGGAGGGGAGGGAGTCTGTCTCTCTGGGTGGGAGATTGGGGAACAGCCTCCCTTAGGGGGGCAGGTGGTGGGGCCAGAGTGGGGGAGGGGCATTCCTTGAAAGAGAAGCTCCTACAAACGTGGCCTGTGGGTCCCCAGAGGCCAAGTGCCAGCCTTTCCTCCAAGGATAGACAAGTGACCAAAAGTCCAGGCAAGAATGGCGTTGGCACCCAGCCGGGAAGGTGAGGGGCGGGCTGTGCATACGCTCTCTTGCAGGGGGAGCTACTGATGCAGAGGGTAGGTCCCTGGGGGAACAAGGCAGAGCTGGGAGCCTCTCCATGCGGCTCCACAGACAGAGGGGACAGGGGACAGGGGAGGGAGGCAGCCCTCAGGGTTTGCGCATTTCTGCGTTCTCAGTTTTTCCTCATCATCTTTGTTAAGTCCTTTCCAAGCCGGAGGGCAGAATGCACCCGAGGGCAGCAGGCCGCTGGGCTGGAACATAGGGGTGGCCCGAGCTGCCTCAGTTTGCTCTGGGCTGGGCTTGCCCTAGTCTTGTGCTGTGGAGGCCTGGGGATGAGCCCAAGTGGCTTCTACCTGGAGCTGCTGATGGGGGGAGCTGACCCATGGACCCCCGGCGCTCTCCCCAGGAGGAGCACACACCCTGCTCTGAGGACCAGACGCTTCTGCCGGGAGCACACGCCGCTGTTTGGACGGATCTGCACGGGCCTGCTCTGTACTGGTGAGCCCGGGGCCCAGCCCCCCCAGCTGCCCCCACCCCGGGGACCACCATTCCCACCCCAGCTGCCACCACCCGGTTTCAGCCACATCAGCCCCAGCCATCGTGTCCCAGGGCATTCACGTATCCAATAATTCAACAATCGGCTCAGAGCCAGCGGCCAAAGCGGAGCCATCAGGGTAAAGCCAGACCAGACTGTCTTCCCAAAGCCGTCTCTGATCAGTAAGGGAGGGGAACAGTATTTCCATGTAAGGCAGTGAGCCATCTGGGAACACAAAGTGGGGATGGGAGTGACCAGAGAGGACTTCCAGGAGGAGGTGACATTCAGGTGTCACAGGAGGAGCAGGAGCTAGCCAGGTGGAGCAGAAGGACAAGGAGTGAGCAGGCACTTTGATGCAGGAATCACGGGAGCAAAGGTGAAACCTGGCATGGCGTGGGCAGGCGGCTCAGGGACTTGAATTTTGCCCTCGGAGCCAGAGAGGGCCACTGAAGGCCTTCACAGGCAAGCATCGCGGCCAGATCACTGCGGAAGCCTGGGAGAGGCAGGCAGGGTGGCAGCACACGTGGGAGAAGATGAAGTGCAGGGGACGGACAGGGGCGGATTGGAGGGACCCTCGGGAAGCATCAGCAGCCACACTTGGGAGCTGACTGAGTTGCAGGACGAAGGACACCCTGGAATCCAGCAGCCTTGGGGCTCTGTTCAGGCATGGGGGCGCATGGTGGTGCCTCCATGGCCAGGGAGCACAGGAGACGGAAGGCCTGGCGGGTGATGGGTGGCCAGTTGTCTGGGACAGGATGTCGGAGACACCTCTGCCAGGCCATCGAGGAGGGCAGGGGGCTCCCCAGGGATGCCTGGAGAATGAACCGAGAAGTAGGTCGGTGACAGCAGCCTGGGACCTGGCACACGGAGGGAGCTGGGGGAGGAAGGGCAGACAGAGCTGGAGGGGGCATGGAGATGGGGGAGGAGCGGAGAGCAGGGCGCAGCTGTTCAAGGAGGAGGTAAGGGGAGCAGCGGAACAGGACTGAGCTAAGTCCCACCCCTGGGGATTTAGCGCCAAGAAGGTCACTAGTATCGTAGGGCATAGGTGAGAAGCTGAATTGGAATGGATGGGAGGCGAGGTCGTGTAGACAGCAAGTGTAGACGGCTCTTTGGAGGGTTTTTTTATGAGGACAGGTGGGAATATTAAAGAGGGTGTGACAGTGTCGAGGAAGGAGTGTGTGACGAGAGACACTTGGACTGTGTTTGTGAGTGAGGGGGATGGTACAGAGAGAAGGGGAGGGATGTGGGGACACATGGCAGGTGCAGGGGGCCCCCTAGGCCCAAGAAGGAGGGTCACCGCATTCTTCTGCAGGTGGGACATGCAGAGGAGTGTGGCTGCGGATGCAGAGACACCCCCTCGGGGGACCGGGCGGGAGAGGACACGGAGAGCGATGGGGGCAGTGGCCCCCGTCTTCATGATGAAAGCGAAAGCAGGGCTGCGAGATGGGCTGGCCCGTGGTCCCTGTGGCTTCTTTCTGGAGACGTCGGGGACTGACCTCTTCCCGTGGCGGGTCTGAGCCCGGGCCTTCTCTGTGCCCCTGGCTTCCACCACGCAGACCCAGACTGGATTCTCCTCCAGAACTGATTGGACCCCTCCTAGCAGAGGATGACAATTACCTATCTCATCCCGTTTCCGCCTTCGTGGTGGCTGTCATTCGGTCAGTGATCCTTTACAGTGGCCGCTCTCGATTTCCTCCGCGTTTGCGTGGTTTTGACTGCCTCCAGCTCTTTGACAGCATTCTTGTACCCGGTCTTCGGGGAGGCCCTTCACACCCCTTCCGGAAGCAGATCCGGTAGAGAAGGCAAGCCCGTGTTCTCGGCACCCGGGCCTGGGCCGCAGCAGCGGCGTCCTCCGGGTAGGCGGGCTTTCTGCATGGGTGCAAAGACAGCCCTGGCCGCCGGCCGCCGCGGAGGGCCTTCGTGTCCCAGTCTCAGGAGAAGAGTGTGCCTGGTGCCCTTATTTCCGGCCAGGTCTCCGGAAGTGCCTGCCCTCGCTGGGGTCCTGTGCCCGTTCTGGTCTCCCACTGCTAACTGGGCCGGACACACACGGGCTAGGGGTGCGGACGTGCCCCAAAGGAACCGACCAGTCCTGTCACCAGCGGGGTGAATAGGTCCTAGAAGAATACAAATAACTCCTAAGACCTGTTTCTCCATGCCCTGTCCGGGGACTCGTCTACACTGTGACTCTCCGTCCCCCGAGTCCCAGGCCCTGAGAGACAGACCTGGGTAGGCGTCCTAGCCCAGTTTCCTCCCGGTGTGAGTCCTCAGGTGCCCCGTCCCTCCATGGGGATCGGGGGGGGGCAGCCCCAGCTGTGGGTGGCTGTGAGCAGTGACCCTGTGAGGCCCGGGAAGGGCTGCGTGCGGCGCCTTTGGCCCCTGCCTCCGCCTGCCGCAGCCCTGCGCCTGCACCCCTGCAGGCCACACCGGCAAGCCTGTTAGTGACTCCAGTGCAGGTCAGAGGCCCCGCCCAAGCGTCTGTGGGAGAGCAGGTCGCTTCCCTCCTCAGAACTCTCCTTCAGTCTCCTCACCCAACTGAGCCACAGGAACTTCCTTTGCGTCAGTGTAGAGCAGCCCCTCCCCCTTTCTCCAGGAGTCCCCAGCGGGGGTCAGCCACCGCCAGTCCTCAGGTGTGGACTGAGCTGCCTGCTTCTGCAATTGCTGCCAGGTTCTCTGCCCTTGCGGGTAGCCAGGGACACGTGCCCGTCTCCATCGGGGGCCGGTCCTGGACGCCTCTTCCCTCTCCCCTCTCCCCCCGAGCTGCTCACAGAGATGACTCCAACGGCCTAGGCACCTGCTTTGGGTGCACAACCTCAGAAGCGTCCTGTGGTCTGCCTGGCCACATACTGCACGGGCGCCCCTCTCTCTGGAATCCTGCGGCCTCCCTGGGGCAGGGCTCCTCAGTTTCAGGCCTGGATCCCTTTTCCCTCGGCCCACCAGGGCCCTCCAGCCAGTCTGGCCTTGTAACTGGTGTCCTCCAGCTGGCAGTCTGCCAGCCAGGGTCTTCTAACCAGGCTGGCAGCAGAAGGGCAGCGTAGGACCTACACTTACGCATAAGGTTGCAGCCCACATGTTTTATCCGGTGGAAAAACTCTGAGTGTTTTCCGCTCTTCAAGGGCCCTGGCTTCTGAAATTCCAGAGCCGGGGAGAGACATTCCGCCTCTGCTCTCCACGATCACAGCCCTGTCTTGAGACAGAGCACACATGGGCTTAGCTGTGCAAGAGGCGAGGAGCAGGGGGGGAGAGGGAGAGTCTGGGAAGAAAATGGCCTGTATTTTCAGAGAAGGATGCTGGACACGCGAGTGACCTCCTTCCCAGAGTGACTGACGTGTCCATCTCTGCCGGCCACAGAACGGAGTGTGGTCTGGGACACAGCAGGCACTCCGCAGGTGCTCAGAGACACACGCTGTCTCGCGCCCTCCCTACGGGCCCTCCTCCCTGCACCTGCTCAGCACGCCTTCCCAGTGTGCAGAGCCCCTTCAACAGGGACTCCGCACCAGCCCTCCTGCACGGCAGGGGTGACCGTCCCCGGTTCCGGGTGGGAAGCTGATGCTCAGAGAGTTTGGGTGACTGTCCTGCCATCAGTGTCCTGGGTGGGGTGAGTTGGGGCTGGAGGGCAAAGTGGCAGGCCCGTGTCGTTGTCACCGAGCGCTCTCTGTTTCACTCCCACCCAGTGTTTGCTGCCTTCCTGCTGGTCACCGGCCTCCTGGATTTCCACAGGGCCCTGGCCCTGTTCGTCCTCACCTGCGTGGCCCTCGCCTTCCTGGCCCACAGCCTGCTGAGGAGACTGCTGGGGCCCAGACTGCCGCGGTGTCCCAGGCCTCCGGGGCACTGCCGCCTGCGCCTCTGGTTTGAGAGGTGAGTGGGGGGGGGGGCCGCTGGCTGAGGCTCAGCTCCAGGCCTGGGCGAGGAGGGCCTCGGTCGCATCCACCAGACGGTTCCTGGGCCATGGGGTATGTTCCGCCCCAGGGTCCCCAGGCAGGTGTGGCTGGGTGACTCTACGGTCGCAGCCATCTCTGTGATGGTTTGCCGGGTCCCGTCTGGTGCTCTGCCCTGGTTACAACAGGTGGCTGAGATCAGGATCTGAGAACAGGACTCAACAGTTTTCCTAAAATCAGGGACCCCAGTGCATCCAGACAGGGAGGGCCCGCATCGGAGCCTCCGTCTGACCACTTGGGCTTGTGTGAGGCAGGGAGGGGCACGCCTGGAGTCAGACTCAGCGGAGGACTGAGGTCCAGGTGTCAGTGAAGCTAGTGAGCCCCCAGGGGGTTCTCATGCAGCCAGCCGGGTTCCTGGACGGCAGTGTGGGCTCCCCTCACTTTCAGGCTGGGTTCCTGAGGGCTTTGGAGCCTTTGGAGGTGCCATAGGGCAGGAGAGAGAAATTGGAGATGGAAATATCACACCTTCCTCCCTAAATGCCCATTTCAACCAGGAAACTCTATTTAATCAACCAAGATCTGAAAAAAAAAAAAAGAAAGAAAAAAACTGGAAAAAATGTTTCTATGACTTAAAAAAGATCTGAAGACCCCCAAGCTATATCAGGACTCTGTTTTCTTGATAAAGAAACTGGTATTCAAAGACATCGGTGTCTAAGCTAGGGAGGTACCACAGCATAATGATTTGAGGCAGCCTGTGAATGAACACTTTTTTTCACTTTATTTATAAATAAATGTATAATAATAAATAATAATTATACTTTATAATATGCATCATTTTAAATTAAATGCAATTTGAAGACTAATAAATTAAATAAAATGTGAGTAAAAATTTTAAAATGTATCATTGGGGCACCTAGGTGGCTCAGTCAGTTGAGTGTCCAAGTTTGGCTCAGGTCATGATCTCATGGTTTGTGAGTTCAAGCCCTGCCTTGGGCTCTCTGCTGTCAGCATAGAGCCTGCTTCAGATCCTCTGCCCCTTCCTGGCTTGTGCTCTCTCTCTCAAAAATAAATAAACCTTAAAAAAGTAAAATAAAATAAAACTAAAAAGTATGTCATTTGTAATAATTAAAATAAATGTATAAATAGATTTATTAAATGAATTATTTTTACTATTATCTTTTTGTGACAAATCATTGATACTGGTTTTCCTTTTGAGGTATTGATATAAAATTTCCTTTGGGGGCACCTGGCTGGCCCAGTCAGTAGAGCGTGCTACTTGGGATTGTGAGTTCAAGCCCCATGTGGGATATAGAGATTACTTAAAAATAAATAAATAGATAGATAGATAAATATTTTAAATATGCATTTTTATTAATTAATAATTAATTAGATTGATTAGACTTTATGAAAAGTAAAAACTTTGATTCAAAGGACACCATCAAGAAAGTAAAAAACCAACCCACAGTATGGGAGAAAATACCTGCAAATTACATACCTGATAAGGGAATCAGATCTCTGGAATCACAACCTAACAATAAAAAGACAAATAACCCAATTGACGGCGGGGAAAACGATTTGATTAGAGATTTCCCCAAAGATCTACACATAGCCAGCAAGGACATGAGAACATGTTCAACATCAGTAGCTATCATAAAAATGCAAATAAAAACTGCGATGATAAAAAAGATGATAACAAGTGTTGGTCCAGATGTTGAAGCCTTGGAACCCTCATCCACTGCGGACAGAAATATGAAATAGTGTTGCTGCTTTAGAAACGAATTAGTTCCTCAAAATCCTATACGTTCAGTTATCATGTGGGAACCGGTGTTGCCATCCACAGCCATCCCACTCCCAGGTGAATACCTGAGAGCACTGAAAACATATGTCCATACAAAACTTGTACACAAGTGTTCATGGCAACATTATTTCTTTATTTTTATTTTACTTTGGAGGAGAGAAAGAGCACAAGCAGGGGAGAGGAGCAGAAAGGGAGAGAGAATCTTAGGCATTGAGCCTGATGTGGGGCTCAATCCCATGACCCTGGGATCATGACCTGAGCCAAACTCTGGAGCTGGATGCTCAACCAACCGAGCCACCCAGGTGCCCGTAACATTGTTTATAATAGCCAAAAGGTGGAAACAACCCAAATGTTCATCAGCTGAGAAGTGGATAAGTCAAATATGTATATCCATATAATGGAATATTATCTGGCCACAGAAAGGAGAGCTACATGCTACAATAATGATGACGCTTGAAAACATAGTAAGTGAAAGAAACCAGTCACAAAGGACCACGTGTTGTATGATTCCATTTACATGAAATGTCCAAAGTGGCAAATCTAAACCTTGACTGAGGTTGGAGGGATGGATGGAAAGATTGGGGCGGGGGATGATGGCTAAGAGGTGCTAGGTTATTCTCTGGGTTGATAAAAATATTCTAAAATAGAACTCTGTGAACACTAAAATACAATTTTGTGAAGATACTGAAGACCATTAAGCTGTATACTTTAAATGGACAAATTATGCGATATGTGAATTTTGTTTCAATTAAAAAAATACGTGTAAAAGATGTTGGCTTCCAGTCAAGATGGAGTAACAGAGGCCAGGTTTATCCTTCCACTTGTAACAACTAAAAAGCTGGGACAGGTATATGAAACTGTCCAGCTCTAAGAAAACTGAACATCAGGCACCAGAAGACAGTGATCCTGGAGAAACGGGGAACAATGGAGATAAGCCCTATGATCATGCCACCTTAGTCCACGGGCAGAGTTTCCGGGCCACCGTGCAGGAAAGAGAACCAGGTTGGGCCAGCAGGTTTCCCGAGTTGAGGACACAGAGCTGGGAATCCAGGGAAGCCAAGGTGGTAAGAGTTCACAGTACAGAATACCAGAGACCACAGTGGCACAGAGAGAAATCTCCAGAAATCTCCAGAGGGTCTTCCTTGAGAATTCAGTTGAGTTCTGATCAGTGAATGCATATGAGAAACCTGTCCAAGGCCTAGGAAAGACCCACCCACAGGGATCAGAGGAACAGTGTCTGGAAGTCACACAGGGCCAGAAACAGTGTTTATTCTTCCTAGTCAGCGTGGAAACTTCAGAACTTCACAGGGCATTGTTCAGAGCCCTGCTCAGGTTCTCCCTAACAAATCTTAAGAACAAAACTTGAAAAAGTCAAACACAGTATCCATTAACCCTGGCACAACTAAGTGGAAACATGTCATTGAAGTCTCCAGAGGAGAAAGAACACAAGAAATACTTGAAGAAATCACATCCAAAAAATTCCCAGTTTGATAAAAATTATAAACCCTGAGATCCAAGAAACTCCACAACCCCCCCCCCCCGGGCAAGAAACAAGAAGAAAACTCCCCCCCATGGCACATCAGAATCAAATTGCTTAAAACTGGTGATAAAAAGAAATTCTAAAAACAGCTAGAGAAGAAAATGTGCAGAGGAACAAAGGTACGGATGACAGCAGATTCCTTGTCAAAAACAATACAAACAAAAAAAGCAATGGAACAGTCAAACGACAAAAGTGTGTCACTCTAGAATTATTTACCAGTGAAACATCCTTCAAAAAAGGAGAAATAGGACTTTTTCTTATACATGTAAAAGCTGAAGGAAGTTTTCAGACATAAAAAGCAGACCTGCACTACAGGAAACGTTAAAGGAAATTCTTCAAAAAGAACTAATCTTTTTCTTCCAAAAGAAGGAACATGATATCTGGGAAATCTAGATCTACACACACAAAAAAGAACATTGAAATGCAAGTACATGAGTAAATATAATGACTATATTTATTATTTAAATATCTTTCAAAGGTAATCAACTTATAAAGCAAGAATAAGAATAACATCTTGTGGAATGTATATGAGATGTAGCAGTGAACCATGATAGCACAAGGGTTAGGAGGGAAGAAGTAAAATCCTACCGCTGTGTGGTTTTTATACTACACATGAAGTAGTACCATATGACCTACAGGTAGATTGTGATAAGTTAAAGATGTATGCTATAAATGCTAAAACAGCCACTAAAATAACATGACAAGGAGGTATAGCTAGCAAGTTAAAAAAAGAGGAGGAGAGAGATAAGAGAATCATTTTAAAATAGTCAATCTGAAAGAAAGTAGAAAAATGGGAAAAGGAGACAAAGAACAGACGGCACAAATTGAAAACAAATAGCAAGGCAGTAGATGAAACCCTCCTCCCAAACCAATAATCACATTAAATGTACAGACCAGTATCCCTCACAAATAAAGACATAAAAAGTTATTCACAAAATTTTAGAAAACCAAGTGCAACAATATGTAAAAGGAATAATACACGATGATGAGGTTTAACCCAGGAATCCAAGGTTGGTTTAACACTAAAAAAAATGGTCATAGATCACACTGAGAGGCTAAAAAGAAAATAAACATATGGTCATGCCAATAGATTCAGAGAGAGCATTTGACATAATTCAGCATCCATTCCTGATAAGAATTCTGAGCAAAGTAGGATTAACAAAATAACAAAAATCTATGGTTGACATCATACTTAACTGTGAAAGACTGAATGATTTTCCACAGAGATCAAAAATATAAGAATGTCCCTTCTTGGCACTTTTATTCAACATTGTACTGGAGGTTCTAGCTTGTGTGATGAGGTAAGAAAAAGAAATGAAAGCCACGCAGATTGAAAAAGAAGAAGTCAAGCTGTCTTTGTTCCTAGACAATATGATTGCCTACATAGAAAACCCTATGGAATCTACCAAAAAAGCTAATGGAACTAACAGGTGAGTTTAGCAAGGTTGCAGGATACAAGATAAACATGCAAAAAAAAATCATATTTTGATATGCTAGCAATAAACAATAAAAATTAAAATTATAAATGCCATTTAGAATAGCATGAAACATAAAATACTTGTTAAAAGCTGAAAAAGATGTGCAAACTTGTCCATTGAAACCTACAAAGCACTGCAGAGAGAAACTAAAGAAAACGTAAAGAATGGGGCGATATGCCAGGTTCACGGATCGAAAGATGCGATGTTGTCAGTGTATCAATTCTCCTCAAATCAATCTATATATTCTTATTACTATCCCAATCAAACTTATAGCAGGCTTTGGGGGAAGAAATTGATAAGATAATTCCAAAATTCATATAGAAATACAAAGAACCTAGAATAGCCAAAACAACTGTAAAAAAGATGAATAAGTTTGATGAATTTATACCATCTGACTTTAAGACTTCCTGTGAAGCTACAGTAATCAAGACAATATGGTATTGGCATAGACAGTCTATGGTGTCGACAGTCCAGAAATAGATCCACATTTATGTATGGCCAGTTGACTTGTGACAAGGGTGCTAGGGCAATTCAAAGGAGATGTAACCATCTCGACAAATTATGAATATAAAACCTTGGCGTATTCATAGAAGGAAGAAAAGGAGAAGCAAAATAATAATATGATAATCCGTGCCTCACAGTACACGGGAAATTAACTGAACATAGGAAATTATAAACCTAAATTGAAAGCCTAAAACTATAAAACTAATATAAGAAAATGTAGGAGAAAATCTTTGTGAACTTGAGTTAAGGTAATTTCTTAGCTACAAAACCAAAATCACAATCACCGAATTTTTCATCAGAATTAAGAACTTCTCTTCAAAAGACATGCTTAAGAAAAGAAAAAGACAAGGCATGACTCCGCGAAAAGTTTTGCAAATCACACATCTGACCAAGGACTCATATCCAGAATATATTAAGCACTCTCAAAGCTGGACAATAAGAAAAACGACCCAACTCAAGAATGATCTCCAGATGTGAGCCGACATTTCTTTCAAGAAGATGTGTACGTGGCGAATCAGCACATGGAAAGATGCTCAACATTAGCAGTTATTAGGGAAATGCAAATCAAACCCGCAAAGAGATCCTGCTTTATGTCTACTGGAACGACTAGGATTCGGAAGATTGACATTACGAAGTGTTGGCAACGATGCAGAGGGAACGGAACTCCTATGTACCGCTAGTGGGCGTGTAAAATTGTGCAATTACTTTAGAAAACAGTTTGGCAGTCGCCTAGAAAGTTAGACCTACCGTACGGTTCACCCATTCCAGTTACCGAAGCATTACCCAAGGAGTATCGACCCAAGGAGGATGAACGCATACATCTGTAAGGACAGGCACGTGACTATTTGAACGTTCACAGCAGCTTTGTTCATCAGAGCCAAACGCCGGAAGCACCCTAAATGCCCATCAGCGGGCGAATGGATACGCCAAGGATGTACATCCACCCAATGGAAGACTGCTCAGCGGTAGAGAGAGATTAGCTACTGACGTGTGCAAAAACATGGAAGAGTCTCAAAAATAGTTATGTGGTGTGAGAGCTGTCAGACAGATAAAGATATGCGCTATATGGTCCCATTTATATAAAATCCTAGAAAATGCAAATAATCTAGTGACAGAACAGACCCATTGTCGCCGGGGGCCGAGAAGGGACCCCAGGAATCACAGAGGGGCCGAATGTGGGTGTGATGGATATGATACATCCACTATCTTAACTGTGGTGATGGTCTCAGCGTGCGTACACATCAAGACTTATCAGATTGTTCTGGAAAATAAAAAGGAAAAATAACAATTAAAATTAAATGTTAATTTAGGTTAAAGATGAAATGTAATAACAAATTTAGAAACATGGCAGCTTTTAAAAATGCATTAAATGAGGAAATGGTATTTCAAATATAGAATATCCACAAAGAAGCTTCTAGAATTCTTTTAAAAAAGTTATCAAGTTGTTCATTTTCAACGTCTTCTATTTATTACATGTCAGTCATACCTCTATCAAGGCATTAAAAAACAAATGACAACAGAAACCCAGCCCGAAACAGGCACTTGGGTTTTTTTAATTTAATTTATTTTTTTAAAATTTTTTTTAATGTTTTATTTGAGACATAAAGAGACAGAGCATGAGCAGGGAGAGGCAGAGAGAGGGAGACACAGAATCCGAAGCAGGCTCCCAGGCTCTGAGCTAGCGGTCAGCACAGAGCCCGACGCGGGGCTCGAACCCACGAATGTGAGATCATGACCTGAGCCGAAGTCAGATGCCTAACCGACTGAGCCACCCAGGCGCCCCTAAATTTAATTTATTTTAAGTAGTCTCCACACCCAATGTAGGGCTTGAACTCATGACTCTGAGACTAAGAGTTGCATGTTCTACTGAAGGAGCCAGCCAGGAGCCCTTGCACGTAAGGTTTTATAAAGGTTTATAAAGAGAAACAGTAAGACGAGTGGCAGAGAGAGAGGCAGAAACTGTGCAGCGGACCGGGGGTGTCAGCCACTTAGAAACAGGGGCAGAAGTGAGCAGCGAACTCTGCCCTTGGCCTGTGTGAGTTCTGGTACTGGGTCCACCTGTCTGTCGTGCACGGAGCTAGTCAAGAGAATAGACTTGCTGCCAGGGTGCCGGGGTTCAAGTCCCACGTCTCCTACTTGTTAGATGGATGGCCGTGGGCAAGTCATTTAACCTTGCTGTGCCTCAGTTTCTTTATCTGTAGCACGAGGGCAGTGACAGCATGTCTCCCAGCACTGGGTGCACTTCCTAGCACATACTAGGTGCTCAGTGAACATTAGCTGTTAGTAGGATAGCAAGTGAGTTGATGTCTGAGTCGGGGGTGGGCCTAGAGCACCCAACGCCCAGACCTGCTGGGTGAGCCACGTCCAGCCCTGGGGAGGGAAGCATGGCTATGAGTGTTGCTTCCAGGGGCGCCTCGGTGGCTGAGTCAGTTAAGCCTCCGAGTTCGGCTCAGGTCATGATCTCAGGTTCATGGGTTTGAGCCCCGCGTCGGGCTCTGTGCTGACAGCTAGCTCAGAGCCCGGAGCCTGCTTCCGATTCTGTGTCTCCCTCTCTCTCTGCCCCTCCCTTGCCTGTGCTCTGTCTGTCTCTCAAAAATGAATGAACATTAAAAAAAAAAAAAAATGCTCCCAGGCCTTGGTCCCAGGAGCTTGGCTCACCTGCCCAGACTGACATTATTGCTTGCCGAGCCCTGGGCCCCACAGGCCCCGACTCACCCTGGCAAGTCAGAGGCTGCGCTGGGCTTTGCTGCATCTGTGAGAATTCCTGCCCTTGAAGGAGCCACGTGGTCGCACGGTGCTAAGGTCGGCCCCAAGTGCTGGTCTTTAGTCCTCACGGCAATCTGGAGAGATGCGGGGCTTTGGCTTTATTTTCCCAATGAGGACGCTAGACCCAGAGAGGCTAGGTGGTCTGTGTGAGGTCACACAGCTCGCCCCTCCCACCAGCCCTGAGCACCCTTTCCCCGGGTGCCCTTGTGTGGGGTGGGGGAGATGCTGAGTGGGATGGCTGTCTGCCTCTCCCCTGCAGGGCTCTGGCCCTCGCTGCCCTCCTGGGCCTGGTCTTGTGGCTGGTTCTGGACACCTCCCAGCGACCTGAGCAGCTAGTGTCCTTTGCAGGAATCTGCGTGTCCATCTGCCTCCTCTTCGCCTGCTCAAAGCACCACTGCGCAGTAAGTGCTCAGTCGTCAGGCCGGGAGCTCGCTGCGGCCCCTTCTGTCCCTGCGTCCCGAGCCAGGACCCCTCCCTGCTTCCAGGTGTGGCCGCAGGCTCCAGCCCGGCCTTCCGGGGCTCCTCATGCACCTGAGTTTGAAGGTCACTGCTGAGGAGTCCTTAAATGCTGAGAGGCGGCAGCAGCCCTCTGCTGGGGGTGTGGGCGTCGAGGGAGAGGGGCGTCAGGGCAGCCGGGAGCCCTGCCTGGGGAGGAGAGGTGGGGAAGGTCCGGGCAGACAGAGGCTACCCTGAGGCTGAAATTGGAGGTCACGGCTCCAGCTCTGCCTGCCTAGTGATGACCAGGACTGTGGGAGGCTCAAGGCTGCTGAGTCTTGTGTGAGTCCTTAGGCCTTGCCCCGCCCCTGCCCATTGCCCCAGGCCCATTACTGCCAAGAATGTGGCCGATTCTGACTGCAGGTGGATGTGACCTTCAGCAACAGGCTCAGTCCCATCCAGGCCAGGACTCCCCTAGCCACTCCATGGCACCGGCACCGTGCTCTCTGCCTTTTCCCCATGCTGTTCCCTGTGGACCCCAGCAAGCGGAGCTCACCAGGACCTTTCTCTTGGCTGCCAGGTGTCCTGGAGGGCTGTGTCCTGGGGCCTCGGACTGCAGTTTGCACTTGGACTCTTCGTCATCAGAACAGAGCCGGGATTTATCGCATTCCGGTGGATGGGGGACCAGATCCAGGTGGGTGCATGGGGCCTGCTGCCCAGGGTTGCCGTGGAGTGGAGGAGAAGCCACTGTGTGTGTGTGGGGGGGAACATAAGGAGGGGACTGGGATCAGCACGGTGGGTGTGCCCTGGGCCCCAGACCACGCGACAGCAGGGACTGGGCAGTTCGACCCCTCCTCCCTTGGGCCTGGGACCACCTGCAGACAGCTGTCCTTCCGGAGGCTGGGCTGAAGGGCAAGAGAATCTCCTCACAGGAAGGTTCTCAGGTACTGAGGGCACGAGGCGTGTGGCCCCCAGAAGTCATGAGTCATGTGGAACTTATGACAGTTAAAAGTGCTAAAAAAAAAAAAAAACTACAACTGATTTACTTTGTTGTATGTGTGTATTTAAAAATAATGTTCAGTTTCTTGAAGTTGTGTTTTTTAATTCCACTCTTTGTTGTAGTAAACACATATACCACAAAGCTTATCATTTTCACTTTTTTTTTAAATGTTTATTTATTTTTGAAAGAGAGAGTGTGAGCAGGGGCGAGCAGAGAGGGAGACAGAGGATCTGAAGTAGCTCCCGGCTCTGAGCTGTCAGCAGAGCCCCATGCGGGGCTCAAACTCATGGACTGTGACATCACGACCTGAGCTGAACTTGGAGGCTTAACTGACTAAGCTACCCAGGCGCCCCAAGGTTTATTTTTGAGAGAGAGACAGAGAAACAGAGTATAGGCAGAGAGAGACACACACACAGAACCCAAAGCGGGACCCAGGATCTGAGCTGTCATTACAGAGCCCAATGTGTGGTTTGAACCCACGAACTGCGAGATCGTGACCTGAGCCGAAGTCAGACACTTAACCGACTGAGCCGCCCAGGCGCCCCCCTTAGACTGCATGGAAAAGGTGTCTCTCGGGGAGCACGTGCTCAGGAGAACAAGCCCCCGCGAACATGCTTGCACCAAGCGCACTGCCCCGTGGTGCCCCGCCCCTGCAAGGCCCAGGAGGCCTGGTGCCCCTCTCTCCACCCCATTCCCTGCACGGGGCTGCTGAACAGGCCCTTGGCAGGCGACACCCCTCTTGCTCACCGGCCTGGCTTTCTGGCCACTGTTGTGCCCCCTCCCCTCCTGGTCTCACTCCAGGTTTGGGCTTTGTTTTCTTTCTTGCTTTCAGACCTTCCTGAGCTACACAGATGCGGGCTCCAGCTTCGTGTTTGGGGAGGCGATGGTCAAGGGAGTCTTCGCCTTTCAGGTCAGCTCAACTCCGCGGGGCCGCTCGGTCCCAGGGCCGCGTCTGGGCAGGCTGTGTGGGCCAGGCCCGGGGGGAGGGCGGGCTGTGCACCGCAGGCTCACGAAGCTCCAGGCTCAGGGTGCCAAGAGGGGCCCCTGCACTGGGCTTACCCGCCGGCATACTGTCAGCGTGCTCTGTAAAATTTGCAAAGTAGGAGATACCTGTATTTTTTCCTGAGAAATGAATCCCCGAATGATAGAATTGCTGTGAGATGGGAAGAGAGGGGCAGGGCATGGGGGTGGCACCTGCTTTCACCTTAGCCCCCAACATGCTGCAGGGACCCCAAGGCCTGTGAAGGACATTTACCAGGAACCCTTAAGCCCAAATGACCCTCTCAGGCTGCTTCTACATCAAGGCCCTCAAGGGCCACCGCTGCAGGAAGCCTTGGCATCCAGGAGGGTCAGGGGATCATGCTTACAGCAAGTCCCCGCAGGGAAGGGGAATCTTCTCTGCCAGCCAGAGTTAGAAAATCCCGGAGCGGTCTTCAGATTGGTCAGCCTCCGGTCATGTGACCATCCCTGGCCCAATCACCGAGGTCGGGGCTTGGGAGCCGTCCATTGGAACGATGCGGGGGGGGGGAGGAAGGGGGGGTCAGGTGCTCTGATTGAGGCCATCGTTGGTAGGAGCGTCGGCCAGGACAGGCGTTCTGCTATCCTGTGATCAGTGGGCTACATTCTCGGGGTGCTCTCGTGTTCTGAGTGAGCGTCTCTGGTCTGGTCTAGGAGCAGGGTGACAGCCGGCCTGCCTGCCCGGGAGAAACAGCCATGGCACAGGCCTTCCATCTGCGGCCCCTCCAGCCGTAATGGGGCCACATTTGGGAGGCTAGGCTGTACTTCCTGACCAGGGTGCTTAGCTCCTGACTTAGTGGTACGTGACAGAAACACAACTCAAACGGTCTTAAGCCAAAAACCCAAATGAAACAAGACCGCCCCCCCCCCATCAAAACTTTCTATAACTAAGAAATCCAGGGTATGGAACATCACCTGGGAAGGAAGAGGGGGAGGGGGAGGGGGAGGGCGAAGGCGAGGGCGAGGGCGAGGGCACGCAACAGGAAACCCAGGAGTGGGCCTTCTTGCCCTGGCTTGGAGTGGAAGCCGTCTCTGAATTGTAGCCAGGAAGCATAAATGGCTTTGATCTACCAAACCTGAAACCCACTGGGTGGCCGTGGAGGAGGGGATGGGTTCCCAAAGGGAAATGAAAGCTATGTTACCAGAAGGGGGCAGAGGAAGGGGCCACAGATCAGCCCAGGAAGCTGCCGTCTACTGGTGTCCCGGCCCTGCATCTCCCACAGACTAGCGCTGAAACGGTCACCTGGCTTGCTGCGGTGTCCGTCTTCCCGCCAGAGTTAGCTGTGTGCCCTCCTCCTTCTCTCCCCTTCCGGAAGAACGTGTGCACACCTGCCGCCTGCCTCTCTCCCCAAATCACCCTTTACAACCACGGTTTTGTAGACTGTTGGGCTGGAAGGAGCTCACTGATCTCTGGGTCCCCCCCTTAACATTACAGATGGCCAAGCCACACCCCAGGGAGAACCAGTGACCCGGGCACAGCCGCCCGGTGAGTAAGGGCAGAGCCAGGGCTGGAACAGGGTGACCTGACACTGACCTTTTCTTCCTCATTCTGCAAATTAAAGTCAGTGACATACTGTCTCCCTTCCAAATACAGACAGCAACCCTAATAACGATAATGTTAAATTTAGAACGTATTAAGTAGTTGCTGAATGTCCAGTCAGAAAAAACAGAAGAGGTGGGTTTATCAATAGCACTTCCCAGTCACACGCTAACGGTTGTTAGGACCCTGGGAAGCCCTGTCCTTGGCCAGACTCGTGGTTAGCACATTAGACGGTGGCTCCTTTTTTATTAAAAAATTTTTTTAATATTTTATTTTATTATTGAGACAGAGAGAGAAACACAGAATGAGCGGGAGAGGGTCAGAGAGGGAGGGAGACACAGAATCTGAAGCAGGCTCCAAGCTCTGAGCTATCAGCTCAGAGCCTGATGTGGGCCTCGAGCCCATGAGCTGTGAGATTGTGACCTGAGGTGAATTCAGCCGCTTAACCGACTGAGCCACCCAGGCGCCCCTCTGGTGGCTCCTTTGTAGAGACACCAGGTCAGGGAGGACTTAAACACTCCATGGCTGCGGAATTGCCCTCTTCACAAGATTTCATTAATCACATTTCACTCACCTTCCCCACTCCCTCCCTGTGTCATGCACACACACATACGCTCACATGCACACACACGCACACAAATGCTCACGCACACTCACCCACACTGATACACACAAGCTAATGCTCACATGCTCATACACATGTACACACACACACACATACATGCTCACAGAGATGTGCACATGCATACATACACACACATGTACATAAACACCCATGTATACATGCACACTCACTTGCACACATGCTCACAAACACACATGCACACTCACAATGCATACATGCACATGCACACGCTCACACATGCACATTTATAATGCATACATGCACACATGCTCACACACATGCACAGATGCACACATGTGTTCACACAAATGCTCACGCACACATGTACACTCACATGCACACATGTGTACACACATGCTCACACATGCTCATGAACACACAAGCACACAAGTGCTCATGCACACACGCACATTTACATGTCACACATGCTCATGCACACATGCACACTCAGGCACACAATGCACACTCACACATGCACACACTCATGCACACTCATAGACACACATGCACACAAACGCTCACACTCATGTGCACACAGGCACACTCACATGCACACGTGCACGCGCACACATGTGCACAATGCACACAAATGCTCATGCACACATGTGCATTCACATGCACACACATGCACACTCACATGCACACACACATAAGCACACTTCCTAAGCTTGGGACTGGTCCTCAAGTGGGGTGATTTGCTGGTGCTGAGTCGAGTGGAAGACGCAGGAACCTTCTTCGCCTCCTTTCCCGGGATCACGTGGACCTAGTCCAAGGCCTTTGGCTCATGCAGGCCCGGGGAAGTCTTCTCTGAGCTCACTCTGATTTTCAGAATCCAAGCTGCTTCCCGCTGGGCCACGGTCCAGCCCATCCCTTGTCCAGGAAGTGGGGCGTCTGCCTGGGGCTTCCCGGGCCCTCCCTGTCTCCCGGCCTGGAGCCCCACACCATCCACGTGGCAGCCACCTCTTGGCTGCATTGTCTTGATTAGTCATTCCACCTTGGCTCCATTTCCCTTCTGGTAACTTCCCGCCCACACAGCCACCTCCCCCGGGGCTCCTGCATCCTTCCTGGGTCTTGCTGACCCGGTAGCTTGTGTTTACTGCTCCAGTCTCTGGAACGTGCACCCACATACTGTGCCCAGAAGTGCTGCTTGGGTGTTCTTCCCAAGGAACACGGAAGGGAAAGATGATGTTTCCCTCTCCCAAGGGTTTTGGGGTGTCTGTCTGATGCAGTCTCCGCCATCTCCAATGGTCGACAGTGCCGACTTTGGCCCCAAGAAATCAAATAAGAAAAGCGTGAGGGTGCCTGGGTAGCTTAGTCAGTTAAGCGTCCAACTTTGGCTCAGGTCATGACCTCCCAGTTCATGGGTCCGAGCCTCGCATTGAGCTCTGTGCTGACAGCTCAGAGCCTGGGGTCTGCTTTGAATTCTGTGTCTCCCTCTCTCACTGCCCCTCTCTATTCATGCTCTGTCTCTCTCTTCCTCTCAAAAGTAAATAAACATTAAAAAAATTTTTGTTAAAAACCAGGACAGAGAGAGGTGCCGGTGGATTTAGTAATTAAGGGGTCACTGATGAGCTCAGTGAGCACGATCAGCAGAGGAGGGAGTGGGAAGGGAGTGAGTGAGTGAAAGCTGGAGCCGGGTGCTGGAAGGAGATGGAATGTGGGCCAGGAGAGATCTTAGGAAAATCTCGCATCTGCAAAGGTCTCTGAAGGAGACTGTGACAGCCAGTTGGCCATGGCCATGATGGGGCAGAGGTGGGCAAGGGACCAATGGAGCAGGAAATCAAGAGTCATGTCCACTTTTTTTTTTTTAAGTTTATTTATTTATCTCGAGAGAAAGAATTCCAAGCAGGCTCTGCACTGTCAGTGCTGAGCCCAATACAGGGATAAATCCCAAGAAATGTGAGATCGTGACCTGAGCTGAAATCAAGAGTCAGATGCTTAACTGACGGAGCCACCCGGGTGCCCCAGGAGGCATGTCCTCTTTATGTGGCCTTGCAGTGAGTCCCCTCTGCCTTTCTGTAATGGGGATGGGGTAGGCATTTTACCATACTGTTTGGATTACTCTAGGTTTGTACTATAGTTTGAAATAAGGGAGCATGTGATCTCCAGTTTTATTCTTTCTCAAGACTGCTTTGGTCTTTTGTGGTTCTACCGAATTTTAGGATTATTTGATCTAGTTCTGTGAAAAATGCCACTGGTATTTTGATGAAGATTGCTTTGGATTTGTAGATTGGTTTGGGGAGTATGGACACGTTAACAATTTCAATTCTTCCAATCCATGTGCCCGGAATATCTTTCCATTTACTTGTGTCATCTTTAGTTTCTTTCACCGGTGTCTTATAATTTTCACAATACAGGTGACCATGACCCCCTTGGTTAAGTGTATCCCTAGGTATTCTATTCTTTTTGATGTAATTGTAAATGGGATTTTTAAAATTTTCTCCCTCTGATAGCTCATTATGCGTGTATAGCAACACCTGATTTGTTGTGTGTGCTAATTTTGTATCTTGCAACTTGACTGATTCACTTGTTTGTGAATAGTTGTTTGGTGCAGCCTGTAGGGTTTTTCTATATATAGTATCCTGTCATCTGCAAATAGTGACAGTTTTACTTCTTCCTTTTCAGCTTGGCTTTTATTTCTTTTTCTTTAGACCAATTGCTCCGGCTAGGACTTCCAACACTGTGTTGAAAAGAAGTGGCAAGAGAGGGCACGCGTATCTTGTTCCCGATCTTAGAGGAGAAGCATTTAGCCTTTTCCCCATTGAGGGTGACGTTAGCTCTGGGTTTG
This sequence comes from Mungos mungo, assembly GCA_004023785.1. Classification (NCBI taxonomy): domain Eukaryota; kingdom Metazoa; phylum Chordata; class Mammalia; order Carnivora; family Herpestidae; genus Mungos; species Mungos mungo. The sequence continues at coordinate 175,518 of PISW01001118.1, read as the reverse complement.
TCACGTGGGACCTTATTGTGTTGAGGTTCATTCCCTCTACATCCATTTGGCTGAGAGCTTTTGTCACGAATGGATGTTGAATTTTGTCAAATGCTTTTCCTGTATCTGTTTAGATCATCGGGTATCACTACCCTGTGTTCTGTTAATGTTTTGTATGTGTTGACTGGCTTGCGGATACTGAGGCTTCCCTGCTTCCCTAGGATAAATTTCCAATGATGATGGTGTGTGATCCTTTTAAAATGTTTATTTTTTTAATTTTGTTTTAGTGTTTTTATTCATTTCCTGAGAGAGAGAAAGAGCGCGTGAGCGTGTGAGCGAGCACAGGGAAGGAGCAGAGAGAGGGAGACACAGAACCCAAAGCAGGCTCTAGGCTCGGAGCTGTCAGCATAGAGCCCAACATGGGGCCCAAACCCTCAAGCCGTGAGATTATGAGCCAAAGTCAGATGCTTAACTGACTAAGCCGTTTGTTTTTGAGAGAGAGAGAGAGAGAGAGAGCAGGAGAGGGGAAGTGGAGGGGACAGAGGATCTGAAGCGGGCTCTGTGCTGACAGCAGGGAGCCCAATGTGAGGCTCAAACTCACACACCACAAGATCATGACCTGAGCTGAAGTCAGACACTCACCTGACTGAGCCACCCAGGCGTCCTGATGACCCTTTGAAAGCATTGTTGACAGAGTTTGGATTTTGTGGTTTGGGATTTTGTGGGGTTTCCTGGGGCCGGCGACAGGGCCTAGGGGCCTTTGGAGCCTGGAGTGTGAGGGTGCATCGTCAGGCAACCCAAAGCCCTGGCTCAGCTTCCTCCAGGAAGAGGAGGCATCGGGGCCGTGTCCTCAGTGGGTCCGGTCCTGCCTTCGAACCCTGTTTCCTGAGAACAAGTTGACATTTGCTCCGAGCCTGTGGTCTAAACTGGAGACTGCTGGTTCTCAGAGTGGGGCCCCAGACCATCTGGAAATGCAGGCCCCGATTCTCAGGCCCACCCCAGACCTGCTGAATCTGAACTCTGGATGTGGGGCTTCTCGGGTGATGCTAGTGGTCCAGGGATCACACTTTGAGAACCACTGACCTCCACACTCTCGAAGCCCCTTCCTTCCATTCCAGGCGAGCGTAGGCAGCAGGACCTGCCAGCTCTGGGCCACCTCACGTCGCAGTGAGGACTCGTGCATGGCTGCTATGCCCTGGAAGCCCTCGCTCCCGAGGGAGATGAATGCCTCTCCTGAGGCAGAGAAATGGGACTTCCAGGATGGGCACCAGGCCAGACCTCCTCGGGCTCATGGCAGGGCCTGGCGGCCTGCGTAGGGCCAGGAAGCGCTCTGCTTGTGCAGGCGTGTGGCCTTGGGCAGGTAGCCAGCACCTCACAGCCTCGGTATCCCCATTGGTGGAGCGGATTCACAACTACCTCTTTTGGTTTGAGGATCGATGAGTTGCCACACGTTGGGCACCGCACCTGCCAGATAGTGGGACCGCGTGTGGACACGAAATAGGACCCAGTGCACTTCCCTGCCCCTGACTGCAGCAGCACCGTCTTCGGCTGCCTGTCCTGTCTTCTGGCTCCTCACACACTAGAGGCCCCACGGTTGTGTCCCAGGCTGGGAGACCAGATGGGCCCCAGGGACCTTATTTAGGATGAAATGTGCCACCTTCGAAAACCGGAGGCCACCTCTCTTCTCTTCCATTTAGCTCCCCTCCCAAGAGAGTCACCACTTCATGCAACACACAGCTTCCCTTCCCCCCCGCGTCCTCATCTCACGGGTAGAGAGTGTCGCTTGATTGCTGCCAGGAGAAAGTCCCAGCTCCGCAGTGAGGTCCCGCCTGGCAGGGGCTCCCTCCTCCCTGGTCCGAGCCATGTCCGCGGCCCTGCCAGGCCGCCGAGCAGTCCCTCTTGTGATAAATTGGACAAGCAGTCTAGACAGTACGTGATTGTCTCTGTGTCTCCCTGCAAGGGAGGGCGGATGATGTCAGCACCCTCAGGTTGGGGGTGTGCCCGGCACAGGGCAGCCAGCGCCATCACGGACAGGAAGGGGGCTCCCCCGCGGCCCGCATTTCCTGTCGGGTGACAGCCCCCACCGCGGCGGGGCCGGCCGAGGGGGACCGGTCCTCGCCTCTAGCGGAGCTGCCTGGGGGCCGAGCCCCTGTCTTCTTCGAGGGGCTGTTCTGCAACCCTGATTCGTTTTGAACTAGAGCCTGAGTGTGATTACATGAGATTCTCCTTTTTAAAAACAAACTCTCCCTTCACCCCTCTCCTCTCCCGAGGGTGCCTCTCCTTCCAGCTTCTCGAAACAGCTCCCTGTACTTGCTGCCTTCACCGTGACCCCTGAATTGCTAGATGCCAAAGATCCGCTTGCTCTCACCTTTCTGGAATTCTCTGACGCATCTGGCACAGCTGACCGGCCATCCCTATTGATCAGCTGTCCTTGGTTTCCAACACACACCTCGCCTGGAGGTCCTCCAACCTCTCTTTTCCTTCCCGGTCCCCTCCCTGAGCCCCTTCTTACCCTGTGCCCCATCTCACGCTGACCCCGGGGCCCTGTCCTCTGTCCTCACCGCTTTTCTCATTCAGGGACGTTACTTGGTGAATCGCATCCGCCCCGTGGCCTCACCCGACACTTCTGTGCAGACACGTCCCAAACCAGGCCTGGCCCAGACCTCTCTCCTGGGCCCCTGACCTTTTATCCAGGTGCTCAGCCACCAGGCCCCGCCGCCACTGCTCCCCGGGCATCCCAACCCCAGCAAGTTCCAAACCCCGCTGATGGGCTGCCCCAGCCCTCCCCTCGCCCAGGCTTCCCTCCCTTGAGAAGAGATCACCCATCACAGAAAATTACAGGGGCAGATGAGAAATGGGAAACACAGAAGGAAGAACCCGAATTTCCACAGTCCCCGTGCGCAGCGCGGCTGTGCGGACGCGCCGTCTGTGCTTTCAATATTCTAGCTTCCTCGCCTCAGCGCAAGGATGCACCTGCCGTGACCAATTCTGCCCAACTCATTTTTTTAATGTTTATTTATTTATTCTGAGAGAGAGAGAGAGCAAGCGCGCACCAACTGGGGAGAGGCAGAGAGAGAAGGAGAGGGAGAATCCTAAGCAGTCTCCATGCTGTCAGTGCAGAGCCGGACACGGAGCTTGATCTCATGACCTGAGCCAAAATCGAGAGTCAGTCACTCAACCGACTGAGCCCCCCAGGCGCCCCTCTGCAGAACTTACCAGAGAACTGTTTGGAACAGAGAACCCGTCCCCACAGTGCAGAAAGTCCGTCTCCCTCCCGCACCAGCTGCAGTCACCGAGCCCCGCCCCCAGGCAGCCGCCTTCCTCTGCATCTGCCCACACGGGCCCACACAGTGCCTTCCCCCCGCTGCCCTGCACATAGGGTAGCACCCCGCTTATGCCTTCCCTTGGCTCACTTGGAAATCACTCCAAAACTGCCCGTGGAGAGCTCCTCATTTCTCGCTTCCAGACCTTGCGTGCTCTGCTGCGTGGCCATCCCGTGGCTGGGACGCCGGTCCTCCCCCGGGGGGGCGTCTGGGTGGCCAGAGGCCTTGCAGACACAAAGCAGACCCCGCGCAGAGGTTCCGGGTGGGGGACCAGGGCCCTGGCGCGGAGGGAGGGGCCGCGAGGCAGGTTTTGAAGGAGGTGGTGACACGGCGGGGGGTGGGCGGGGAGAGGTGGTGACATGGCGCTCCGAGCTCGCCGGTCCCAGTGGAAGTGCTGTCCCGGAAACGCGACGAGCCTCTCACTCGGGCCCAAAGCCCCGGGGTCCCCGCGGGACGGGGGCCGCGCCCGCGAGGGGGGCACACGCTGTGCAAGGCCCGGGCCCTGCGCCAGCGCCTCTCACCCTCCCGACAGCCGAGGGACAGGCACTGTCCCCACCCTACAGACAAGGAGGTGATAAAAGTGCACAGGCCTCGTCTGTGGGGGAGGGGAGCCTGGGAGACAGGACGGAAGTCTCTCCAAAGAGGCCCCGTGTGTGACCTCAGGCACCGAATCCAGCGCTTCCTCCGGGGCCCCATCAGGTCTCTGAGCGGCAGGGCCTTGGGCGAAGTGGGCACTTTGGGGTCTCCGGGGCCACTCTCTGCCTCTGACCCCAGGGCCTGTGCTCGTCCCTGGCAGGTTCTGCCCATCGTTATTTTCTTCAGCTGCGTCATGTCCATCCTCTACTACGTGGGCCTCATGCAGTGGGTGATCCAGAAGGTGAGTTCCCAATGCCACGGCCTGGGCCCCCCCACAGCTGCCTCCTCATGGGCCTCATGCTCTCCAAGAATGCCTTGCTCCCAGAACCCAAGCTTCCCCCCAACCCCCTTCTCTGAGGGCCTGGACCTCCCCAGAATTCTCCCAGAGTCTACACCCTCCCAGAGTCCATTGCTCCCAGGGTCTATACCCTCCCAGAATCCCCTGCCCCCAGAGCCTACACCCAGTATCCCCTGCTCCCAAGGTCTATACCTTCCCAGAATCCTCTGCTCCCAGAGTCTACACCCTCCCAGAATCCCCTGTTCTCAGGGTCTATACCTTCTGCTCAGAGTCATCTGCTGTCAGCCAAACATCTTTCACAGAGTCTCTTGTCATGATACTAAGGAGAAATGGCCCCAAACCCAGTGTGCTCTTTGTGGGAGGGAAGTTTGCAGGATTGAGGCTGCTTTGAGATGAAATCTTAGGGAAAGAAATAATTTATACCAAAAAGATCTCGAGAGACTGGAGCAGAGGGCCACACTGGCCAGGCTAGCTGGTAGAAGTGTCAAGCCCGGGCTTACATTCATAAAATCTGCCACACCAAACCAGGAGGCGGGAGACGGCATTGGACAGCAACTGGACGTGGCAATGAGGGTGAGTCAGGTTTTAGCTGACGGAGCTCAGAATACCCCGGGCCCGGCAGGTGGCCGCCGGCAACGCACAACCACCTGTAGTTCTGGTTCCGGTGCACACGGGGTGGCGGGAGGGAGGCAGTCCTCTCTCCACGTCTGGAGGACGCTTCAGCCAAGGGGCTGTGAGCACCCAAGCGTGGGGGGAAGAGTGCCAGCGCCCTCCACAGGATGTTGAAGGAAGTAGGGACGGCGAGCCTGGAAAAGAGAGGGCTAGGGTAGAGGAGGCAGGGCTAGGAGAGCTGTCTCCAAATACATAGAGAAGAAAGGGTAGGGAGAAGGCAGCCAGAGAGCTCCCTGCAGTGTGGAGACATTCAAGGGAGGCAGACTTCATGTTGATGGAAGGGAAGAACTTTCTCATACAGTGGTCAAATACTTCTGCGAAGCTGGACTAGACAAACGTTAAGTAAGTTTTCATACAGGACTTCTCAGAGCCTTTACTAAGCTGAGGTGTATTTGGTGTCCTCCAAGATGTGTGTAGATAGCAATTCTCAAGTATTTTCGTCCAGGGAATCCTTTGGTATGGAGACAGCTTTTTAAAAACGCAGCTATACCATGGGAGCCCCGCTCAGGTGGGGTGGGCGGCCTTGGGAAGTGAGGGCCCCCATCAGGGGAGGTGCGGAGGGAGCCATGGAGGTGGGGGGTGGCTCTGCTGGGCTGGGACTGGGAAGGAAGCCATGTCCGGTCCTTCCACCCCACCCCTGACTCTCTCCAACTCTGGGGTTTGCTGATGCCTCCTAGATCAGCTGGCTGATGCAGGCCACCATGGGCACCACGGCCACGGAGACCCTGAGCGTGGCTGGAAACATCTTCGTGAGCCAGGTAGGTCCTGCCGCCTCCTGTCCCCACGCTCGCCGTCAGCAGCCCCGAGGAGGGCGGCGTCCCGGGTCCCCGCACCTCCCATTCAGTCAGCAGAAGAGACACTTGAACTTCTCCCAGGGTCACCAAAGACTGCCGCCCCGGGGACACTCCATTTGGGGGTGCGCTCTGCCTGGGTCGGGCCGGGACCTCCCGGGGGTGAGACCCCAGGGCCCATTCCAAGGTCCTACCTAGCCCGTCGGACCAACACGGGAGTCGCCCAGAGACATGCCTGCCGCAGTATGCGTGTTTCCCTGGACGGTTCAGGAAACTAGAAAACATTTGCATCTTTTTGGCTATCACTGTGCTGATATCAAAGGTTTTTTTAAAGCCAATTAAGACAATATGCTCTCTGATAAATTGTCTCAAATCCCTTAAGATGTTTCAGATGAGACAAAGGAGACAAAAATACTGAAATACAAAAGCATTTATTTATTTATTTGTTTTTAAAGATGATTTATTGTCAAACTGGTTTCCATACAACACCCTGTGCTCCTCCCAGCAAGCGCCCTCCTCCGTGCCCATCACCCATTTCCCCCTCTCCCCTCCCCCTCCCCCATCAACCCTGTTTGTTCTCAGTATTTAAGAGTCACTCATGGTTTGCCTCCCTCCCTCTCTGTTTGAAACTATTCTTTCCCCTTCCCTTCGCCCATGGTCTTCTGTTAAGTTTCTCAAGGTCCACATATGAGTGAAAACATGTGGTATCTTTCTCTGCCTGACTTGTTTCACTTAGCATAATACTATCCATTTCCACCCACGTTGTTGCAAATGGCCCGATTTCTTTCTTTCTCATTATTGCCAAGTAGTATTCCATTGTGTATAATAGACCACACCTTCCTGATCCACTCATCAGGTGATGGACATTTAGGCTCTCTCTGTAAAAACATTTATTTAAATGAAATGTGGCAAATGTGCTTCATGGGTTTTTTGCCGAGAAAGTACAACTCTTGGGTGAATGGGATCCCGAGCTCCCCGGGTGAACTAAATGTGAACGAATTGACGGGCACATTGATCTAGACCCCTGGGTCTTTGCCTCATTTTCCCCAAGGGGAGGGGATGAGGAGCCTTTGAGGATTGTTAGCATCATTTCAGCCTCCATGTTGGCAGCCTGGGCCCTCTTCGGAGGGGGGGGGGGGTGTTGCACCAGCCCTGTTGCCTAAATGCTTTATGTGTCACCCAGACCCTGCTCTGCAGTCCTGACCTCGCCCCAAGCTCCAGTCTGGCCCACCCAACTGCCGCCTTGACCTTCCACGTGGGTCCCTAAGGGGCATCTCAGATCCGTCACACAGAGTCCAAGGGAGCAGAGCCCTGATTCCCTCCCACACGCTTCTAAGTCTTTCCCTTCTCAGGAAATGGCACCGTCGCCTTCCACGAAGTTGTTCAGACAAAACTCAGGAATCTCCCTTCCTTCCTCTGCTTCCCTTGCTCCTGGCTGCCTCTGGCCCATCAGCAAGTCCTGCCAGGTGGCCCCCTTGCCCCATCCCTGCCCTGCCGCCCCTCTCCTTTCCCACTAGCCTCCTGAGTCTCCCTTCTGGACACTGACTCTCCTCCCACTCCCCCTGCTTCTGTCCCCACCCCTACCTCCTGCCCTTCACGCATGCTCCACAGTGATCCTATAAAGCCACAAGCCAGATCTGGGTGCCTGGGTGGCTCAGTGGGTTAAGCATCCAACTTCAGCTCAGGTCATAATCTCACAGTCCGTGAGTTCAAGCCCTGCATCAGGCTCTGTGCTGACAGCTCAGAGCCTGGAGCCTGCTTCAGATTCTGTGTCTCCCTCTCTCTCTGTCCCTCCCCTCCTCATGCTCTGTGTGTCTTTTAAAAATAAACATCAGATCAGGGCACCTGGGTGGCTCAGTTAGTTAAGCATCCAACCATTGATCTTAACTCAAGTCTTGATCTCAGGGTCCTGAGCTCAAGCCCCTGTGTTGGGCCCCACACTGGTTGTGGAGCCTACTTTAAAAAAACACCCCAAAAACCACAAACCGGATCACGTCACTCCTACTTAGCCAAGTCCACTCCCTAGCCTGGACCCCCCTCTTCCTCCTCCTCAGTGTGGAGTCCCGCCCCACGCCCCCTGTGGGGCAGGCACAGTGGTCTGCTCACAAGTCCTTGAAATTACCAACATCAGATCTGCCCAGGACCCTTGCTGTCCACTCTGCCTGCTGCACCAGCCAACCCAACAGCTGGCACCTGTGGTCTCGCCTCTTTGGGAAGGGCCTTTGCTTATTACTCAGTTTTGAACACCCCCCGACCACTAGGCACCCCCCCCCCACATATCTCCACAGGTTTTAGCACCATCGAAGACACTGTTTGTCTACTTGATTCCTCATTGATGATCACTTCCTTTCCTTAACTCACCCTCCTCCATCGCACCCAGGACAAAAACTCCTTGAGGGTAGGGACTTGATCTTGTTTACCACCACCCCTAGTCTATAGAATAGTCTGGAACACAGTAAGGGCTTACTAACTTTTTCAAACTTTGTTTATTTGAGAGAGAGACAGAGTGTGTCATGGGCAAGGCAGGGACAGAGAGAAGGAGAGAGAGAATCCCAAGCAGGCTCCGCACTGTCAGTGCAGAGCCCGATACTGGGCTCAATTTTAGGAACCGGGAGATCGTGACCGAAGCTGAAATCAAGAGTCAGATGCTTAACCAACTGAGCCACCCAGGCGTCCCTCTTTGAGCCTCTAATTCTCTGCTTGCTCTTCTGGAAAATGGGGATGAGCACTTGTTTCTCAGAAGGTCATGAGTGACGAACGTGAGGTGCTTTGTGATGCCAGGACGTAGCCGGCACCGACACAGGGGACCAGCACCAGGCCGAGAGGAAGGGCTGGGGGCCTTTCCACCGGGCCAGGCCAGCGCTGAGGCTCAGGGCAGCCCAGCCGAGCCCAGACCACGGTCCTGACCCCACTTCGCTATCTCTGCCCTGGGAGTCCCAGTACTCACGGTGCCGTGCCCGCTCCCGGGGTGCTGGGGAACATCCTGGTGGCCGGGCCGGCTCTGGTGGTCTGTCGCTGTTCCTGTTTGCAGACCGAGGCTCCTCTACTGATCCGGCCCTACTTGGCAGACATGACGCGCTCGGAAATCCACGCTGTCATGACCGGAGGCTACGCCACCATTGCGGGCAGTCTGCTGGGCGCCTACATCTCCTTTGGGGTATGTACACATCTCCCTTTGTTTGCTGAAAACCTCAAGAACCTGAAACCCTCCTTCGTGGGAAGCAATCCCACACAGCTCCTGGCCGGAGCAATCCGGAGGCTTCTCCTGCGGTCTGTGTCCGGAACCTGGGTGGCCGTGACAAAGCAGGAGGGGCTACACCTGACCGAGGCGGGCCAGGTGCGCTGGAGCATTCAGCTTCTCCTGTGGCCAGTGGGGGGTGAGGGTCCCCGGTGTGGCACCTGCCAACCCCCTCTCATGTCCCAGGCACAGTGCTAGGTATCTGAACATCCCCATTTTACAGATGAGGAAATTGAGGCTCAGGAATAAGTGAGATGCCCAAGCCAGGATCTGAACTTACATCGGTCTGACTCTGGGACTTATACACACTGTCTCTCGCCTGGGCTGTCCCCGGAGATGTGTCCTACTCTCCAGTCCTCCTCTTCCCCACACCCCTCCTGGGTCCAAGTCCTTCCTCTGCTCCTAAATTATTGCTTGTGCAGCTTTGCATGAATACGTTTCTAGGTCAAATTCCAACGGTGTGACTCAAGCCTTCATACCAGTCCCAACACCGTGGCAGCAGAGGGAATCTTCAGATGCGCCCCTTACGAGCGCCTGGTAGTAACGCTCTGCATTTGTGAAACACTCTGTCATTATTTGTGCTTTCACTTCACATGCAAATATTTAAAAATAATTTGTTTCAAATAGTTCATTGTCAAGTTGGTTTCCATACAACACCCAGTGCTCTTCCCCACAAGTGCCCTCCTCCATCACCTCCACCTCTTTTCCTCCCTCCTCCTCCCCCTTCAACTCTGGGTTCATTTTCAGCATTCAACAGTCTCTCAGGTTTTGCGTCCCTCTCTCTCCCCAACTCACTTTCCCTCTTCCCCTCCCCCTGGTCCTCCATTAGGTTTCTCCTGTTCTCCTGTTAGACCTATGAGTGCAAACATATGGTTTCTGTCCTTCTCTGCCTGACTTATTTCTCTCAGCATGACACCCTCGAGGTCCATCCACTTTCCTACAAATGGCCAGATTTCATTCTTTCTCATTGCCATGTAGGACTCCATTGTGTATATAGACCACATCTTCTTGATCCACTCATCAGGTGATGGACATTTAGGCTCTTTCCATGATTTAGCTATTGTTGACAGTGCTGCTATGAACATTGGGGTGCATGTGCTCCTATGCATCAGCACTTCTGTATCCCTTGGGTAGATCCCTAGCAGTGCTATTGCTGGGTCATAGGAGTTAAAATTTTTTTTTTGAATGATTATTTATTTTTGAGAGAGAGGGCGCACAAATGGGGAGGGGGAGGGGGAGGGGGATCATAGGGTCCAAACTGGGCTCCAGCTCTGAGCTGTCAGCACAGAGCCTGAAGCGGAGCTCAAACTCCCAAACCGTGAGATCATGACCTGAGTTGAAGTCAGATGCCCAACTGACTGAGCCCCCCAGGTGCCCCAAGCAAATCTTTTTTTTTTTTTTTTTTTTTAGTTTTACTTTATTTATTTTTGAGAGAGACGGAGACAGCACTAGTGGAAGGGTGGCAGAGAGAGAGACTCCCAAGCAGGCTCCGTCCACACTGTCAGAGCATCGGGGCTCAGACTCACGAAACTATGAGATCATGACCTGGTCCGAAACCACGAGTGGGAGGCTTAACCGACTCAGCCACCCAGGTGCCCCTCACATGCAAATCTTTACAGATCTTAATTTTTTTTCTCAATTATCAAAGAAATTCTTGCTTCTTACAGAAGTGAAGAAAGTAAAAAGAGAACCTCTTCAACCCCACTTCTCGTGGGGAACTGCTTTTACTAGCTGAGCAGATTAGAACAGCGGTGGTTCTCTAACTGGGAACTTGTTAAAATGCAAATTCTGGGGCCCAACCCCAGACCTGCTGAACCAGAAACCCTGGGGAAGGGGCCCCATATCCTGTACTGTAACCAGCCTTCACGACCGCTCTGATGTTCAATCTGAGAACCACTGGCTTACAATACATTATTCCAGATCTTTCTGTGTAGTCATTTAAGTATATAGACCCAAACACACACATCTTGCCTTCTTCTTTTTTTTTTTTTTACTAAAAATGAGGTAATTCTACCCATGCTTTTCTGCAGTTTGCCTTTTTCTTACAAAATTCTGAGCATGACGCGAAATCCAGAAGTATAAGGGAGAAGGTTGACAGAGCTACTGATAAAAAGGAAAAATGTCTGCGTGGTGAAAGTCAAGGGTTTTTAAAAAAAAGTTTAAATGATGGATCAGGCGAAAACAGTTCATAAATCATAAAAAGATATTCCAGCTCACTGATAGTTAAAGTAAAACAATCATAACTTAATGTTTCTTCTAGAAGATGCAGTATTTTACACGCCTGAAATGGCAAGACTGTGGATACTCTTGAGGGGAGTGTAATTTGCTGTAACCATTTGGGAGAACATCTATCAGTTTAAAAATACTCTTTCCCAGGGCACCTGGGGGGCTCAGTCAGTGAAGCATCTGACTCCAGGTCAGGTCATGATCTCATAGTTCGTGGGTTCAAGCCCCGCATCAGGCTCTGTGCTGACAGCTCAGAGCCCGGAGCCTGCTTTGGATTCTGTATTTCCCTCTCTCTCTGCCCCTCCCCTGCTTGTGCTCTGTCTCTCTGTCTCTCAAAATAAATAAGTAAATAAACATTGAAAAAAAATTCTTCCCCTTTGATCTAATTAGGAATATTATAATACAGAAATGTTTTCGCAAGTGGTCAAGAAATGCCAAACTCCAACATTAATTGTAATAACAAAAATAAGGGGGGATCATCTGGGTGGCTCAGTCGGTTAAGCAACTGACTTTGGCTCAGGTCATGATCTCACAGTTCGTGGGTTCAAGCCCCTCATCGTGCTCTGTGCTGACAGCTCAGAGCCTGGAGCCTGCTTCGGATTCTGTGTGTGTGTGTCTCTCTCTACCCCTCCCCTGCTCATGCTCTGTTTCTCTCTGTCTCTCAAAAATAAATAAATGTTAAAAAAAATTTGGAAGGAAAGGAAGAATTAATGAGAGAAAGAAAAGAAAGGAAAGAAAGAAAGAAAGCGAGAAAGAAAAGAGGAAGGAAGAAGGAAGAGGGAGAGAAGGAGAAACGACCTCCATGCAGGCAGGGAAGGAGCTGAGTCCGTTGGCCCAGGCCATGCGCTGCGGCTCGGCCCCCGGGCGAGGTGGACGTCCTTGTGCGGATGGGAGCAGGGGCCTGCCTCTCACTACCCACACGGTCTCCTGAGGGCTGCTGTGTGTGTGTTGGCAGGGGGATTGCTAGAACAATCCACCTTGTCCCCTCCTCTGGTCCCAAATTCCACCTGTCTTTCTCACCTCTGCCCCTGGGAGCAGAGGAGGGGACAAGCACCCTGCCCTCAGCCCTTCCCTCAGGTCCCATGGACCACACGGTGGGTCAGCCCGTCTCCACGTACCACAGAGCTGCCTGGCCAGGCCGGTGCTGCGTGACTTTTCCAGAAAACCCCGAGAGCTCTGGGGCTTTCACCTTCTGGTGCCCTCCCCTCCAGGATTTTCCAGATCACCTGATTTCACACTTGTCTCACCAAGGACTAGAGAGAGCCCCTCAGGGCTGATGCTCCCCCACCACCTCAAATTGATTTTGGAAGATATTTGGGTTTCTTTTTTTAATGTTTGTTTATTATTTTTGAGGGGAGAGGGGCAGAGAGAGAGGGAGACATGAAATCCGAAGCAGGCTCCAGGCTCTGAGCAGTCAGCACAGAGCCCGACATGGGGCTCGAACTTGTGAACCATGAGATCATGACCTGAGTTGAAGTAAGATGCCCAACCATCTGAGCTACCCAGGCACCCTTGGGTTGTTTTGTTAAGTTTGTTTATTTTGAGAGAGAGAGAGAGAGCGAGTTCATGCAAGCAAGCAGGGGAGGGGCAGAGAGAGGGAGAGGATCCCAAGCAGGCTCCACATGTCAGCACAGAGCCCCATGTGGGGCTTGAACCCACAACCCGTGAGATCATGCCCTGAGCCGAAATCAGGAGTTGGGTGCTGCAGGACTGAGCCACCCAGGCGCCCCTGATTTCAGAAGGAATTTCATATGCTAAAAACTGAAACTCAAGACTTTGTCCCTGAAACTTTTTTTACTGGCGGCGGTTGGGGGAGGGGGCGCCCTGTGGGGACTTCGGGCCTTTTAAGCGCCTTGCCTGTGCTCTGGGTCCCACAGCCGGTTAGAAGAATGGCCTTCTTCCCACTGCAGGAGCCTTGCTGCCATTACTTCAGATTAAAATACTGCAAGACCTCTCCTTTTCCACGTCTGCCTTGCAACTGAGCTTCGGGTCCTTCCCTGTCTCGGGGCTCGAGTTCAGGCCCGAGGCCCAGGCAGCAGCGCCTCCCCTGGAAGGGACCTGGGTGCCCACTTCCTTCTAGCTCAGCAGAGCGTGCGGAGGCCACCAGGGTCCCCAAGCACAGCCTCTGGAGCGGAAGCCCAGTCCCCGTCGCTGGCCCAGAGGAAAAGCGCCCAAAAGACCTCCCCTTCCCTTCTTCCCTCCCTGCTCCCCAGGGCCCTTCATCCGGTGTCGGAGAAGCTCTCTTCTGCCCCCGCCTGGCTGTTGGCCGCCACTGCAGCAGCCCCAGGACTCCCACCGCCTGCCTCCCGCTCTTTTCCTCTCTCCCCCAGGACCCTCCTCTGCCCTCTGCCCCTGAATCCACCAGGATGCCTCTTGCCCACTCCTTGTTTCTCTTTGTCGCTCACCTTCTGGCTCCCCCTGCCCTGGATGTTTCTAGACCTGCGCTGTCCCAAGCAGTCACCACTAGCCCCACGCCGCCCCTGAGCCGTGGAAACGTGGTTGGTGTGAAATGAGATGTGCTGTGAGATGGGGAGGGGGGGATGGATACATTTTATGAGTACGTTTTATATGGATTACATGAGTAGAAAGATGTTTTGGATATATTGAGTCACGTAAAATTCATGACTTTACCTCTCTTTTTAAAAAATGTTTATTTTGAGAGACAGAAAGCATGATTGGGGGAGGGGCAGAGAAAGGGAGAGGGAGAGGAAGAGAGAGAATCCCAAGCGGGCTCCTCCCGGGCAGCGCAGAGCCGCACTGGGGGCTCAGTCCCACGAAGCGAGAGGTCAGGACCTGAGCCCAAACCCAGAATCGGACGCCTAACTGACGGGGTCACCCAGGCGCCCCTCTCTTTACTTCCTTAATTGGCTACTAGAGAATTTAAGATGAGACACGGTTCTCATGGCATTTGTATCGGACGACGCGGGTCTAGACCTCCTGCCCTGAGGCCCCGGGGCTCCCCAGCCTGTTCCTGCGATCTCCGTGGAAATCTCCTTTTTCACCAGAGTTCCCCAAAGCTCCAAAGCAGGTCTGTCCGCCATCCACAGAAGCTGGTCTCTCTACAGCCCCACCCTTTGGCTCAGGGGCCCCTGTGAGAGGCGCTGTGAACACAGGCCGGGCGGGGGGACGCGGCGGGGATCAGCCACGGACGGTCCTCAATCAACTGCAGGAGTGGGGGCCCCGGGCGCGCGGGGCAGCGTCTTCGAGGTTCTGAGCGCGGCCGAGTGAGCGCGTGCTACTGGACGTGCACGCCTGCCGGGGAGGGGGGGGCCGGACTACTGCCCGTCCCACGGCGGTTTAAGAATTAAACGCAAGGGGGCGCCTGGGGGCTCAGGCCGTAAAGCTTCCGGCTTCGGCTCAGGGCATGATCTCACAGTTCGTGGGTTCGAGCCCCGCATCGGGCTCTGTGCTGACAGCTCAGAGCCTGGAGCCTGCTTCGGATTCTGGGACTCCCTCTCTCTCTGCCCCTCCCCTGTTCACACTGTCTGTCTGTCTCTCTCTCTCTCAAAGATAAATAAAACACACACACACAAAAAAAAGAATTAAAAAAGAATTAAACACAATAATAGAAAACAGCACAGTGTTGAAAAAGCGGCAGCTCTTCCTCTGACAGATTAGGGTGAGAAATCCATCCGAAACCAGCCCACTGTATGCTCCTTAGTGGTGTGCATTTTTTTCCTCTCTCAGTAAAGGTGTTTTTGAAAATTCAAATGGAGGACCCCTACCCTGCATCCCTCTCCTCCTGGGATGCCTTTGGCTAAAGAGAGGAAGGCTTTGGGCAGGAGCAGGCCCTGGACGCTGAGGCAGAAGGCGTTCCTCGGGGAGTGCGGGTGTCACAGCCTGAGACATGGCCGGCAGGAGGGAGGCCAGGTGTGGACTGACCCGGTGCCCCGGGGAGGCGGCCTGGGTGAAACTGAGGCCTTTCCCAGCTGACATGACCCGCCGGAGCACGTGAGGCTGTGGCCGTGACCGGCCCACTCAGTGTCCAGGAGCGCGACACCGCCCGACGTGCTCTTGCTCACGTTGGCAAACTAGTAGCGACCTCCGAGGTGGAGGTAGGGGGAGGGTCCTGGCTGATGGAGGGAGCCCCGAGATTCCAGGTACGGTCCAGTGCCCGGGGGGTCTGGGCAGCCCCGAGGAGGCCAGTGATGCCCTGAAGCCCAGCCAGAAACATCCAGAGAGGACACCTGCCCCAGGACGGCCTCCTCCCATGAGGAGCCGGGCCCAAACACAGGACCAATGACGGGCGTGCAGGGGGGAGGGGGGCCGGGGCCGATACTCGTCTTAAGAGGTTTCCATTCCCCACTGAAAAGAAACAAAGGGGTTTAAAACAACAGGACAGACATCCCACGTTTCAGAGCCTGCGAGGGTCCCCTGGGCCTGGTCGCACATTGCTTGCCGCCACTTCTACGGGTCTTCTTGTCTCTGCTTTTATCAGCCCGAACCTGTAGCTTACACTTAGCCCCCCTCCTTTCCCCCCTTTTCATGTAAAATTAAGGAACTACGGTTGGTGTTTTACAAACTTTAAGGAGAGTCTACTTGACTCTCCTGTTTATAAAAGCAATATGTGGCGTTGGGGACACGCGGAAATAACCAAAAAGCGAGCAGCAGAGAAGATCACCAGTAGCAGGCGCAGACGGCTGGCTGACGGCCGGCGGGCCTCTCTCTGATCTCTTCATGCGTCGTTGCGGAGGGTTTGGTGCCCCCTCCGTGCGGTTACGCCCCAGATGCCATTTTGTGGGCGTCTCCCCGTGCCGTTGCGAAGCCCTGCTGATCCTCATTCCCAGTGGCCGCTTGCCAACGCTTAGCCGTTCTGTCCTTAGATGTTTGGGTTGGTTCCAATTTTTCCACTTGGAAAATAACACAGTGTTGAGGGGAAATGTTCCATCTATCTCTGGAGGAAGAAAACAGGGGAGCAAAGGGTCTGAGGTCACAGTGAAGACCAGAGCGGCGGTCGTAGTAGGCAGATTTCCTAAGAGCTCTCTGAACACTGGAGTGGGTGTGAGGGGCTGCCTCGAAGTGGTGAGCTCCCCGTCACAGTAAGTGTTTAAGGACATTCCTATACTATGAGGTCAAATCAGGTGACCTCATGGATCCATCCCATCTGTGAGCTTTGTCTGAAACCATCACAGACCCCTCGGCCAGTGGAGGACCAGCCCTCAGGTGAGTGGTCAAAGGCAGACAGCCTAGAAGGGAAGGAAGAACTTTGAACTTGGAGCCAAAGGACACAGAGGTTCAAATTCCTTCTCTGTCTTCATTGTGGGCAGGTCACCTACCTTTAATCTTGTGGGGCCTCGGTGCCCTCGTCTGTTCTGTGGGATTCCACTGCTTGCTCCCCCCGACTTCTAGAAGTCCTGGAGGGAAACTCCAGGTTCTGTGCACGCAGCCTGTGACCTTCACCCTGTCAGGGACGATGACGGCACCACGGACGATGATGACAGATAGTGGGCAGAGTACACATGCTCCCCGGTGCCTGGGCTGCGCTCCTGGCAGGGACATTTCTTCTGTCTCCTCCTAAACCCCATTCTCTCTCTCTCTCTCTCTTTTAAAACACTCATTTTATTATTTTTTAAAATGCTTTTATTTATTTTTGAGAGAGAGAGAGCAAGTGGGGGAGGGACTGAGAGAGAGGGAGACACAGACTCTGAAGCAGGCTCCAGGCTCTGAGCTGACGGCACAGAGCCGGACCCACGGGGGGCTCGAACCCGCTAACCATGGGATCGTGACCTGAGCCGCAGCGGGACACTTAACCCCACAAGCCCTGTTCTCAATCCTGCAGATCGATGCCGCCTCCCTGATCGCTGCCTCCGTCATGGCCGCACCGTGTGCGCTCGCCCTCTCCAAGCTGGTCTACCCCGAGGTGGAGGAGTCCAAGTTCAGGAGCCCAGAAGGGGTGAAACTGACCGTTGGGTGAGCACAGTCTGGGGAGGGGCTGTGGAAGAATCGGGTGAGTGGGGGCTCAGGAAGGGGAGGCAGGGAGCAGGGGCTGGAGGGGCTGAAGGGGAGAGGCTGGGAGGGGAGCAGGAGCAGGGCCAGGGGCAGCAGTGGCCTCTCTGCCCAACCCCAGGTCCCCTCCGCTGCCACCACGTGGTGGCCGTACTGCGTCTTAATTTCCAGTCCCGGCCTGGCAGGAAACCACCGGCTGGTCAAGCAGAGCGGCCTGGGGGGGCGGCGAGGGGGCACCACCTGCTGCACGCGCGCTGGGGAGGGTCCTGCCAGGGCCCCAGGCCACCTGCCCCCCACGCCTTGCCTCCCACCACCGGGGTGGGTGTCAGTCACAGACTGAGCACTGTCCTTGATTTCCCTCACCTGCTGCCTCTTCACCAGTGCCTTAGTGACCTCGTGTAAAATTTAATCTGCTCCAAATGTTGAAAAGGCCCCACTTTTGACAAATGGGCCTGGGGTCACGGTGGGCAGCCCCAACCTCTCAAATTCCTCACGGTCTAGGGCAGCACTGCCCTGTAACAAACACGATGTGAGCCCCATCTATGATGTTAAATTCTCTAGGGGTCGTGTTCTTTAAAAGCCAAAAGTGGGGCCCTTGGCTGGCTCTGTCGATGGTGCGTGGGACTCTTGAGTTCAGGCCCCAAGTTGGGTGTGGAGATTACTTAAAAAATAAATAAAGTCTTGGGGCGCCTGGGTGGCTCAGTCGGTTGAGCATCCGACTTCGGCTCAGGTCATGATCTCAGGATCTGTGAGTTACAGCCTCGCATCGGGCTCTGTGCTGACAGCTCAGAGCCTTAGAGCCTGCTCCGGATTCTGTCTCCCTCTCTCTCTGCCCCTCACCCCACTCATGCTCTGTCTCTCAAAAATGAATAAATGTTAAAAAATATAAAATTAAAAAATAAATAATAAAAATAAAATCTTTAAATAATAAATAAATAGGGACACCTGGATGGCTCAGTCAAACCAGCGACTTTGGCTCAGGTCATAATCTCACAGTTCATGGGTTCTAGTCCTGCATTGGGCCCTGTGCTGACAACTCAGAGCCTAGAGCCTGCTTTGGATTCTGAGTCTCCCTCTCTCTGCCCCTCCCCCACTCATACTCTGTATCTCTCTCTCTCTGTCTCAAAAATAAACCTTAATAAATAAAGGTCAAAACAAACAAGTAATTTTAATGACAAATTTTTAAGTAGTCTTCACGCTCAGCACGAGGCTTGAATTCACAACCCTGAGATCAAGACCTGAGCTGAGATCAAGAGTCAGACACTTAACACACTGAGCCACCGGGGTGCCCCTTAATAAAATACTTTTTTAACCCAATATGCCCAAAATATCATTTCAACATGCAATCAATACAACATCAATGAATGACTTCACGTTCTTCTTTTTGTACTTAATCTCTGCAATCTGGTGTGTGGTTTATACTTACAACACACCTCAGCGCTGGGCACCAAGTGCTCTGAAGCCACACATGGCTGGTGGCTCCTGAATGTGGACACAGCGCTGTCCTGGCCGTCGGAGGCTAATCCTAACACTCGGGTCAGCACCTTCTCCCGCCTCAACAGCTCCTTTTCCCCACTCCCCCCCCCCCCCCATCAGCACCTTCTCCCCCCTCCCCCACCCCGGGGATCAGCACCCTCTTGCTCCTGGGTCTCAGATCGAAGACAAGGACCCTGGGCCCTGAAATACTTTGTCCAAGCTTATCCTCTGAGCCTGCAGGATGAGGATGAGGAGCCCACTGCTGGGGGGGACAGGCTCGTCATGACGGTTCTTGGTCCCCAAAACAGAGACGCTCAGAACGTCCTAGAAGCAGCCAGCAGCGGGGCTGCAGTGTCCGTGAAGCTGGTTGCCAACATCGGAGCCAACCTGATCGCGTTCCTAGCGTTGCTGGCCTTCATCAACGCGGCCCTGTCCTGGCTGGGGGCCATGGTGGGCGTCCCGGAGCTCAGCTTCGAGGTACCGCTGGGCCGCCCACCTGACGGCGTGGGGCGCCCTGGGGGCGGGGTGGGGGCGGCAGTGGGTGGACACCCGGCAGAGCCCAGGCCAGCCCGGGTCCCCGCAGCCGCCCTCGTTCTGTGCCGCAGCTCATCTGCTCCTACGCCCTGCGGCCCGTGGCCTTCTTACTGGGCGTGGCCTGGGAGGACTGCCCGGTGGTGGCGGAGCTGCTGGGCACCAAGCTGTTCCTGAACGAGTTCGTGGCCTACCAGGGGCTCTCCCGGTACAAGCGGCGCCGCCTGGCCGGGCTGGAGGAGTGGGTCGGCACCAAGAAGCAGTGGATCTCCGTGAGTGTCCCGGTCCCCTCCCTGAGGCCCCCGCCCCGCCCCCCAGCTGCTGCCCCGCCTCCAAACCCCCAGCAGGCCTCGCTGCCACCTTCCTGAAATCCTGGAGGAGGCTGAGCTGCAGGGAAATGGTCTTTTTTTTTTTTTAATGTTTATTTATTCTGAGAAAGAAAGAGAGAGAGCGTGCGCACAAACAGAGGAGGGGACAGAGAATCCCACGCCCGAACCCACGAATGGGGAGATCACGACCTGAGCCGAAATCAAGAGTCGGTCGCTGAACTGAGGAGCGCCCCCCCCCCCAACCCCGGCGTCCCAGGGAAGATCTAAGACCTCCCTGCAGACGGGCCACCATCCCGAGTGGCTGTGGGACGGCCACTGTGCCTTGGAAACTGGTGTCATTTGTGCTGTGGCTGCCCTCAAATGGAGTAAGCGGGGGCGGCCCCTCCACGTTCACGGTCATCGTGGTGGATTCAGTTCAGGGGCTGGCTTTTTCTGTGACTCAAAAGTTCTATAAAATGCAACTTTCTAAACAAATAAAAGCTCGGTGCGGCATCGCTGAGAATAAAACAATTACCGGTCACCTCGCCATCCTAAAATAACAGTTAGTGTTTTATGCATTTTCTTCCTTTTTAAGAGAGTTTTCATGGTTGCTATTGTATGTGTGTATATATATATATATATATGTATGTATATATATATATATATATATATATATATATACTTTTTTTTTTTTTTTTTTGAGAAAGAGAGAGGGCGCAAGTGAGCCAGAGGCAGAGAGAAAGGGAGAATCCATGAGGGGCAGAGAGAGACGTGGGGCTCGCCTGGGAGTCTTGTTTACCCCAAACGGGTCTCAAGCCCACCCAGTGTGGGACTTGAACTCATGAACTGTGAGATCATGACCTGAGCCGAAGTCAGACGCCCCACTCCTGAGCCACCCAGGCGCCCCCACACGGTTGCTGGTATAGCACCCACCCTGGGTGGCGGCCAGCTTTGCCCACCTTCTGTTCTGATGGAAACATCATTTGTGACGCGCATGTGCGGTGCATTTCACCAGGCCCCTGCGCGGGGCCCTGCGGGTTAACTGCACCGTTCGGCTATTTTACGCGGCACCGCAATGAAGAGCTGTGTGCACAGAACTGCTCCCCCCTCTCGGATCGGTTCCTCCGAGCTCTCCCAGATGTGGGCTGACTGAATCACAGGGCCCGAATCTTCCAGCGGCTGCTGCCAGGAACTTCCCCAAAGGGTGGGGGCAACGGAAATGGCGCCCAGCCTCGCTGGGGGCTCTGAGTTCACTGCGTGCTCTAAGCACCAAGCAGCCTCTCGGTTGTGCTACTTTCACGGCAAATACGGCAAATGACAGTTCATTGTTTTAATTTGCGTTTCTTGGGTTATGAGAAACTTTTAACGCAAAGTTTCTTTTCTTGTCTTTTAAATTATGTTTAAATCATAAGAGAATGTAGCCTCCGGTTAAAAAAAAAAGTTTGTGTGAGATCAGAAGTACAGATTTTCCCTCAATCCTTGTCCTCAGCCCCTGTCTCCATCTCTCCTCTAGAGATAATAGACGGGAGGCTCCTTGAGGGTGTTTGTGTGTGTGTGTGTGAACTTCTCTCCTTAGCAAGTGTTTGTTGAGACCTCTAAGGGGCCAGGCACTCTGCTGGGGATCAGACATTAGAAGGGGAATCAGACAGACATGGTCCCTGGTGTCATGGAACTTACATCCAGTGAAAACAAGAAAGCAAAGGAATGAAAAGTAAAATCACCGCAGTTTGTGTTAAGTTCTATGAAGGAAACAAAAAGGAAAACCGAGGAAGGTCTTTCTTGGCTGGGCTGTCAGCCCAGCCCTCGGGCCCCCCTGGGGTGTGGCATGTAGGCCACGACTTGGAGGGTGGAGAAGGGGCCAGGTGAGGCTGGGAAGAATATGCCAGGCAAAGAAAAGGCATGTGCAAAGGCCCTGAGGTTGAAAAGCACTTATCTGGAAAACTGAAAGGAGAGAGGCACAGTTAGAGCAGATGGAAATTGTAGAAGAGTCTGGCACTGGCTGAGGAGCCGTAGAAAGTTCCTGAAGATTTGACATTTGACATTTCAAGATTACGCAGGTGGCTGGATAGAGGGTGATTGTAGGTGTGCAAGCAGGATGCGGAGCCTTAATATTTTCCCATCAATTTGTACAAATCATGTGATAAAGACCTTAACCTTTTTCTAATGTATTTTATATACATATTTTTCCTAGTCTTTTCTCCCCCTTCATCTTGGATTCAGGGATTTTTCCTTTAACAGATTTTACGCCAAATCTTTTCCTGGGTGATTTCTTCTATTACTTCTAAACTAGAAAGGCATCTCCATTCCCGAAACCTGGTAAGGGTTAAATTCCTGACACAATATGGTGAAATATTTAAAGGCAGGAGTTTTCGGTCAGACAGAACTGAAGTTCATGCTGTGTGAACTTCCTCTGTTACTTAACCTCTCTGAGGCTCAGTTTTGCTCCTCTCCAAAATGAGAGTTATAGTGCTACCTTGTAAGCATAATTCCTATCTTCCTCTATTTTCTATTATTTGATGTTTGAAGTGTCAGTGTTGATCTGCTTCAGAGCTCCAGAATGTGGCATGAGGTGTGGTGTAAGCCAATTTTTAAAATTCCAAATTCTTCCATTTGGCTCTTAACACCTCTTTCTGGGGAATTACCTGTTCCCGTGGGAGAGGAAGAAGAATTACTTTGCTTAAATATCCAGGGTCTGCCTGGCGTTTCCCGTGCCGTGTGCGGCCCTCACAACGGCGCTTCCAGGCAGGTGCCGTGATTCCCACCTTCCAGATGGAGACGCAAAACCTGAAAGAGGCTGTTGACTCGCTTCATCTGGTCATAGGCGGGGACAAGCCCGGAGCCCGCGCTGGTTGGGCGCCCAGGTCCTCGCCGTCTTCCGTAGGCTGTGCCCCGTGGCCTCCAGGTCTGAGAGCCCAGGTCAGGCCTGCAGTCTTGGGAAGGGCCAGTCACCCAGGGCCCCCAGGCCACGGAGCTCAGCGGGGCAGGGCCAGCCTGGACAGGGCCCAGAGCCCGAATCACACCAGGAAAGGCTGGCAATGAAGATAAGGGGCCCGAGGGCGCCTGGTTGGCTCAGTCCGCTAAGTGACCTACTTGGGCTCAGGTCATGATCTCATGGTTGTAGGTTCAAGCCCCGCATAGGGCTCTCTGCTGTTGGCACAGTGCCTGATTTAGATCCTCTATCTCCCTCTCTCTGCCTCTCCCCCTGCGCGGTCTCTCTCTTAAAAATAAACAAACATTTAAAAAAATAAATGAAGGGGCGCCTGGGTGGCTCAGTCGGTAGCCGGCTTCAGCTCAGGTCATGATCTCACGTTTCATTGGTTCGAGCCCTGCATCAGGCTCTGTGCTGACAGCTAGCTAAGAGCCTGGATCCTATCTTCAGGTTCTGTGTCTCCCTCTCTCTCTGACCCTCCCCTGCTCACTCTGCCTCTCTCACTCTCAAAAATAAATAAAACATTAAAAAGATAAAAAAATAAAAAAATAAATAAATGAAGATGCGGAGCCTGAGGTGACAGAACAGGGGCTGCTCTCAGGTGGCGCGGACTGAGCAGACATAGAGGCGGTGCGCGAGGCCCGGGAGGGGCAGCAAAGGTCAAAGACGCACGGCATGTGGGTGGAACCAGGGCCGGGGGCCAGGGTGGCGTGGGGCGCCCTGTGCGAGCCAAGGGAGGCCCCTCCTCGCTCATCCTCTGCATTTTCAGGTCAGAGCCGAAGTCCTCACCACTTTCGCCCTCTGTGGATTTGCCAACTTCAGTTCCATTGGGATCATGCTGGGAGGCCTGAGTGAGTGCTGGGCGCCTGGCCCCGATGCAGCTTCCTGGAGGGGGAGGGGGGTCTTTGGCCTCGGTTGTCCTGTAGGTTCAGGGCAGGGCCTGAGCAAGGCGGCCCTGGGGGTTCCTCCTGGCTCCGTGACCTCTCTGCCACCAGGGGTCAGCACCGTGGGGCTCGCGCCTTGGCCTTGCAGGGCACCCCTGGGCAGGGGTCTGGGGAGGGACGGAAGGTGCGGTGCTGGCTGAGGCCTTGGCCGGCGGCTCCGACACCCACGGTGGACACGCGGCCCTGGCGAGGCCTAGGGAGGCGGGCCCTGCCCGGTTCTCGGCTCTGTACAAAAAACTGCCCACTCTTCACAATCCCCCCGCCGGGTGGTGTAACTATCCCATTTTTCAGAGTAGGAAACTGAGTCTTGGATAAATGAAGCGATGGCCCCAGTCTCTCAGCCAGTAAGTGGCTGAGCCCATATTTAATCCCAGCTCCGCCTGGCTCCAAACGCGTGTTCTTGTCCAACATCTGCCATTGAGGGTGGCAGGTGTGGGCTGCTACCTGGGGCCCCAAATCAGGCCGCAAAGCGTTCCCAAACTCAGTAGGCGGTCAGGAGGATGACATCGACCCCTCTTGCTGCCCAGAGGAGGGGGAGGAGCCAGCCAGGGCACCCAGAGGCACAGCGTCTGGGCAGCGGGTATATGGCTCCCCGGCCCTAAGCACCCTGTGCCCCTGCAGCCTCCATGGCCCCCCAGCGGAAGGGCGACTTCTCCCAGATAGTGCTCCGGGCGCTCTGCACGGGCACCTGCGTGTCCCTCGTGAATGCCTGTGTGGCCGGTGAGTACGGGCCTGGCAGAGCCCTGATTTTCTAGCCAGCCCCCAGCCAGGGTCGGATGCCGGGGCTCTGGGCCCTCCGGAAGTCCCTGGGGGTGGGGAGGTGGGGGGCACAGGCCCTGCCCGGCAGCTGCCTTCCCTGCACAGGGATCCTGTATGTGCCCAGGGGGCCTGACGTTGACTGCACGATCCTCCTGAACGCAACCCTTAGCAGCAGCTTCGAGGTGCTCCAGTGCTGCCGCAGGGCCTTCCAGAGGTGAGGCCTGGGCCGTGGGGCAGGGGGCCGGCAGTGACGGGGTGCAGAAGGCCCGGTGCCTTAGGGGTGTCTTTGGCACCAGCGGGAGGGGTAGAAATGTTATGGCTGTGGCTGATGTGGCCGGGGGAGGCGGAGGTGGGGCCTGAAGACCAAATTTGGGGAAAGCGGGGGGACCAGAGGCACGGAGCAACTTCCCCGGGGCTGCACAGCCTTCAGGGGCCAGCAGAGCCAGGCCTGGAGCCCTCACTGCAGCCATCACTTCTTTTCAGCACCGGCGCAGAGGTCAGCCCCGGGGCCCTGGACACCTGCTGCCGACTCTACAACCACACGATGTGTGCGTAGTGGGGACAGCACGTCTTTGGCCGTCTGGGGGCTGTCCTTCCCCACGGAGCACCTGTCCCCTGCCCCCGGGCCCTCTCCTGGTGCAGCCACAGGGCTCAGACTCGCCGCAGTCACAGTTGGAAAGGAGTGATGGGGAGAGCAGGCCGGGAGTGGATGGTGTGGAGGTGAAGGACGCCCCCTAGTCCTTGTCCTCTTCCTGCTTCCTCCCGAAATGTGAATTCTTGGGGTCACCTCCGCCTCCTCTTCTCTCCCCTCCACGTCCAAACAGCACCCTGGTCTTCTTGTCTCCCCACCTTGCATCTCTCACGTGCTTCCACCAGGGGGCCCCTCCCCTGGGGCTTTGCAGCCCACTTCCCCTTCCCTGCCTGGGCTCGGGGATCCTGCCTCTGCGGGACAGGGTGTCCTGGGGACCTCTGTCTCTATTTTCACACACTCCTCGACCGCCTTTGCCCAGAGCACTTCCCAAACGGGTGGCCTGTGGGACACTGGCCTCCCAGGTGTTCGGGAGAAGCCAGGACCACCAGGCATGGAAAACAAGGGGCTGAAGAGAGTCAGACAGGTTTTATTTTGTGTTTGTTTCTGTTTTACTGTGGACTCATTAAAGCTTGATATAGACATGATAGGAGACGTTTTCCAAATTTATTCAACTATATGAACCTTTCTCTTTTTTTTAAATATTTATTAATTTGGGGGAGAGCACAAGCAGGGGAGGAGCAGAGAGAGGAGGACAGAGAATCCAAAGCGGGCTCTGTGCTGACAGGCTGTCAGCACAGAGCCCGATGTGGGGCTCGAACTCACAAACTGTGAGATCATGACCTGAGCTGAAATTGAACGCCCACCCAGGCGCCCCAACCATGAGAACAGAACCTTTCTGATGGGAGCATCTCTTAGTTGAGGACCCCATGGAACTCAATTTGGTAAATATTGGTAATATTAACTACTTTACATAATTGTAATACTCACTACTGTTTACGTAGCGCTGTGGTTCCCAGTGCTCCGTACATTCTAACTCAGCCTTTTTCTTTCTTTTGTAATCTTTTATTTATTTTTGAGAAAGAGAGGAAGAGCACAAGCAGGGGAGGGACAGAGAGAGGGGGACAGAAGATCCAAAGCAGGCTCCGTGCTGACAGCAGCGAGCTTACGACCCATGAGATCATGACCTGAGCTGCAGTCGGATGCTTGACCAACTGAGCCACCCAGGCGCCCCCTAACTCAACGTTTACAACAACCTTATGAAGCCAGGTACTATTATTATCCCTGGTGGATGAATCAGAGGCCCAGAGAAGTTAAGTAACTTGCCCAAAGCGACACAGGTAGGAAGAGGAAGAGGCAAGATTTGAACCCAGGCCATCCAGCTTCACAAGCTGTGTTTAATCTCCTGGCCATATTGCTAACATTCAAGGAACTCAGTTGGGTGACCTGTCCTTCCCTCCTCCCCTTGCCTTTTCTCCCCAGCCCCATCCTGCTGTTTCGGTGGGTCAGGATTCTGATGTGTTTTCTCTGCCTCTGAGCTTCCATTCCTGGGGTCCCCAGCACCCAGCACACCCTGCCCCTCTCCCTTCTGCCTTTGCTGCTCCTGCCTCACTTCCTGCTTCCCCAGGAGGTTCGGCTGAGTGACCTACGATGCCCCTGTCCCTGTGGTCGCCGGGCCACCGTTCCCTCGCTCACCTCTGGCAGCTCAGGCTTCCCAGGTGGAGTCAGCCTGGCCTGAGGAGGAGAGAGCGGGAGCCTGGGACCAGTCACTCTGTCAGGGCATTTGATTCCACCGGGCACTGGCCTTGCTCCTGGGACCCCTGCTGGCTGGCCTCCAGGCCTGAGTCCTTCCCCTTAGTTCTGCAGACCGGAGTCTTGACTCCACCCCGCACCCCCGCTAGGCCTTTGCCTTGCTCTCTGCAGCCCCGCTCCCTGCCCCCGCTCCCCCTGGGCTGAACCATTTCCCCATATCAGACCCCAGCCCCTTCCCTGTCTGCTGGGTCAGGGAGCTGCCTGAGGGCCCCCACCCCAGACCACCCCACCGTCCTTCTCTGGACTCCCTGCGTGCTTGTCCCTGGCCACAGGTCTCCGTGTGCTTCTGTCTCTCCCCTGGGATTCAGCACAGGGCTAGGGCCACAAAAGGCCACGAAGAAATGCAGGTGAAAGAATTGCAACTTCTCTCAGAGCCACCAGTGCCTGCGTGTGCACCGCACCCTCAGTACCTGCAGGTGTACTCACACGTGCTCTCAGTGCTGCTCTGATTGGGGCGCAGGCACAGAATTCAGGTCTCCTTAGTCGTCAGACCTTCCCGCTACCATCCCTCCTTCCCCCCCGTGCTCCTTCATCCTCATTGGTCACCTGCAGAAGCTGGGGCCCCTTTGAGGGTGGGACTGCAGTATACTCTGCCTTGAGAAGGCAGCAATGCTGGGACCAGATGATCGTGCTTAACTGCTTCCCAAGCAGCAGCTCTAAGTCAAGATCGGCACAGAAGCCTCCACTTGCACCTTCCACAGCCAGGGCAGACATTGCTAACAACCACAGCACCCTGCATTCCACAGCCAGGGCAGACATTGCTAATCAATCACAGCACCCTGCCTTCCACAGCCAGGACAGGCATTGCTAATCAACCACAGCACCCTGCATTCCACAGCCAGGGCAGACATTGCTAATCAACCACAGCACTCACCTTCCACAGCCAGGGCAGACATTGCTAATCAACCACAGAACTCCAGACACTGAAACCTGAAGGGGCTTCAGAATCCCCATCAGTGTGGTGCTGGATGAGACTCTGGATGCCTCAGGATGCCTTTTCAGGAGAGAACTATTTGCCCCCCGCCCTGTGCTAAGAAATAGACCCCAAGAACCCAAACTGGCACTGATTTTGTGTCCCTGGCCTGGGAAGGGCTGGGGTTTTGTAAAAGACTCTAGAAACTTAGGGCGTTGGAGCAGAGAGGGATCCTTGCAAAGAACTAGGCCTGTGTCGCAATGTGTGCGCTCCAGGATTACGCACTGCTCAGTTATTCAGGCAAGGAATAGACGCTGAGTGCCCGCTGCGTCAGTCAGCTCGGGCTGCCGTAACAAAACGACACCTCCGGGGGACTTAAACAACACATTTGTTTTGTCATAGCTTTGGAAGCTGGAAGCCCAAGAGCAGGGTGCCAGCACACTCCGTTTCTAGTGATGTCTCTCTTCTGGCTTGCAGATGGCCACCCTCTCGGTGCCCTCGCATGGCAGAGAGACAGAGAGACAGAGAGAAGCAGCCAGCTCTCTGGTGTTTCTTCCTATAAAGGCGCTAATCCTATCGCGGGAACATCACCCTCTCAACCTCATGTAACCCTACGCACGTCCCCACGTTCCCATCTCCAAATACCATCACATTGGAGATTAGGGCTTCCACATCAATTTGGGGGGAAACAATTCAGTCTGAAACACGTGCTATGTGCCGGGGTCTGAGCCAGACAAGGGAGCAGCAGGAAACCAGACTCTGACAAGCTACAAAGCTGAAATCTACCTTCGAGAAGAAGGTTGGCTGGGAAGGGAAGACTAGCCAGACACAGGAGGTGACCTTGAGAGGAGGGAAGGGGGAGGGATCTCCCGCAGAATTCTCCAGCATCCATAAGTGGCTGGCCAATGGCATTATTCAAGGTTCTTAGTACATCAGAAAGTGAAAATAATGCCAGAATAGGGTTATACAAATTATGATTTGTCCTGTCACATATTTTAACACAGAATACACTGTAATATTGGGTTACCCGCAAGATAATGACAGGATTTCTTTTCAGCTAAAGCCCAACTGAATAACTTAAAAAGCTATTTTTATTAATATCAAAAATTTCACTGTGATTGCATGTTTTTATGTATTAGGTTTCTTTTTTTTAGTACATACATTAGGTTTCTTGAAATATGTAGATTCTGTGCTCTTTTTTTTTTTTCTTTTTAAAATTTATTTATTTTGAGAGAAAGAGAGAGAGCACAAGTGAGGGAGGGGCAGAGAGAGGGGGAGGAGAGGATTCCAAGCAGGCTCCACACTGTCAGCACAGAGCCCGAGGCGGGGCTCAAACCCACAAACTGTAAGATCATGACCTGAGCTGAAGACAGATGCTTAACCAACTGAACCACCTAAGTGCCCCAGATTCTGTGCTCTTCTGTATTTAGTGTAATGCCAACCAACATTTAAGATATCTATTGTTTTAAATTACGTCCTGGTGGGGTGGTCTGCTAATGACCTTTTGCAGCCAACATGACTACAGGAAGGACCTACTTTGGAGATGTCAGCCGAGGTCTACATTGGAAACCTTTCATGCATGTGAGGCTCCCGACCCCCCGCCCGCTGCCCTGCTGCGTGGGCCTGACCAACCACCAGCAAATGGAACTGAATGGGCTTTACTCCGGAAAGGCCTGAGGCCCAGAGTGTAGGGAGAGCAGACCTCTCCCGGAGGGGCCACCCGTGGCTGTCCACAGAGCTGACACAGACCGGGAGCGTGCATCCCCGGGTTGGGGAGGGGGGCCCAGAGGGACTGTCCAGCCTGGGAGTTGGGGGGTAGGGGGAGCCGCCACACCATGAGGCCCAGACAGTGGCCCAGTAGTGGGCCCACGCCTCGGCCTTATGTCTGGGGAGCTGGGTGAGGAGAAGGGAGCAGCCCGGAGCACCAGACACCCGCACGAGGCACACACACAGCGTGGCCCACGGTCTGTGCTGGAGACCAAACCCCCAATCCGTCCCAGACTAATCTTGTGTAAAAGACAATAATAGTAATAAAGGCATATGATGTACAAGTTTCTTTATTGTTAGCTTCAACGAACATACAATTACTCTGTCAAATTGCTATGAAGTTTCTGGATGTCACTGTGAGTATCTATTAGATGATTACAGGCCTATAAGCAGATGTGGGCCATTCCCGTCCGGGCTTTGAATGGCATTGTCCTATAGTAGTTCCTGTGAATGAAAACTTGTCTGAGAATTGTCTCCTCGGGTGATTAGTCCTGGTGTCAACTTCTCTAAGGAAATGTGGCAGAAGGCTATGGGACTCTGGTTGAAATCCAGGAAACCTGCCTTTCAGAGAATGTATGCAAGATGGCACGGACAGTCGAAGGATGCCAAATAAGTTATGCAAATCCTGCCCCTCCAGGGCTGGGGCACAGCCTCCTAGCCCTTAAGTGTGGGCTGTGCCTCGTGACTTGCTTACAAAGAGTACAGAATCAAAATAGAATAAGAAAGGAGCTTTGCTATAGAGGGGCGCATGGGTGGCTCAGTAGGTTAAGCATCTGACTTGGGCTCAGGTCATGATCTCATGGTTTGTGGGTTCGAGCCCTGCGTTGGGCTCTGTGCTGACAGCTAGCTCAGAGCCTGGAGCCTGCTTCCGGTTCTGTGTCTCCCTCTCTCTCTGCCCCTCCCCTGCTTGCACTCTCTCAAAAATAAAGAAGCATTAAATTTTTTTTAAAAGAAAAAAGAAAGTAACCTTACTGCATAGAAACCTGGCACACACGTCCTTAGCCAGGTGGTCGTGGTCAACGTCATCAGTGACAAACCCAGGTCACACCAGATGCCCTCGATATATCGTGTCGAGAGCACCACTTTTCCTCTCTGGCCTTCCTCCCCAGAGCCTCTAATCCCTATCTAACCATGAGAAAAAAACATCAGACAAACTCAAATTGAGAGATCGTCTATGTTGGGGGCACCTACCTGGCTGGCTCAGTAGGAAGAGTGTGCGACTCTCGATATCAGAGTTGTGAGTTCAAGGCCCACATTGGGTATAGAGATTACCAATAAATAAATAAATAAATAAGACGTCTACAAAACACCTGACCAGTAATCCTCTAAACTCTCAGGGTCATGAGAAAGTGAGGAAAGTCTGAGAAACTCACAGTCCCAAGGAGTCTAAGAAGACAGGATGACTCCATGCAATGTGGTGTTGTAGTGGGTGCATGGTGTCCCCCACCAAAAGATACGTCCAAGTCTCAATTCCCAGTACCTGTGAATGTGACCTTAGGTGGAAATAGGGTCTGACAGATGTCATGAGGTAAATGATCTCAAGAGGAGATTCTCCTGAATTTAGGGTGGGCCCTAAATTCAATGACTGGTGTCTTTATAAGAGAAAGGGGAGGGAAGTTTGAAATACACCAAGAAGTCCATGTGAAGATGTGAGCAGGGCTTGGCGTCATCAGCTCCAGGACACTGTCCCCACCATGGTGACGAGCCGAGAAAGACCTGGAGCCACCAGAAGCCAGAGCAACAGGAACAATTCTTCCCAGAGCCTTCAGAGGACACATGCCCTGCTGATTTAGGACCTTTGGCCTCAGGAACTGTGAGTGTACGTTTCTGTTGTCTTAAACCACCAGGTTTGTGGTGGGCTGTTAGGAAGCCCCAGGAACCAGTCCCCTTGGATGGGATCCTGGAACAGAAAAATGACATTAGAGGGGCGCCTGGGTCTCAGTCGGTTAAGCGTCCAGCTTCGGCTCAGGGCATGATCTCACAGTATGTGGGTTTGAGCCCCGCGTTGGGCTCTGTGCTGACAGCTAGCTCAGAGCCTGGAACTTGTCTTTGGATTCTATGCCTCCCTCTCTCTCTCTGCCCCTCCCCTGTCTCCCTCTCTCTCTCTCTTTCTCAAAAAAAAAATTATAAAAATGACATTAGAGAAAAATTAATGAAATCCAAGTCAAGTACGACGTTCAGATGAAAACACGTTAGTATCGATTCGTTGTGACAGCGGGCCGCAGCAGTGGGGGCGGTGGGTTAGCAAGAGAGACACTGGGGACGGGGTTGGTGGGAGCGCCGTACGATTTGTGCGGCCTTTCATATACCTCAAACTATCCTAAAGTTTGGAAGTTTCTTTTCTTTTTTTTTTCAAAAAAATTTTAAATGTTTTATTTATTTTTGATACAGACAGAGACAGAACATGAAAGGGGAAGGGTCAGAGAGAGAAGGAGACACAGAACCGGAAGCAGGCTCCAGGCTCCGAGCTAGCTGTCAGCACAGAGCCCGACGCAGGTCTCGAACCCACGAATGTGAGATCTAGACTTGAGCTGAAGTCGGAGGCTTAACTGACTGAGCCACCCAGGCGCCCCTAGAAGTTTATTTTCAAAACACATCAACATGGGGCACCTGGGTGGCTCAGTCAGTTAACCGTCCGGCTTCAGCTCAGGTCATCATCTCACTGTTTGAGGGTTCAAACCCCATGCTGGGCTCTGTGCTGACAGCTCAGAGCCTGGAGCCTGCTTCAGATTCTGTGTCTCCTTCTCTCTCTGCCCCTCACCTGCTCACTCCCTGTCTCTCTCAGTCTCTCAAAAATAAATAAACGTTAAAAAAATTTTTTTACTGCATTGATATAAGTGCAAGGTGACTTGTAATTCAGCCCATGGGCAGCTCTGATCTAGATGATGCGTTTGCCAGCAGGCCGCCCACCAAAGTCTAGGGCGACCATGGGCATTTCTTCCCCCCGCACCGTTTCTTCCCATGGCCCAGCAGTCCCCTCTCCCATCCCCTCATGGGAGTCAGGCCTCCAGCGGAAGACAAGTTAGTCCCGCCCTCTTTAAAGTCATGCAAAGAACATCGCCTGCTTGGAATTACTTTCAACTCAGAATGAGTGAACCCTGAGTTTGGACAGGACCCCAAATATCACTTCGAGGGTGTCCTCCTCCCAACTTTCATTCCCATTGCATGGATGGTCTCTGTCACCATGATTTTTTTTTTAATTTCTTTTTATGTTTATCTTTAAGAGAGAGAGAGAGAGGGAGTGACAGAGAATCCCAAGTAGGCTCCACATTGTCAGCACAGAGCCTGATGCGGGCCTCCGAACCCACAAACCAGGAAATCATGTCCTGATCCGAAATCAAAAGTCGGACGCCCAACCCACTGAGCCACCCAGGCGCCCCTCTGTCACAATGATTTTATGTTCAAATCATGAGACTCCAACCCTCATAACCACCTCTGATAGAAGCAGGGCTGAACATGTGACTCCGGGAAACCCAAACCCACAGTCTTGCCAATGGCCTTTCAGGTTCTCACGAAAGTGAGCTTAAAAAAATGTAGCAACAGAGCCGGGAGCTGAGTCACCACAGCAGGGCTGGCTGGGAGCTGACCTCATGCCCTCCCTCCCGCACCACCGGCCCTCACTTCCCCTCAGAGCTGATGAGAGCTGAATTCTTTACAAAACTCCCCTCTAGGGGCACCTGGGTGGCTCAGTTGATTAGGTGTCTGACTTCAGGTCATGATCTCACAGTTCATGGGTTCAAGCCCGATGTCGGGCTCTGTGCTAAGAGCTAGCTCAGAGCCTGCTTCAGATTCTGTGTCTCCCTCTCTCTCTGACCCTCCCCTGCTCGCGCTGTCTCTCTCTGTCTCTCGAAAATAAATCTTAAAAAACATTAAAAAAAAGTTTGCGATCAAAAACCTTTAATAAAACAAAAACAAAAACCTCCCCTCTAACCTGGGCTCATGTGAGAAGTTTCCTTTTACTTTGTAATCAGAAGGCTGCTGCCCAGGACAGTCACTGGGGCAAAGTCCAAAGTTATTATTGCTTGAATACCATCAAAACCAGCATCTCACTACCTGTCCACACAACCATTTCACACTGGACAGTTCTATCTCTTACCAGGTCCTTTTTGATTTTGTATCGAAAAGTGTTTCCCTTGGACTCCAGCCTTGCCACTACAGACTGTTCAAAACAAGTTCCATCTCATGAATGTATCTTTATTGGTTTTTTAAAATTATTATTTTAGATTTATTTACCAATAACAAACTTGTTCTTGGTTTTATTTTTGATGTTTTATTTTTGAGACAGAGCGTGAGTGGGGGAGGGTCAGAGAGAGCGAGACACAGAATCCGAAGCAGGCTCCAGGCTCTGAGCTGTCAGCACAGAGCCCAATGCACGGCTCGAACCCACAAACTATGAGATCATGACCTGAGCTGAAGTTGGACGCTTAACTAACTGAGCCACCCAGGCTCCCTGCTTGTTTGTTTTAAGAAGTCAAATCTTACAGAAACCTTAATAGAAGTGTCCTAATCCCTTTTCCACGGCAGCTCTTCAACTGCTTGAAGACAGCCAACACCCAGGCTTGCCTTTTCCGAGCTGGGACCCTTCGACCTGCCCCCTGCTTCTCACATAGCACATAATGCTTTCCACATTTGCCCCAGGCCCGATTCTCAGCTGTTCTGCATTCACACGCCGACAGTGCGTGAGCCACGAGCAGGTTCTGACTGAAGCCAGAACACAGCTGATAGATATGATCTCATGGGTGTGACCAAGATGATGTGATCAGAGTAGAGATTGGATGTCGCCCAGGGAGGGTATTTAAAGAGGTGGATCTATTAGGAGAGGGTTAAGAAGCTACACGTGCCTACTTCAGAAACCCTCAACGCTGAGGGCCTGCGTGTTGAGGGAGAGAATAGGAGAAAGTCCCATCCTAACGTACTAGCAGGACCAGAAATAGGACAGGAATGGGGTGCGGGGGCCCTTACCCCCTGGGACATCTGCTAGGACTCCTACTTAGGCACCATCAAGGGTGCAACACATTCCTCACTTGCGTGGACGATGATTTCCACCCCCAGAGGTGAAGGCAATTGCTGCTTTTTTTTTTTTAAGATTTTTACTTTTAAGTAATCTCCACACCCAAGTGGGGCTCGAACCTCCGACCCCGAGATCAAGAGCCTAACTAACTCTCTTCCGACTGAGCCACTGGATATTGAACCCTGGATATTCCTGCTTTGGACCAAGTTCCATGAAAGATGTGGAGCAGTGACCGACGCCCGCAGAGACGTTGTGACTGGAAGTGAAGGGGAGGCAGCACAGCCAGGCTCTTGAAGGTAAAGGCGTTCAGGAAGGAGACTCTGAGAGGAAAGTCAGCTCTTGAATGGAAATCTGGTTCTGCTGCACAAAGTGTCCCAGTGAGGAAGGCAGGCAGAGATGACCCAGGAACCAACATGACTATAAACAAGTAGGACCCGGGACTCAGCACAGCAAGCTAGATGGTTGTCCTCCCAAAGTTATTCTCCCCATTTTCCTTTCGTAACAACTAAGGCTAGCTGGGCAAATGGCCACCTAGCATAAAGACTACATTTCCCAGCATCCCTTGCAGCTAAGCATGGCCGTGTGACTAAGGTCCAGTCCACAGCCTGTGATTAAGTAGGCAGCCTCTGGATCATGCTCTTAGAGAACGGGTCAGCAAAACTTTTCTTTTTCTTTCTTTTTTTTTTTAATTTTTAATTTTTTAATTTAAAAACTTTTTAAAAATGTTTATT
Organism: Mungos mungo; assembly: GCA_004023785.1. Classification (NCBI taxonomy): domain Eukaryota; kingdom Metazoa; phylum Chordata; class Mammalia; order Carnivora; family Herpestidae; genus Mungos; species Mungos mungo. The sequence continues at coordinate 140,699 of PISW01001118.1, read as the reverse complement.
TATTTTTGAGAGAGAAACACAGAATGAGAGTGGGGGAGGGCCAGAGAGAGGGAGACACAGAATATGTGGCAGGCTCCAGGCTCTGGGCTGTCAGCACAGAGCCTGATGCGGGGCTCGAACTCACAAACTGTGAGATCATGACCTGAGCTGAAGTCCGACACCCAACCAACAGAGCTACCGAGGCGCCCCTAATTTTTTTAAATTAAAAAATATATTTATTTTTGAGAGAGAGAGAGAGAGAGAGAGAGAGAGAGAGACAGAGCATGAGCAGGGGAGGGTCAGAGAGAGAGGGAGACAGAGGATCCAAGCAGACTCCAAGCTGTCAGCACAGAGTCTGATGTGGAGCTCGAACTCACGAACCATGAGATCATGACCTGAGCCGAAGTTGGATGCTCAACTGACTGAACCACCCAGGTGCCCCTCAGCAAACTTTTTCTTAAAGGGCCAGATAGTAAATATTTTGGGTTTTGGGGTCCATACTATCTCTGTTGCACGTACGCAACTCTGTCCTTGTAGTTTGTAAGCCCCCATTCGGCAACGAACAAATGAGAGAGGCTGTATTCCCATCAAACCGGCTTCCAAGGGCAGCTGGTCAGCCCCAGGTCTGCAGCCTTAGAGGAAGGGGCTCGTCCTCCGTGTCTCCAGCACGGGTCAGTCTTGCTCCAGCCATTTGGACCACAGGTGGGAAGATGAGTTCACTTAGATGGAGATGAGGTCAGTACCTTAGGGATGGGTGGCCACAAGTCAGAAGGAGCCTGGCCCTGGTGTCTTTGGAGAGCAGGCTGCCATGACAGTGCGGACTCCACGTGACACAGGACTTATGTTTCTCTTGTTTATGTCTCTTACACACTAGCCCCCAGTGGGCAGGAAGAGCAAACCAGGCAGAAAGAAAAAGCAGGTTTGCCTTTTCCCTGGGGGTTCCTGATGAACAAATGGGAAATGAGCTATCATTAACCAGGTGCCCACCCTCTCTGGTGTCGCTGATTCCCTGGCAATTCGGAGCATGTGCTTTCCACTAGAGACCTAAAGAGGACCATTCCCTCTGACAAAATCCAAGTCTGGAATGTACCATCGACCTGCTGCCAAGATTTAGAAGAAAGAGAGAGAGAGTCCTGGGGCACCTGGGTGGCTCATTCAACTAAATGCCGGACTTCAACTCAGGTCATGATCTTGCAGTTCATGAGTTCGAGCCCTATGTCAGGCTCTGTGCTGACAGCTCAGAGCCTGGAGCCTGCTTCAGATTCTGTGTCTCCCTCTCTCTGCCCCTGCCTTGCTTGCATTCTGTCTCTGTCTCTCTCAAAATTTAATAAACATTTTGGGGTGCCAGGTTGGCTCAGTTGGTTGAGCATCTGACTTAGGCTCAGGTCATGATCTCACCACTTGTGAGTTTGAGCCCCGCATGGGGCTCTGTGCTGACAGCTCAGAGTCTGGAACCTGCTTCGTATTCTCTCTTTGCCCCTCCCATGCTCATGCTCTGTCTCTCTCTGTTTCCCAGTAATAAAGAAATGTAAAAAAAAAAAAATAAATTAAAAAAACTAGAATGTAAACATAATTTCAAAAAAACCCCCAAAAGTTAATAAACATTTAAAAATTTTTAAAAAGAAGAAATGAGTCCTGATACATGTGTGAGGGAAAGTGGAGAGGGAGCTTGGCGAAACTTAAACACTAAACTGCCACTTATTTTACCAGCTAAAGATGGGTTTATTGGAGAATGGCAGAGAATTACCTTCTAGGATGCGCAGGAACAAAGGAGAGGTGTGCCCTTTTATGGAGGAAAGGCTGTTGTAAACAGAAAGTCCATCGGAATAAACTGCCGGTTGGATATAATGGCGGCTTCTCTTGGTGGAGTTGGGACTGCCTGTCATTGGCGGGGCTGTGGCCTGGGGGGAGGAGGAGAGTTTTCTTCCTCCTGCTGGGGCAGCGGAGTCCTGACCACAGGCAAGGGGAACGAGGTCCATCTCTTCCTGCTGGGTTTGCACCAGAGCCCCCCCCTCCCCCGCAGCTCCTGACTCCATTCTAGTGAAGCCCCTCCATTAATTGTTACAGCTTCATGGCAGGAAAGCACCAGCAAGAGAAAGAAGGAGAGAAGGGGCAAGGTAGGGTCCTATCAGCATCACGTCTCAGGCCCGTGGATGCAGGAAACCTAAAAGAGGCTGATCCGCCACCCTGCATACCATGTTCAAGTACAGGGTCCTGGCCCCCTGGTGGTTGCGGCCCAAGCCATCGCGCGGCCTCTGCCCAGATGGATCTCGGTTCCTTCCTCTCGGAGAACAGCAGGATGGAACTAAATGAAGCACATTGCTCCCCAAGCTCTTCCCTGTCCCCCCCCCAGCCCCCCCGGCACAGCACACATTGAAATTATATTCACAGCATAAAAGAACCAGGAAGAGAGCTCCCCACAAGGACCGTATGGGACAGATTTCACATCAGTTTCAGCAACAGCCTTCTGTTGCTATCTGCCTTCTCTCCAGACGACCCTTTTCCCGTCTTTTCAAGACGGGACTAGTCTCTCATCTGTGAGACAGGTAATAACCACGGTCCCAGCCCATCACCGGACTGGCTCTCGGAGTGTGGAAATGCCCGTTGGGTCAGGAAACGCCGTGTCTCAGCCGAGGGAAGTGAGCTGGGGAGGCCCCGCCGCCCCTGGCTTCAGCCCCGACACCAAGGACACTGTTTTCCCCAAGGAAACTGTTTCTGTTTTTCTTTCCATGAAAAAGACAAGTTAGTTATGGATGGGATGGGAAACTCACTTTATAAACTAAAGATTGCTTTTATCTCCTGAAACTTAGCTTCTGAAGAAGATTCTTTTCTACTTTTAGAGACAACGTTTGTTTATATTCTAACCAAACTTTTTCTGTTGTTGTTCAAAGCCAATGCCTCAATTAGAGGAGAAATGAACTGTATCAAAGAACAGCACTTTCAAGGGATCTTTTCTTGGGCAGTGCCCTGAGGACACATGTGTCCAAGCTCCTCAGATCTTCATTGTCTGGGCCTAGGGCTGGGTCAGGCCAGTACTGCCCCCCCCCCCCCCCCCACAATCCTGGGCCAAGCAAGGCCCCTGTAGACTGGGCCCAGGGTCATCTTGTTAGGACAGAACCCAGAGGTAAGGAAGCCCGCCGCCCAGTATGCAAAAGAAGCAGGCTTTCTTCCCGAAGACTCTCCTTGTTCAGGGGCTCCTGTTCACCCACGCAGCGGTAATAAGCTTTCAGGAAGCAGGTGTGTCAGTAATTACGTTGTTTCCTTGTAGCCCTGAACGTGCTGGGGTTTATGAACAATTTACCTTTCTAATAAAAACATCTATATCAGTCAGGGTGGTATATGGCTCAGAATTCTTGTGGTTGCAAGTGACAGAAAACAAACCAAACAGCTTAGGAGGGGGAAGGGAGGGATAGGCTCTGTCTCCAGAAAGATGAAGGTGGGCACTAGGACCCAGGACCTCATGGAGCCAGGCTGCTCTGGGTATCTCTCAGTCCTGGTCTCTCACTGTGTTTGTGTCTTTGTCCGTGGTGGTGACCTCCTTCTGTTGATCTGGTGTCCCCATAAGGCGGGGATCACGGCTGTCAGAACATCATGGATCACATGCCAGCTCGCTTCCCTCACGGCTGGTTGACAATCAAGGGGCAGATCTCCAGGAGTGTGAGTGAGCCTCTGGGGTCGTGGCCGTCCTCCAGACCAGCCTTGAAGGGGGAAGGCGGGATGTGATGGCTGGCTCTTTGGTCAACTCCTTGCAATCGCTGTGTCCATGAGGCAGAGGACGTGCTCCCATTTGGCTGCAGGCTGGGGGGGGCGGGGGTGTGGGGGTGGCGTGGGGTGTGTGAGCAGTTCCCCCAAAGAATGAGGGTGCAATGGTAGCATATCTGGGCAAGTCTGAGATAATAGAAATAATGGAATTTTAGCTTCCGAGCTACCTTAGGGAAAAGAGGCTACCATTTCCGGAATGCCTGTCACATGCCTCTTCACACATGTTGTCCTGTTTAATCCTCAAGATAAAGGCAAAAACCCAGACCCAAGCCCTAGAGGTAGGTGTATCTCCTCGTTTTCCAGGGAGGAGACTGAGATGTAGAGAGGTCAAGTGTCTTGTTCCCGGACTCACAGCACCATGGCTGAGCCAGAGTTTGAGCTCGGTTGTGTTTCATTTGAATCTTAGACTCAACCATCACAATATGTTGGCTTCCTCATTAATCCATCCAGAGAACAGATACATGTGTAAAGTACTTTCAAGGAAGTCTTTCTTATTCTGACTAATAGTATTGGGCCTCTGTGGTCGTTTTATTTTTTTAATTTTTTTATTTATTTTTGAGAGACAGAGAGAGACAGCATGAGCAGGGGAGGGTCAGAGAGAGAGAGGGAGACACAGAATCCGAAGCAGGCTCCACGCTCCGAGCTGTCAGCACAGAGCCCGACGCGGGGCTTGAACCCACAAACTGAGATCATGACCTGAGCTGAAGCCGGAAGCCAGAGGCTTAACCGACTGAGTCACCCAGGCGCCCCTCTGTGGTAGTTTTAAAAGGTGGCCCCAAGTCCTTCGCCCACCCAGAGGCCAGCGTGAGTCTCCTCTCCTTTCCCAAGCAGGCGCGTGACCGCTCAGAACGACTGAGTCTGGTGGAAATGGCGCTAGGGGCCTTCTGAGGCCGGGTGTCCCAGTCAACTTGGGCTGCTGTCACAAAATACCACAGACTGGACGGCCTAAATGACAAACAGTGATTTCTCACGGTGCTGGAGCTGGGAAGTCCAAGGTCAAGTTGCTGGCAGCTTTGGTGTCACGTGAGAGCCTTCTTCCTGGTTTGCGGATGGCCTCCGGGCTGTGTCCTCACGTGGCAGAAACAGAGAAAGCTCTGGTCTCTGTGTCTTTTTTTTTTTTTAATGTTTTTTATTTACTTTTGAGAGATAGCTCGAGCAGAGGACAGTCAGAGAGAGAGGGAGATACAGAATCCGAAGCAGCCTCCAGGCTCTGAGCTAGCTGTCAGCACAGAACCCCGATGCAGGGCTTGAACCTATGAACCATGAAACCATGACTGGAGCCAAAGCCGGACACTTAGCCAGCTGAGCCACCCAGGTGCCCCCCTTCTGCCTATTTCGTAACTGGATTCTTTGTTTTTTGGATGTTGAGTTTGGTAAGTTCTTTATAGAATTTGGATATTAACCCTTTATCCAACATGTCATTTGCAAATATCCTCTTCCATTCCATAGGTTGCCTTTTAGTTTTGTTGGTTGTTTCCTTCGCTGTTCCCTGCAGTGCACACCTGGAAGCGCTCCGGGGCAGGAATCGAAGGTGTCTGGTCACCGAGTAACTGAAGGGCTAGGGAGACGAAATTGAGGACTGTCTTGTGTTCATGAAATAGCAGAGTAGTGATTCTTCCCTTCCTCCAGCAGGGGGCGCGGATGCGCCGGCTGCTCCCTCCGCTCTTTCCCAGGGCGAAGTGAGACCCGTCCCCTGGCTCAGCAGGTAAGAGACCCCGTCCCCGGGCTCAGCACAGCTGCGGAGGACCCCAGCGCAGCCTGGATCTCGGGCCCCAAGGCTGCCGAGAGCAAACCCCCCGGAGGGCCTGGGTGTAGCTGCTGCAGCAGGCTCCTCCCTTTGAGGAGGGCAGCGCCTCTGAAGGCCGCGGGACCAGACAACAAAACGCTCCTGGCAGGACCGACCACCCCGCGGCAGGAAGACTCCCTCTCCCCGTAACAGGAACCCCTTGAGGAGCTCAGTTTCACACTGGAGGCCGGGAAGAGACATCGCTCCCCCCGCTCTATCAAGGACTGGGATCCAAGGGACCCTGGTGCACTGCCTCCGGCCCTCACTTCTTTCTTCCTTCCTCTCACATCAGAATTCTACATATACACGATTTTAAAGTTTTTTGGTTTATGTTTTTTTCTTTTGAGAGAGAGAGAGAGAGAGAGAGAGAGAGAACCCAGAAGCAGGGGAGGAGCAGAGAGAGAGGGAGAGAGAATCCCAAGCAGGCTCAGTGCTGTCAGCTCAGAGCCCAACACGGGACTCGAATCCATGAGCCATGAGACCATGACCTGAGCTGACATCAAGAGATCAAGAGACTGACGCTTCACCCACTGACACCTAGGCGCCCCTTTAATGATTTTTTTTAAATGTTTGTTTATTTTTCAGAGAGTGAGAGAGAGCAGGGGAGGAGCAAAGAGAGAGGGAGACAGGAGACAGAGAATCCCAAGCAGGCTCCGCGCTGTCAGCGCAGAGCCCCACGCGGGGCTCAAACCCACTACCTGTGAGATCATGACCTGAGCTGAAGTCAAGAGTCCAACGCTAGCCGCCCCACATGATCTTAAAAGTCAGACAGTACCGTGTGCTTTACACTATTGACCACAACGGCAGAAAACCGTTCCGGCAATCCCCTGCCTGCTCTGCCGACCCTGAATTCTTCCCTTCAGACTCCCTCAGTCGCTTCTTTTGCTATTTGCCCGCATATTTCTAAGTAATGTACTCATACTCCTATGTTTTTGAATTATGGATTTAGTTGTTTATTTACTCCCCAGAATGGAAGATGACATGTTAACTCTTTTATGCTCCCCCCCCCCCCCCGCCATTCCCTGCTTCTCCCTCCCTCCCCACAACATGGCAGTCCCGCAGGTTCCGGTGAGAGCCACATTCTGTGACCGCGGGCCACCTCACTGTGGCGGAGCGGCCTGCTCACTCATGAGCCGCGTGGCACACTGTGACCACACGCGGTCCTGGAGATGCCTCCAGCTCCTCTGCCCTAAGACGGAGGCTTGAACTCAGCATTATTCACGAAGCACTAAGGATGCTCCCGACCAAACGTGCCGCCCCACTGTGTGCAGGGCTCACGTCAGTGTCAGGAGGGGCAGAACGGGAGGAACCCGTGCATTTTCAGATTCTTATGATACCAGGTTTGCTTCCTCTTTATTGCTTCATTTCCTTCATTCCGTCCTTTCTTTTTTTATTTTAGAGCCAGAGAGAGACAGAGCATGAGCAAGGGAGGGGCTGATGGAGAGGGAGAGAGAGAATTCAAAGCAGGCTCCACGTTCAGCACAGAGTCCAACAGGGGGCTCGAACTCACGAACCGTGAGATCATGACCTGAGCCAAAATCAAGAGTCAAACACTTAACCAACTGAGTCACCTAGGTGCCCCTAAAGATTTTGTTATTTTTTTAAGTTCTTTTTTTAAATGTTTATTTATTGGGGGGGGGGCAGAGAGAGAGGGAGAGAGCATCTCAAGCAGGCTCCATGCTGGTGCTGTCAGTGAGCACAGAGCCTGACTTGGTGCTCAGTCTCATGAACTGTGAGATCATGACCGGAGCCAAAATCAAGAGCTGAAAGCTTAACCGACTGAGCTACCCAGGTGCCCAAGATTTTATTTTTAAGTAGTGTGTACACCCGGCATGGGGCTTGAACCCACAATCCCTAGATCGAGAGTCTCATGCTCCTCAACCTGAGCCAGTCAGGTGCCCCAATTCTGTTTAATTTGAGAGAGAGAGAGACAGAGATGGAGATAGAGCACATGTGGGGGAGGGGCAGAGAGAGAAGGAGATGCAGAATCCAAAGCAGACTCCAGGCTCTGAGCTGTCACCACAGAGCCCGGTGCGGGGCTTGAACCGTGAGATCATGACCTGAGTCGAAGTCAGATGCTCAACCGACTGAGCCACCCAAGGCGCCCTCTCCCTAAATTTTTAAAAAATATTACGCTTTTTTAAAAAGCCAAAAGCCTTGAGACTTAGGTTCTGTGGGGTCAAATGTTCAGACCCTATGTCACGTTTTTTCCTGGAGCCATTCCTCCTGCAGCCCCCCCGCCACCCCCCCACTCTCTGACCCCAGCCTGAGGGACAGCCACCACTCCGGGCTTTCCTGCACTCTTCTCCTGCGTGGATCCCCTACTTTTGGGCTCCTTGTCATTCTCTTTCTTGGTTTCCTCCCTTGGAAGAAGAAAGCATACGCAGGAGACAAAATTTTCTGAGGCATTGCCCATTCTGAAAATGTCTCTGTTCTATCATTACGCTGGGTTGCTAGGTTGTTAGGGAATAGAATTTACCTTTGGAAATCATTTTCTCTTAGTTTCCAAGACCATGCAGCTGCATTCCGGCTCTCAATGGTGACGCTCAGAAATCTGATGCCATTCATTCTGATTCTTGACCACTCGTTCATGGACAGCTCTTTCATTTCTGGAAGCTTTTGGATCATTTCTTCATCCTTGGTGTTCTAATATCACAATGGATTTTCCCCCCACTCACTTTGCTGGGAATTTCAACCTGCAAATCCGTGTCGTGGAACTCTGGGAAGTTTTAGATCCTTTCTTGGGTCCTTTCCTCTCTTTCATTTTCTCTCCTCTCTCTCTGAAACTGTTATTCAAATGTTGGATCCTCTGGGTTTATCTTCTACTTTTCTTACCTTTCTTCTGTTGACTCTTTCTTTGTGGTTTTCTTTGCTTTCTGGAAATTGTCCCTTAAGTTTATCTTCCACCTGCTCTATCAACTCTTTTTCCCTCCCATCACCATCATTTTAACTTTTAAAAGCTTTCCCCTGATGATGAGATCGCTTTGTCTTTATTTTTTTTTAATGTTTATTTTTGATACAGAGAGAGACAGAGCATGAGAGGGGGAGGGTCAGAGAGAGAGGGAGACACAGAATCTGAAGCAGGCTCCAGGCTCTGAGCCAGCTGTCAGCACAGGACCTGACGCGGGGCTTGAACCCACGAATGTGAGGTCTGACCTGAGCCGAAGTCGGAGGCTTAACTGACTGAGCCACCCAGGTGCCCCCGTCTTTGTCTTTAATATCTTGTTTCTGTTTGGGGGCCGTAATATCGTTGCTTCCGCCAGTGAGGAGATTTAATGGTTTTCAGGCGTTTTCTCTGCCCTCCTGTGTGTCTCTGGGTCCTCCATTCCTTTTAGTTGTGTTTTCTTTGTTTCTGCCTCTGTCTTCCAGAGCTAGCTGCGCTCCTCGGATACATGGGGATCCTTGGGTTTTCGTGCATTCATAAGAGAGAGGCTCTGAGGAGTTGTTCAGGCACCGGGGGCTTCGAGGAATAAAGCTTGTCAGCCGGTGGGTCTCCTGTGGGGTGACTGAGCCCGGATCATACATTTCATGGGGGGAAAGCCCCGACGGCAGTACTTAGAGATCCCTTTTCTGGGGAGACAGGAGGTTATTGTGCTTCGTTAGAGAAGAATGATCCAGCTTCAGAGAGAATCCTGGGAATGGAATGGCACCAAGAGGGTGGAGGTGTGCTCAGCATTCAGTTTACAAACTCCTACTTAATCCCGCTTAAAATACAGTGCCTCTTGGGGCCCCTGGGGGGCTCAGTCGGTTAATCATCCGACTTCAGCTCAGGCCATGATCTCATGGTTCGTGAGTTGGAGCCCCGCTTTGGGTTCTCTGCTGTCAGCACAGAGGCCATTTCGGATCCTCTATCCGGCCCCCTCTCTCTCTGCCCCTCCCCCACTCATGCTCTTTCTCTCTCTCAAAAATAAATAAACTTAAAAAACAAAATCGGGTGCCTGCCTGGTTCAGTCGGTTGAGTGTCCGACTTTGGCTCAGGTCATGATCTCACATGGATTCGAGCCCCATGTCAGACTCTGTGCTGCTTGGGAATCTGTGTCTCCCTTTCTCTCTGCCCCTCCCTGCTCACGCTCTGTCTCTCTGTCTCTTAAAAAATAAAACAAAACATTAAAAAAATCTAAAACGAAAACAAAATCCAGTGCGTCTTCTCCTGCACTTGCCTGTTTCCCTGACTCACTCCTGGGGTGTGGGGGGGGGGGCTCTGGGGGTTTGGAAGAGGCCCGGGTCTCTAGGCTGTCAACCCGGCCACTGTCCTGGGTCCCACCTTGGCCCCATCTTCTGCAGGAGCAGGTGCCTTTGGGTCCTCGGGGCTGTGCTTGCCCAGCTGTGCTGCCCTCCTCCTGCTGCTTCTCTTTCGAACTTGACCTTTCGTTAACGTCTCTAATCTCTATCATCGCTGCTCTCATTCTTTTGTCCTTCTCGGCTGGTAAATACTTTACTTCCCTACTCTCTTTTTCCTGGGGTCTTGAGAGAAAACAGTGCTGATCGCCATGCCCCGTCCCCCACACCAAACCAGCGGACCCCAAGTCTACTTTGTCGGGAGAGCCCGGCAGAGCCAAGCGGGAGCGTGGGCGCTGGAGCCAGACAGATCCAGGCTTGAGTTCCGCTCCATTCCTTCACATCCCTGTGTGACCTTGGGCAAGATAATCAACCTCTCTGAGCCGCGGATTTCGTAACTGTTAAAATCCGAAGAGCCCCCTCTTAAGTCACAGGTGTTAGGCATCCACGCTGATGATGCTGCATTTCCTGCTGGGCCTATTTGAGGGCAAGGCCGTGCTCTGAGCCGCCAAATGGCCTGCCTCCCTCGAGACCCGCATGAGGCAGAGAGGGCCTCTGCGTTCAGCCTGGACCCCAGGGCGAGGAAGACACATGGAACCGAGCAACCCAAGCTGACTTCTACTGTGAGGGGGACAGAAGTCTCGGTGGCGGTGAGTCAGTACGATTCTGAGTTTGTTACTGCAACACGTAATGGGAGCTGCCGACACAGCAGCAGCTGGAGGGGGGCCGGGGGACGTCCCGTCCCGGGGAAGGTCAGCTGGTGAGGGAGCCGGGAGGCGGGGCCCCGTCACGCCAAGAGCCATACTCTTTTTCTTTTTTTAATGTTTATTTCTTTTTGAGAGACGGAGGGAGAGCAAGTGAGAGAGATTGCGTGCACCTGCTTGAGCGGGGGAGGGGTAGAGCGAGAGGGAGACCGAGGATCTGATTTGTGCTGTCAGCACAGAGCCCGGTGCAGGGCTCAAACCCACGAACTGTGAGATCATAACCTGAGCTGAAATCAGGAGTTGGTTGGACACACAGACCCCCGAAGAGCCGTATTCTTTCATATATATATATATATTTTTTTTTTTTTTAAACATCTTATTTTTGAGACAGACAGGGCATGAATGGGAGAGGGGCAGAAAGAGAGGGAGACACAGAGTCTGAGGCAGGCTCCTGGCTCTGAGCTGTCAGCACAGACCCCAACACGGAGCTTGAACTCACCAACCGTGAGATGATGACCTGAGCCAAAGTCAGACGCTTAACCGACTGAGCCCCCCAGGCGCCCCGGAGAGCCGTACTCTTCCTGAAGCAGAGCAGGCAAGATGATTGAAATACTTACTGGTGCCCATGTGCCCGGTGTCTCTCCCTCCTCTGGATCTTTCTAGCAGGCAGCCAGTCCCTTGATATTTCCTTGCCGAGAGTATTTTAGTGGTCAGAGCACTGAAGCCTCTGGGCATCCGTGTCTCTTTTTGCCTTTGTGCAAAGGCAAAAACTTGACTCTTTATGGAGACTCTATGACATGTTCTGGAAGGAGAAGGAGAAGGATGGGCCTTTGAGAAGAGCAAGGAGACAGAGGGAGAAGTTTTCACTGCAGAGGGAAAGGCACAGAGTGTTCTCTCCAGAGGGAAGGGTGGGGACAGACCCCCTGCCTGATTCTAGGTGACATCGAGGAGGTGCTAAGGCCTTGGAGGGAATGGCTGCCAGGCACACTCGCGGAGGGGGGGCCTCACACACAGAGCTCACACCTCTCCCCCACAATACCTACCCACCCAGGGGTGCCCCAGAGCCTGCGGGGCCCGAGGGCTGGGGTGCTGGACGGTCCTGGGCCACCCCAAGGCTACAGTACTGAGACTCTGAGACCATGACCAAACACTGGGGGAAGGACGCTCAGTGATATGCCTGAGGTTGAATTTCTTGCTGGCTCAGTAGGATAGTGGCCTGGCGTCAGATTTCAATTGAATTAGAGAAAATAAAGAAATATGCCAAACCACTACGGCTTTGCAGTCCCTACCCACATGGCCCCATCCCACGCCTGCCAGCAAGCAAGAAGCGACCAGCACGGGACGCCCTGTGTGACCCAGAATCTGGGGTTATACTGTGCCCTCCGCCCAGGAGTGGGTCCCCACCGGTTTTGGGGCCTCCCAAATCCTCCGTCCCGAGGTCCTTCTGGAATGGGCCATCAGAGCATTTCCTGACCCGAGGGAGGTGGGGAAGCAGGGACCTGGTTCTGGAAGCAGGGGAGGGGGCGTGCACCCAACGGTGAGAACGTAGCTTGGGCTGGGACACCCCCTCACAAAGCGGCCCATCACCCCACAACACCGCAGTGAGCAGGGCCGGCTCCTCCTCAACGCCTGCATGAGCAGGTCACCTTCCCAGGGGCCCAGCTGCTCCCCAGGCCAGTTCCTGGGGGGACCCACCCGGCGCAGCTCTGGACAACAGCCCAGCCGGGTAAGCGCATCTGGGCGGTTAAGAGGCAGATGGCCCAGGTGGTGCTTTCGGGCAGAGCCAGCTCCTCACCACAGCTCAGGAGGCTGGCTGTGATCTAACCCCCTGAGGACCCCCTTCGTAGCAACCCGAGCACTTTCTAGGACCCCCCCCACCACCCCATCCAAGCTCCAGCCCAACTGAGCCGTCTCCAGGGCCCCTAGGAGCCCCCTTCTCTCCTGCCTGTGGCTCTTCTACAGGCTGCTCCACGCTCCCCATGCTCACCCTACTCATCCCGCAGGACCCAGTGTGGTCATGCGCTCTAGGCAGCCCTCTGAACCCCCACATCGAGACTGGGAATCTGCTCCAGGCCTCCCCTAGCACCCTGGCTTCCTGTCTTGGTCTTTGTTGTACCTGTTGTGCAGGATTGTTTCATAGTCTGGCCCCGAGGCTCGTCTATGAGCTTTCGTTTGTCTCAGTATCTTCAGGACCTGGCGTGGGATGGAGGGGGGAGAAGGGAAGACTGTTGGCACCCGCTTTGCCTTGCCCACAAGCTTTGAGACTCCCTTGCCTTTGAAGCTCCTCAGTGGGGGAGCCCTGCACCCCGGCCGGCGGATGGCCTGGGGCGGTGAAGGCGGTTGCCGCTCTGAAAGCATCCATGGAAGCCTCCAGTTCCGGACTCGGGACAGGCTGGGGCGCGGACGCCAGGAGCGCTGGAAGCTGCGATGCTGGAGGGAAATTTCAACTGCAGCAGAGCAGAAACATAAAGGTCACAGCTGAGTGACAAGTGTGAGGCGCCTCTGGGAGCAGGGGTGGGTTCAGATGAAAGACGGGAAACCGGCAGAGACGATGTGCTGACCCCAATAACTGTTTCCTCCTCTTTTGCTATAATGAGCGTTTAACTAAACATACGGCCCTCCTGGGCGCCCTGGTGGCTCAGTTGGTGAAGCATCTGACCTCGGCTCAGGTCAGGATCTCACAGTTCATGGGTTCGAGCCCCGCGTGGGGCTCTGTGCTGACGGCTCAGAGCCTGGAGCCTCCTTCGGATTCTGTGTTTCCCTTTCTCTCTGCCCCTCCCCTGCTCTTGCTCTCTATCTCTCAAAAATAAACAACCATTTAAAAAATTTTAAACATATGGCCCCCCAGAATAAAATCGACATTTTCTGGCCTCCCTTGTAGCTGGATGACGTGACTTGACTGTGGCCAATGAGAAGAGACATGTTATATGACTTCCAAAACGTGCCCTGAAGGGAGGGTCCAGGCCCTTCTCCCAGGGTGACCAGCTTCTCCTGGTTTGCGTGAGACTCTCCTGATCTTAGTCCTGCAGATCTCACGCCCTGGCAAGTCCCTTGGTCCTGGTAAGCCCCTCACACCCCTCGCCCCTTCCTCCAGCGGCGCATGAGCCTGCGAGCAGCCAGCTGGGAACCGCGAGGTGCGGCCACGGGCCGGTGATCACACAGGACCCACCTGGCGGGTGGTGCTGACATGACACCTGGACTGTGTGACTCCAGTCATTCTGAGTCTGAGTCACCTGAGCCTGGATCACTGATCCCTCCCTCTGCGCTTTGGTTAGTGGGGAGAAAAATAAACATCCGTGTTGTTTCAGCTTCTGTTCGGTAGGGTTTTCTGCCGCTTGTAGCCGCACGGAATCCTGATGGTATAGACACGGGACAGGAGCCTTGGTGGATGCCGGGGTGCCAGAAATCAGCTGGGGTGGGCTGCAGTCATGTGGGGGGCGAGGTGGGGCTGGGCCTGGAAATGTCTGGGGTCTTCCATGGAGGGGCCTCAGGGCTGCCCTGGGGAGCCTCACCGAGGGCTTCCGTGACTCCTGCTCTTGCCTCCTTTGACAAAATGGTTCCCTTCTGGAAAGCGATTTGAACGCCAAGAATTCTTCTTCTTCTCCTTCTCCTCCTTCTTGTTTTTATTTATTTTTGAGTGAGAGAGAGAGAGACAGAGTGTGAGCGAAGGAGGGGCAGAGAGAGAGAGCGAGACACAGAATCCAAAGCAGGCTCCAGGCTCTGAGCTGTCAGCACAGAGCCTGAAGTGGGGCTTGAACTTGCGAACCGTGAAATCATGACCTGAGCTGAAGTCGGACACTTAACTGACTGAGCCACCCAGGTCCCCTTGAGCCACCCAGGCCCCCCCAGAAAGCCCAGAGTTCTTAAAAGAACAGACCCGCTGTCCTGCTCTGCCTCTCCCCCTCACCAGCTGTTTAACTACTTCTTGCCCATTTATGTGTGAACCACACAAAATGCATTCGGATACAAATAATAATGACCAAACAGAGACCAAAAAGAGACAGGACATTAAATCCTATAAAAAAAATTGCATAAGCCTAAACCCCCAGGAGAAACCTGGCCCCAGATCGTGTTGCTGGAAACAGCCGTGCTGCAGACTTGCTGCTGTGGGGACCCCCTGGGGCCCCCCTGGGGAGGGAACCTACCCCCGGGGCTGTTGCATCATGCCCCAGGGGGCTTTGTTTCTAACAAAACATCTCCGTTCCTGGAAATGCTGCCTCGAGGTGCACCTGCGCAACCCAGGAACTTGTCTGGGTTTGTGGATGAGATTTCAGGGGGGGGCGGGGGTTGCCAGGCCAGGAAAGAGGGTGCAAGCAGGGTTTCATGCAGGGGCAGATTCCGTGAGCCTGGGAGTCGGGATTTCCCTTCTGGCCCGTGCCTGCGTGCTTTGGAAGGTGCTAGCAGAGCCCCATGCTGGAGGAGTGACGGGGGCTGGCCCTCCCCGCCTGATTCTTGAAGAGACGGCTATGCTGTATCTCATCCTGGCCATGTCCTGTTTGTGCCTCAGTTTCCTCTTCTGCATCTAGGGGATATCATGAGCCTCCTTCATGGTTATTGTGAGGGGGGGATGCAAACCCTCCATCTAGCGTCTCTGCTGGCGTGGCTATGCTGGCCGTTTCTGGCCCTGGGTGTCAGTTTAGCTGTGCATCAGGGCCAAGGTCCTGTGAAGGTCTGATGGGGGCTTGAGGATCCGCTTCCAACATGACTCACCCGCAAGGCTCTGGCAAAGAGACCCCAGCGCCTTCCTACACGGGCCTCTCCCCAGAGCTGTTGAATACCTTCACCCCACCACAGCCGGCTTCCGCCAGAGTGAGGGACCCACGAGAGTGGATGGAGTGGAAGCCATGATGACTTTTAGGACCTAGCCTTGAAGTCACCTGCTGTCATTCCTGCTGTATCCTTGCGGCCACCCAGGCCAACCCTATTTAATGCTGCAGGGACTCTGCAAGGATGCGCATGCCCGAAGCCGGAGATCCCTGGCGCCATCTTGGAGGCTGGTACCTTAAGGACCTCGCTGGGCTGCGCGACCAGGCCCGGAGCCACCTGGAGCCTGACTTCCCGTTCCTCGATAGAAGAGGGCCTACTGTCAGTGTTCTACCCACAGCCCGAAGCATCCCGACATCCCTTCCCCCAAGTTCTTGGCCTAAGGTAGCCGGAGTTGGATTCTGTGATTTCCAACCAAGGCCCACGTCTGATTCCAGAGATGAAGCCTGGCCCGTCAGCCCGGGTTAGGGGAGAGGGAAAGGCAGGCTCTGTGACTCTCACTGTGCACCTCACAAATCTGACCTGGTCTTTTGGAGTTCAAGAACAGGCACCATGAGGGGAGCCAAAGCCTGGTTTTTTTTTTTTATACACCCAAATAGTCATGGTTAGTTAAAAAGAAAAACGCTTTGCTGTAATGATCTGACTCCGGTTCTGCCTGCTTCTCCAGTGGGCAGAGTGCCCGAGTCTCTGGAGGGGACAGAATCCTTCTCCTTTCTTTGCTCCTGAGATTCCTGCCTAAGTTTGGAATTGGGCCAACCTCAGAAGAGATTCCCAGGCTCAGTCCCTCCGATGGCCCGCAACGAGGGGCACCTCTGAAGTTGTCCCACAGGCCAGGAGAACACGAGTTTACACAAGTCTGGTCTCCTCCGGCGAAAGGCCGGCCAGAAAGCAGGCGTCCGCGCGCTCTCTGGTGCCTTCATGTGGGCTCTGGCAAGCGTTCACTCTTAAGCAGGAGGAGCCTTTTTGAACCCCCCCCCCTTCTGAGCTTGCGGGTCCACTGCAGCTAGCAGCACGGTGGCTGGGGGGCCCCAGAAGCTGGGACAGACGTCCCTGCTGGGCATGGAAGAGCCTCACCCCCACGCAGACCCCTGTATTCTGCTGGGTCCGAAGTCACACACGTAGAGGGGAAGGCTCGGGGCGGGGGGGGGGGGACCTCATCCAGGCTCATCTTCATCCAGCCCTCTACTCCCCTTCAACTCAGAGAAGCTGTAGGCATGTGGGAAAACAGATCACTTCTTAGAATCAAGGACTGTTTAGCATTGAACTCCGTCACTGTAGCGAGGGCTTGGGCAAAGGGGTGTCGTGGGAGAGAACGCAGCAGACAGGGCGGGGGTCCTGGCTGCCACACTCGGCTGGTGTGAGCTTGGACAGCTCCCTTCCTGCCAAGGTCTGGTTTACTTCTTTGAAAAGAGAAGATCGTGAATCACAAAATGTTAGATCGAAAAGGGCCAGGGACGTTCATCTGGGGACCGAGTGTGTAAAGTAGAAGGTGTTTGGCTGT
This sequence comes from Mungos mungo, assembly GCA_004023785.1. Taxonomy (NCBI): domain Eukaryota; kingdom Metazoa; phylum Chordata; class Mammalia; order Carnivora; family Herpestidae; genus Mungos; species Mungos mungo. The sequence goes on along the minus strand of PISW01001118.1, from coordinate 123,925 downwards.
GGCTAACAGAAGGCCCAACAAAAACGAGGTTAAACGACAGAAACTTATTACACCATCTAGCAAGGAGTTCAGCTGTTGGGCGGGTCCAGAGTCGGTTAACTCGGCAGCTCTGTGATCACACTCCGGACAGCAATGACACGGCTCTTTCCTTTCTAGTTATTTATTTAATTTCTTTAAATTCGGGTTAGTTAACATACAGCATAGCACTGGTTTCAGGAGTAAACACCTCCACCTCCATACCACACCCAGGGCTCATCCCAGCAAGTGCCCTCCTTAATGCCCATCCCCCATGTAGCCCATCCCCCACTCCCCTCTCCTCCAGCAACCCTCACTTTGTTCTCTGTATTTAAGAGTCTCTTATGGTTTGCCTCCCTCTCTGTTTTTATCTTAGTTTTCCTTCCCTTCCCCTATATTCATCTGTTGTGTTTCTTAAATTCCACATTCGAGTGAAGTCATATGATATTTGTCTTTCTCTGCCTGACTCATTTCACCTCGGGCATAACACCCTCCAGTGCCATCCACATCACTGCAATGACAAGATTTCATTCTTTTTGATCGCCGAGTAATATTCCATCATATCTATAAACCTCAACTTCTTTATCCATTCAATTGTTGATGGACATGTGGGCTCTTTCCATACTTTGGCTATTGTCGATAGCGCTGCTGGAAACATCAGGGTGCGTGTGGCCCTTCGAATCAGCATTTTTGTAGCCTTTGGATAAATACCTAGTAGTGCAATTGCTCGGTTGTAGGGTAGTTCTATTTTTAGTTTTTTGAGGACCCTCCACACTGTTTTCCAGAGACACAGGCTCCTGCCATCTTTGCACCTGCTGTCCAGGCAGCGAAACGTCCCCAGCCACTCCAGGGGCAGATGATGGTTAGATGTCTCTCCAAAGGTCTTCCTCAGAGGGAGGAAAACTTTCCCAGAAGCCCTCTCTCCCACCACCACCTGCCCCCGCCCCACGGCCCCTGACCACCCCCCCCCGCCCCCCAGGTGCTCACTGACCGGCTCGGGAAGGGGTGAGCAGCGCATGAAGGGAGGAGAGAAGAGGTGAGGCCAGAATGGCAGGTGTGTAGGAAACAGGCCACGGGGGCCGCCACAGCTCAGCTTTTCTGGCAGGTGGGGACCCACGGTTAAGAGGGGTTTCGCCAAGTCGAGCCACAAAGAAATTGGTGGCAGTGGGGGCCCAGCGCGGTTCTGACTGTAGACTCACTCTTTCATTACAACCTGTTGTATCTGGCTTGACTGACCTCCAGTTTGGAATGAAAACTCTGGTTCCCTATGCATAGAATCACCTGACACCCCTGGCGCATCTGAAATGGAATTCTCTAGAGCTCACCCGGGGGCCCTTGACCTTGGTCCGCCGCCTCCTCGGCAGAGCCCTTGGGCGAAGCTGTACAGTGGCTCAGAGCCCTCCGGGCAGGCGGAACCAAGGCCAGATGCCACCACTGCCTCCTCTGCCACTTCTTGACCCCAGCAGACCTCCCTCCCCCCCCCTCCCCCCCCGCAGCAGCTGGAGGCCGGACCCTCCACCCGCGTCCTCAATGGCCAGCTGGGCAAATGGAAACCTTTGGAGGTTTCTCAGGTGGAGCAGGTTTTTTTTTTTTAATGTTTTTATTTATTTTTGAGAGACAGAGACAGCGTGAGCAGGGGAAGGTCACAGAGAGAGGGAGATACAAAATCCGAAGACAGGCTCCAGGCTCTGAGCTGTCAGCACAGCTGACACGGGGCTCAAACCCACGAACTGCGAGATCATGACCTGAGCTGAAGCCGGATGCTTACCCGACTGAGCCACCCAGGCGCCCCAGATGGGGCAGTTTGAAAGGAGGGAGTTGGTTACAAAGGTGTTGGGGGACCCAAAGCATGACAGGGGTGCTACCCAGGGACCAGGAAGCTGCCCCAGGAGCCCACACACCTCATTGCTGAGCCGCCAGGGCTTCCTCCCCACCCCTCACCCCTGCTGCCCCCCCCCCCCCCCAACTGCATGCGGCCAAGCCAGAGTGGCTTTGTCCTGTCTTCTAACCTCCTTGGCGCCTCCCCTGGCTGAACCCGGCTAGAAGCCAGCTGGTCGTGGTTGGGAGAGGGACAGAGTCAGCGGACCTACATCGCATGTGGAACAGAAACCTGTAAGATGAAGATCGAAGGCGCGGACTTCAGAGTCAGAGAGGCCTGGGTTTATTTACGTCCCTTTTCTGTGACATTAGGCAAGTCACCTCGCTGACGTGGGTTTTAGTTTACTCTCTTGTACCAGAGGAGTGATAACACACCTATCTCGGAGTATTGGTGTGAAGGCTTGAAAGAAAATTATTATAAATAATAATTTAGCACAGTGGCCAGAAGCTTAGAAGAGTTTCTGAGCATAACCCTCACACTTCAGGGCCTTTGTGCTCTGTATTTTCTATTACATCTTCCTGGAATGTTCTTTCCTATATTTTTTTTATCTGGTCACTTCGGACTCATCCTCCTAGTCCACATAAGACACTTGGTCGCGAGCGACCAAAACCTGGACCCAGAGAGACTTACGCAAAGGCAGAAGTCTTTGTCTATTAAAACTGGAAAGTCCCAACATAGGGCTGACTTCAGGTATGGCTTGATCAGGGGCTCAACCAATAACACCAGTCCTCGTTAACTCTGGACCAGCTCCTGTGCCTAGCTCCAAGTCAACTTCTGTGGTCGGGATAGTGGTTCACCCTAAATATTCTACCCAAATTTGAGCAGGTACCAAGGGTGACTGGCTTTCCTGAGGAAAATTAGGTATCATTTCTAAGGAGGATGAATGGGTACCAGGCAAGAGAAACAGCTCTCCACACACGTTTTAGCTCAGGGAAAACTTCCTCGTGTTGACTCTCCTGTGTCCAAGATGGAGTCACTTCCTGCCGTGACGTACACTCTGAGCTCCTGGTCCGTCACAGCTTAGCTGGTAACCGTGCTCCTGTGAGGCTGAGTGATGCCTGCCTCCCGGCCCGGATTGCGAGCTCCGTGGTGGCCGGGCTGTTTGTCATCATTGTGTCTTCAGTGCCCAGCCCAGTGCCTACACGCGTAGGTACAGTAGAGTCCGCACACGAAGGGATGACTTCGGAACCCTGGTTGGGATGAGGCCCAGCCTGGCACCTGACTTTTTCTAGCTGCCCAGCTACTGAGGCCAGAACCTCCACCCTCCCCACCCCACCCCCCTCCACTCTTCTCTCCCCTGCGAACAGCTCCAGGACACTGCGACAGGACACAGCTCCCCAGAGAAGAGAATGGCAGTTTTCCCATGAGACCAGTGGTGTGGGGGGGGGGTGCTGAGACCCAGAACCCGGGAAGGGTGATTCAGGCCAGCAGAAGCGGCTTGATGAATCAGGGGCGGAGGCAGGGGAGGAGGGTTACTCTGGATGAAAAGCTCTAAGGGGAGTGATTCATGATCATTGCGGCTGACATTTAAAAAGCCCCAAATACTTTTGGTAACCAGTGTGCGGCTCTGCGTTTTGCCTCACATTTATCCTGGGAATGGAGCAGGCCCTTGCTGGGCTGGGGTGTGTCATATTTCACTTTCTGCTTCTCAAGCACCAGCGAGGTTTGGCTCCTCAGTTTCCCCGCACGTAACTTGTTACCGCCAGACTGTATTTTCGTGGAAGCTCTCCCACGGTTGGGACAAGCTGGCCTTCGGTGTCAGACGGGGCAGAGTTCGTGACCTGGTGGTGCCCTCCTCTATCTGTGTGTCCTCGGGCAAGTTACTTAACCTCTCTGAGCCTCCGTTTTCTCTCCAGTAAAGTGAGGGCGATCATGCCAACCTCACAGGGCTTTGGGGAGATTTAGATGGCGATGTTTCTGTGTGGTGTGAGTTCGGGTTTAGCAGAAGCTGTGGCAGGAGGGCGAGGGTGCTGTGCGAGGGAGGAGAAGGGGAGAAGCCACAGGGCTCGGGGATCTCTCCCTTCTGCCGATGGTGGGCATGAGTCTGAGCGCCCAGAGAAACTGTGGACTGAAGTTGCAAGGGCTCCTTGCCCAGATATAAACTGGGAGACACAGGGCACAGACAGCGTGGCTTCAGGGCCTAGGAGACAATGTGACGCGTCGTGTGTGTGTGTGTGTGTGTGTGTGTGTGTGTGTGTGGCAGGGGATGTGTGAAGGAAATGGAGGGTCACCGACCAGCCTGATTTGCCTGCGACTAGAGGTTCCCCAGGACACAGGACTTTCAGGAGGGCCTTGGGTGAACGGTCCCCCTGGAAATGTGACTTTTTCCCATTCTCTCGGAGCCCACGGTCGATCACCCTGGGTGTGTGCCTTTTCCCCACTTGCCCGGGGCCTGGAGGAAAATTGGCACATTGAGGACCCCAGGGCCTCGGCTTCCCAGCACCGGAGTCAGTGCCAGGGCGCCAGAGCCGGGGACAGTGGTGGGGTGACCTCACTACCTCACCCCAGACCCCCTTCAGACACTCCCAGAGGTAACTGGACGTGTCCTCCTTGTAGGAGGCTCGAGGGCCGCTTTGGTCGAGCCGGAAGGGCCACAAGATGTGGGTTCTGACTACCACGGTGACCCAGGCGAGGCCTGGGGAAACTTGGTTATAATGGCCGACCCTGTCCCTCCCACTTCGTGTAGTTTCTGGCATCGTCTGATCGGTGATTGATGGTCCACAGCACCACTGCTTTACTTTGAATCTGGCCACTTTAGAGGAATCTTTTATCTTAATAACTGTTGAGCTGATTTCTGAGCATCTTGGCGAGAAGCTATATTATCTGCTATTAATGATAAATGTTACCTCCGGGCTCAGTATCTGTCCTCGAATTTCTAAGTCATGTCTCACTGCACTTCTCAGAACAGGCGGACAGCACTGGAGAAGAGCAGCCAGACTGCTTGCCCTTTGTTTCTGGATTCCATTAATTATGCTCCAGGCGAGGGCTTCTTGGTTTTAGGACAGACACTGTCTAGAAGTAGACCCACTAAGTCTCAGCCCTGGAAAGCTCTCTAGTGCATCACTATTAAATATCCTGAAAGCTCTTGGCTAGAAAGAAATACACTTTACTATATTAAAGAAGCATCTACTTATTTTTAAGAGTCTTTATACGGGCGCCTGGGCGGCTCAGTCAATTAAGTGTCCAACTTCAGCTGAGGTCGTGATCTCGTGGTCTGCGAGTTCAAGCCCCGCATTGGCTTCTGTGCTGACAGCTCGGAGCCTGGAAATTCTGTGTCTTTGGATTCTGTGTCTCCCTCTCTCTCTCTGCCCCTTCCCCACTCATGCTCTCTCTGTCTCTCAAAAATAAATAAACATTAAAAAAATTTAAAAGAGTCTTTATAAAGGACGGTTATTGGGTTTGATTAAAGACCTGCATCGGCCACGGTTCTAAAATACCTCAGTGTCTTTTTCTTTAAAATGAGGGCAGGGGTATGGAGCACCTGGTGGCTCAATTGATTAAGCATCTGTCTTTAGCTCAGGTCATGATCTCTCAGTCCATGGTTCAAGCCCCGTGTCGGGCTCTGTGCTGACAGCTCAGAGCCTGGAGCCTGCTTCAGATTCTGTGTCTCCCTCTCTCTCTTCCTGCTTGCGCTCTCTCTCTCTCTCTCTCTCTCTCTCTCTCTCTCTCTCTCTCTCTCTTTCTCTCTGTGTCAAAAATAAATAAACATTAAAAAAATTAAAATGAAGCCAGGGGTAGAGGAGCAGGCAGGGTAACAGGTACGAGGAATAATGAGCTCACAGGTGTGGTGCTCAGTAGACAGCCTGCCACGGTCAGGCTGGCAGCTGTCACCGCTGTCACAGGTCCAATTTCAAGGGTGTCCTGACACCGCTCTCCCCCTCCTGTGACCCCGCTCCTCCCTGCTCCTCTCCTCAGGGAGGAGTGACCAACAGTGATCTCAGCCCCGGAGGCCAAATGCTTTTTTAGGTGGAGTTTGGCTGAGAATCACAGGCTGGTGGTTGGGAGGCCGGGTAGGTTGGGATCAGCCCCCCAGGGAAAGACCCAGAGCTGAAGGACCTCGGGTATGCTGGCCATGAGCCCTCTGGCTGGGTGGCCTCAGTTGTCACCTCACCCTCTCAGGTCTGTTTCCTAAGGACATGGTCTCTGAGGCCTGTCCCACCCACAGGGGTGATAGAGGAGGCCCAGGACTGAAACTGGGTGGCTGGGTGGGTGGGGAGGGGCTCTGGGTCCAGGGACGAGGCAGGCGAGAACTGTCGTTCTGAAATACAACGTGAGCTGCAGGAGAAGACCCTGTGGTTGTGTCCTGGGACCCCAGATTCTTCCCACAAGTTCCGCCATGCTTCTCTGTCCTACACACACCTCAACAGTGCACTTTTTAGAAGCGATAGACAGGACCAGTTACAGAACTCATGGGGCCCAGTGCAAAATGAAGATGTGGGGTTCCTTATGCAACAATTATAAAGACGATGACTGCTGAGCATTAGACCAAGAGGGGGAACCTTTCTGAGCACAGGGCCCTGTGACTCGAAGGCGTCACGCCCACGAAGTCAGCCCTGGGAGCAGGGACAGACACCCCGGGACACTCAGTAATAGGAATTTGGGACAAGGAACTTTCATGGAGCGGCGGAAGCCAACAGGGTAGTCATGGGGCTGTGAAAACGGAAGCCGAGGCTCCCAAGTCATAGTTTTAGCATCAGAGTGAAACTTGTCTACGGGGCCAAGGTGTCAGGATGGAAAGACGGCCATAGAGGCGTCTGGGACTGTGGTATCCGTAGATGCTCCCCTTACCTTCTTGTTTTTTTTTTTAAATTTTTTAAATGTTTTATTTATTTTTGATACAGAGGGAGACAGAGCATGAGAGGGGGAGGGGCAGAGAGAGCAGGAGACACAGAACCGGAAGCAGGCTCCAGGCTCTGAGCTGTCAGCACAGAGCCTGACGCAGGGCTTGAACCCATGAACGTGAGATCTGACTTGAGCCGAAGTTGGAGGCTTAACCGACTGAGCCACCCAGGTGCCCCTCTTGTTTTTTGAAGAAATTAACCAATAAGCACCCACTTTTGCTAACCTAAGTGGAGCTGGGTTTCTGATATTTACAATCAAAGTTGGCATCTTTAAGAAACCTGGGTTTTATCATTGGTGGGAAAGGCTCTGACCCCCTTGCCTAGTGGGAAGCAGTGGATGGAGCCAAGGAACAGGGCATGAGGGTTTGTGGATGCTGGAGACCGAGCCGGTTGTGGGAAATGAAGCAGCCTGAGATTCTGGGTCATTCTGAGGAAGGGAGTCACATTGGGTTGTCAGTCCCAGGCTCTAGGTGAGCTACAACACCAAGATCTGGAGCCAAATGGGGGCGAGAAACGCAGGTGCACACCTAAATTCTGAAGGAAGCGAACAGTTCTAGGGACTTATTCCTCACCATTCTGGCCTCCAGGGGGCGCTCCTCCCTCCTTACGGTTCTGACCTAACCGGTCATTCGTGTGAGAAAGGGTGAGGTCCTTGTCTGCAAAAGCCTGGGGCAATGAAATATACTTTTACTAAAGGTGTGGGAGTACCAAGAGAGAGAAAGAGAAGGGGGCCCCGTGAATCTGGAGAAGATGACCAGGAAAGGCTTGCGTCTGGGGCTGGGTCACCTCTTATCCCGGGGTGGAAGGGGGTATCCAGGCAGCTCCCCTTCTCAGTCCTTCAGCTTTGGCTGAGCTCTTGATATGTTTTCATCCGTTCTGGAACTGGGATGGGGTGGGACATGCCATGCAATTCAACTTTTAAAGTCCTTCCTACAGGAAAAGATGTATTTAAGGACGTTCACTGCAGCTCTGTTTGGGATACTGTAATAGCTGTGTGTTGGGTGTGTGTGTGTGTGTGTGTGTGTGCGCGCGCGTGCACAATACGTTTAACAGGTCTGGAAGCATATGGTTGAAACTTAACAATAGGGAAGGAAGGAAGTGGGGAAGGAAGAAAGACTCTCCTTTTCCTCTGCACACTATATACTCCTGCTTAGTTTGAGTTTTAAAAATTATTTTCCCAGCATGTATTCATGTGCAAATTATAGAATGTGTAATTTTAAAATGACATTTTAAAAAAGTCACGTGATACAGATTTGAAAAAGAAATTAAGCGGATGAAGTGTGAGGCGTAGGTTTGTAGGGATATTGATCCGCTTGGTGATTTCACGTCCTCCAGAGGTTTCCAGCAGTCCGGGGTAGGCCTGGAGGAATGTGGCGGCAAACGGACCTGGGAGAAGGCAGTAGGGTAAGGAGGGTATGGAGGCTCGGTAGTTGCTCTGGGCATTTGACATCAGTGAGCCTGTTTAATCTGTGTGGGGTAGATAGCACAAATCCCAGATTCACAGGGGAGGAAAGCAGCTCTGAGAGATGACAAATGGCAGGGCTGGGATTCCGACGCCCAGGGCACAGGAGCTCTTCCACTTGTGGCTGCTTTTAGCCCAGTTCAGTGAGGAAGGCGAGGGGAGACCCGGATGGGGACCTGGGTGCCTGCAGCACAGTCTTTGAATGGCTGACCCATCTGGGTGCAAAAGGCATGAAAGCAAGGAAGGAGGGCTGGCTGACGAGGGATTGGGTGCGCTGGAAGAGGTGTGGGAACAGATGTTGGATAAGCTGTGCAGAAATCCAAGCCTTCGTGTCTCTAGCGGCCAGGAGGTGGCCTGTGAGCGCCTGTGCGGCGTCGCCTGGGAATGACTGCGGAGGTGAGGGACGCTGGGCCCGGGCCCCTGCACCGTGGTTCGCCTCCTTTCCCAGCCCACTGCCGTCGTGCCTGGCCCTAGGAGTAAGAACACAAGTAGACTTTCAGCTGCAACTCTGAGCCTTGCGCATGTCAAGCAGCTCCGGCCGGTGGGGGGCACACTGGGTGGAATGAATGGGAGATGGTGGTGGAGGGCGGTTGCGTGCAGAACTTTGAGGCGTCCGCATGGCTGGTATGGTGGGGGATGCCTCTCCTCCAGCAGGATGGAGATCGTTCAGGAGCTCCTTAGACACCTCCCAGTGGTGGGATTCTTCGTGGGAGTCCTGAGTGAGCTAGCGGGTGGCCCATGCCAGCGGTCTGGGTCACTTCTGTCACTGTGTCTCTATTCTGTCCACTGTCACTGAGGCCCAGGGAAATGGGCTTCATAGGGTGGAGAAGTGTTCAGGGACCTCCGGGTGCAGGTTTTGGCTGGGGAAGGTGGGGGCAGGGTGGATTTGAGGGTAAGGGCTTGGAGCTGAGATGGGGAGGGGGCCTGTGACTTCCTGGAGCGTCCCAGGTGCAGTTCCTGAGTGTGGAAAAAAGTGAGTGGGGGGTGATCTCTGTGACCCCAGGAGCAGGCAGATGACTCCTTTCCTGTCTGTCCCTGCATCCTTTTTAGCCTTAGGATCCCCACATGGCAGAGCTGGGCATCAGTCAACACTGCCATCCGGCAGGTCTCTGACCAGACTGCCATCACCCAGGCAGCCGGCGGAGTGGGCTCAGGAAAACGCAGCCCCAAATCCCTTAATTAGCACAAGACTCAGAAGATCTTCAAGGACCGGCTAGGACACCAAGGTGCTGCCTTCGAAGGGAAGGGCGGGAGAGAGCTGCAAGAGCCTGGAGCCTGAGTAGGCAAGGTCAATGCCTGGAGTCTTGAAGGCCTCACTTCTTGGGAGGGGAGGGGGCAGGGCAGAGAGCGTGTGATAGACTTCCATGCACTCTGGTGGTTCAAAGCGTTCTCTTCATGAATCACTCTTTATTTAGAAAGGCCCAGATTATGCCCGGAAAATTAACCTTCTCAAATCTGCAGAACAGAGGCAGGAAACACTCTCCAGTTTAGGTGGAGTCAGGGGTGACAGTGAGAGTCTTTTCCTATGTCTTTCAAGACCTCATTGAGCCGGTGGTACTTTTATGAGGTAGGGAAGCGTAAATACAAGTACTGCTTAACGTGCTTAAATTTGATAATGGAGTCACGTGCCAGGGGCTCGGGCCAGCTTCCTAGTAAAGAGGGCCACTGGCACCAAGCCGCTCTCGGGTAACCCGGCCTTTGTGCCCCTCCGCCGCCGTCGGGAAACCGCCTGGCGGGCACCTCGGGCCCGGAAGACGGCGGCTGGAGAAGCGCCGCCGGGGCTGCGGATCCCTGGCTCCCTGGGGCTCTGGCGGCGCAGGGGACCCGGCACCTGAGCCGGTGCCGCCGTCCCAGCGCGACGGCAGGGACTCCAGTCCGGAGTTCGCCTCCGGGGCTTCACAGCAGCCCGTCCGAGGCGTGAACGGCGGCCTCTCTGGGTCGCGGCGGGGCCGCTTTAGGAAAGGTGTGGACGGCGGGAGAGGAAAGGAGGGGGTCGGTCTCGCTTCGGTCTCCCCGGACCGGGAGCCACACGGAGAGGGAGAGTGGGGGCAGGCCCGAGGTGGGCGCTGCGGGGTCCGTGATGGACACCCAGGGGCGTCGTCCTCCAAAGGGCTGGGGTTGGAGCCTCAGGCACAGAGAGGTTATGTGACTCGCCCAAGGTCACACAGCGAGCTCGTGGTGGTGTTGCGGGTGAGCTGCGGTTCGGGCAGCGCCTCACCCACTCTGCAGGGCCGTGCCCGCGGGCCGGGAGCCTCTGGAGCGCTGGGCGCAGGTGAGAGGGGGAAGGCGTCCTCCGCCTGCTACGAAACGTAGCTTTGAGTCGCCAGCGCAGCGCGGCGTTGGCGCTGCAGGTCTGGGCGAGCGAGCGAACGCACGGGCACTGCGGCCCCGGCTCAACGCCCGGACCCCACCCGCCCAGGACCGGGCGTTCGGGCGCCTTAGGTGCCCACCCCCTGCCACCACCCCCAAGCGGAGGCCTTTCCACCGGCCTCGTTCGTCAATGAGAGGTCCAAGGCTCGGCGATGGTGGCCTGACCGAAGGCATGGAGCGGCTAAGTTACGGAGCCGGGATTCAGGCCCAGCGGTCTGGAGTTTTGGGGCCTCAGGCCCCGATGCGGTCGTGTGTCCTTGGGCGAGTCTCGTTCCTCCTCCCAGCAGCCCGGCCGCGCGACCCCGCCCGTCGTGGCCGCGCATGCTCAGTCTCCCCCCGGCGCGGGGAGGTGGCCGCGGGCGCCCCGGCTGCTTTGCATTGACGCCAGCGCCCAGTGGAGGTCACCGCTGGGGGCTGGGCGCGGCGCGCTGCCGGCAAGACCCGGCGCGGAGCCGGAGCCGGAGCCGGAGCCGCGCCGCCGGCCGCAAACCCGCGGGCGCGGCCGCTTCTGCGCCTCTCGACGGCGCGGCCCCAGACGCGGCCGGAGGCGGCCTCGCCAGCCCGCCGGGCGTCCTGCGAGCCCCCCGCCCCTGCGAAGGCAGGAGCGCGCGGGCCAGGGGCGCTGCTGCGCGGCGCGGGCTGCGGGCGCGGCGGGGGGCGCGCCTCCCCCGGGGGTCGCGCCGCCTCGCGGACTCGCCCGCGCCCGGGCCGGGAGGGCGCCGATCTCCTCCCCCGAGGCTCCCCGGAAGCGCGGCGCGGCCGGCCGAGCGCGGCGATGTGAGGGAGGCGGCCGGCGGCGCCCGCCTCAGGAAGGGCATGTGCGGAGGGGCGGCCGCGGCGCGCCGCCCGCCCCAGCGCCCCCTCCCCAGCGCCGCCGCCGCCGCGCCCGCCGCGCGATAAAAGGGGCGGCCGCGCTTCCTGCCGCGAGAGCCGCGCTCGCCGCCGCCGCCGCCGCCCGCCCAGGCGGCGATGACACGGCGCCCGCGGCGGCCCCGAGGCGCCGGGCGGGCCGTCTGCTGACCGGATCGCGGCCGCCCGCCAGCGTGTCCGCCGCGCCGCCGCCGGCATGGGCTGCGCCCCGAGCATCCACGTCTCCGAGGCCCGGGCGGCGCTCCGCGGCGGCGGGGAGGCCGAGGACGAGCCGCCGCCGCCCGCCGCGCCGCGCCGCCCGCCCGGCCCCAAGCCCGCCGGCTCGTCCGGGGCCCGCGGCGCCGGCCTCGCCGAGTCCGAACCCCGCGACGGCAGCGGCGGGAAGGTAAGGGGGGCCGGGGCGGGCGGGCGGCGGGGCTCGGGGGCTGCGGTCCGCCGTCCGCGGCCGAAGTCGGGCCCGGCCGGGCGGCCGCTTTCCCGCGGGGGCCGGGCGGGGCCGCGGTGCCCGCTCGCCCGGCTTCGGGTGACTCTGCCGGGCGCCGGCGCCCGCCTGCCGGGGCGGCGTTCGGCGGGCGGACCGAGCCGCGCGTCCCCCGACCCTCCGCGGCCGGCTTGCGATCGGGACGCGCTCCCGAGCCGCGGCGTCGGTTCCCCGGGACCCGTCCGAAGTCCCCGCTTGGCAGGGCCCGCCGTGAACTTGACCGGGGCGCTCGAGTCCGTTCCCGTCCCAAGAGCGGGGAACCCCCGGGATAGGTGTCGTCCCCCCTCCTCCCCCCAAACGTTAAATCGGCGTGAACTTTGTTCTCCGGGTTCTCGGGATGGAAAAGGAAGGGCGGCTAGCTCTGGGGAGCCGAGGCGCCGGGTGCTGCCGCCCGGTTTTGCTTTCCCTCGGTCCGCTTTGCACATGCTTGCAGTTGCAATTTCCCAGTTTCTTTGGAATATTAACGTGTAATGTGAAGCCACATCAGCTCTGCTTCAATGCACATGTATTTGAGGTTCACGGTTATTAGCATACGTGTTGTATTTAAGGCATATGTAATGAGAAGATACTATCAGAGACGCGATTTTTGAAGCATCCTGCAGAATAAAGTTAGTTTTTTATTAAGTAGTCTTACTAGGACATTTTGTGGGTCTTCTCTGGCGCGTATCGCCTTGGCTTCTGTTTTGTCAAAGTTTCTGGGCTTTAGTGTTTAAGATTTTCTAAAGGAAAGATAATGGAAAAAAGAGAAAAGATATTCTCGAAGGCACACAAGCGGCAGCTTTCCTTCCAGTTCTCGGATTTGGGATTTTAGAGCTGGAATTCATGCGTTTATGTTTTGTTAACCTAGAAAAAAAAATTGTGCTGTGCATGGCCTCAGAGTGTTGACTATCCCTCCCTCTCATTGCAGTTGCTTTTTAAAAGTCATTTGCAGAGTTGTCTGGATTTTCTTGCTCACTGGAGATTGCCAGACCTCCCAAGTTTGCTATCGTTCCTTCACTTTCTGTGTTAAGTTTCTAGCAGTCGTCCATGACGGAAGCCCTTTCTATATGAAAGTGAGAAGTCTTTTTCCAGGGTTGCGAACCCTAAATGAAGTGATTTCCCCATCCCTCCAGTGCCCTCCAAGAAAGTCTAATTTTGCTCTGAGTATCAGACGTTGGGATTCCTTCTGTTGCTTCTTGAAGACACCTGTGATGGTTTTAAACTACTAAACCCAGGCTGCTCCTAAAGTCTGTGTGCGGCTTATACTTTAAGCCTACCTCATTGGCTTAATAAAAGCATTCCACCAGTGACGTTGATTATGGAATTGGTAACAAGGGCTTTCACACTTTTGACTCACATCTAATATTGATTATCTTGCATTAACTAACAATGAACTTCTAGGCCCCCAAACCAGCCCTTGTAGAAGGAGGCCCTGTGTCTTACAGGCCTTTTTAGGGCGGTGTAGCAGGGGTCCTAAAATTCACCTGTGTGTGTGTTGTTACCATCTCTAGTGCAGCAGCTGTGTTCTTCTGTGATCCAGTGTCTGTAAGTCCCCAGGTGTGAGTCTTACATATTCTGGCCCATTGTCAGACGATTGTCTTGAGTTGAGGCCCAGAAAGGTAACAGTGCCTAATCCATCGGCATGCATACAGTAGGTGCTAAATAAATGTGTTGAATTTGGCTCTTTATGGTTAACTGAGTGAAGAAGCTTTTCAGTCACTGAATTTTATTCCATAAAATCTCCAGTATAGCTTTAAGGTAATATTAGTATTTCCAGAGGAGGAATCAAATTATAAATAACCCCACAACCACAGAAATGCTTGTTACTCACAAACTGTACATGTTGATACCACTTCTCAGTTACAGATCTGTCTTTAGGCATTTTAGGTAATAGGGCAGAGGTGAATATCAGCGGGTTTTTTAGTTATTTTTCCTTTAACAGGATGAGTCGTTTAAAGTTAACTATCGAATAGACTCTAGAAATCTAAAAATACGTGTTTATAGAGGGTAAACTTCCAGTAATTTAGCAAAATCAAATTATTATGCGATTTGGGTTCTTTCATAGTTAAAACACCAAGGTCTAATTTTAGTTCATTAAAAAATCCTTGGTCTTAAAAATACAGTAAGCATATCACTGAGTGAATTTCAGAAAGAAATTCAGTGGGGCAGTTTTTATATTTTAATAGCATATATAGGAAACACCTCATCAAAATGCTTGGGAGATTGATAATTGCATTTTCAATTTAATTAAGCCGTGCGTCCCCTAATACCGTAGTGTAGCTCACATGTGTTCTGAGCAGTTTGTTGACTGTTAATAAATATTAAATGAGAAAAAAGGAGCCATGGCAAAATAAGTGTGGGAAATCCTGGCTCAGACTAAGTTTATGCAGGATTCGTCAGAAAACTAAATTTCCTAAAATATACGGAGAATCTCCAAATGGTGTTCAGAGTGTGCCCCAGTTCCGAAACGGGTTTGGCTGTAGGGCCTTTTTGTTGAGGTATGTCTTGGACCACACGTTAGGACATGAATCCTAACATGAGATCCCAATATTCAAAGTACAAGAAATACACTGAACAGTAAAACATAATAAACGTCATTTGCGTCTTAATGATTCCAAAGGTCCTTCAGGACCTTGGAATGCCTTAGGCTGGGTGATCTTTACGAACTTGTTTAAGTGTTACTAAAAACGTTCTGTTCACTCCTTTCAGGAGTTACAGTCCAAGTGGTGACCAGTAACGAATGCTGTCTTCAGCTTGAACACTTACAGTTTTTTTTTTTTTTTTATCAGCGTAAGCTTTAACTGTAACATTTCAATATTTTCTTGTCAGTCTTTGAGTCTATTTGGTTTTCCATCTCCTTAGCTAGGATTTGAGTTGCCCTTAAAGGATTTGAGTTTGGAGGCGGGAGTGTCCGAGGAGAGCCTAGGCCCCTACGCACCCCTCCTTTTTGCAGGCATCCCCCCCTCCGTCCCCCATGATCCATGTCCTCCCCCCTCCCATTTTCCATTAATCAGGTCTGTGAGGATGGCAGTCATGTAGGTTTTGTTCACTGCTGTCCCCCCCCATGTAGTGGGCCTTCCACAGACATTTGTCGAACAAGGAATTGTGTGAACCAGGCCGTCGAAGTGGAAAACGCACCCAGCCCGTATAAGGGGAAGAGAAACCAGTGTTCACTAGAGGATTTAGATTTGGTTTTATGGGAACTTCTGGCTGTTGCCCCTTCTGGGGCATTTATACCAGGTAATAATATATTTCCACCCTGACGAGCAGAATAGATTCTCCCTCTGCAGATTTGAGGATTAACCCGACAGGTGACAGATCATCCTGTGGCCGCCCCCCAACCCGTCCCCGAGGGTTGCTGGCCTCAGCGCTGCGAATCCGCTCCCAGGGACTCTCCGCTCTGTCTCTAGTCTGCTCTGTCCTTCCCTTTTCCTTCACCCGATTTTCTCTGATTTTTCACCACTTTCCTCTTCTTCCTCAAAACTGGCCAAACTAACCAGCTTAGTCACCCAGAGTTTAGTAGTTTCTTAGCCATGGGATAAAATTGGTTGCCTGTTCTTAACGTACGGAGTGCATTAATGAAATTTTTAGATTTCCCTTAACTAAAGCAAATTTTCTGTTTGTGTGACCTACTTGATTATCTCCCCCGCCCCCGCCCGGGTCATTGACTCTTAGTAGATTGTAGAATTATTGAAAGTTTCCTTCTGAAAGTATAGTTGACAAAATGAGACCTAACTTTCTGTTCCTGAAATGAGTGGCTGTCATTTATCTCTGTGGCTCAGGGCCGTCAGTTCTCTCCTCAATGTGTCCTTAAGCCTTTTGGTACAGAGAATCTTACTATCTGGCTAGAACTGGCTCTAAAGATAATGCTTTTTATCTTTTCTGGAACCCTTATTATATATGATACTTTGCATTTCTATTCTAAATTGTTCTAGCTCGGTCATTACCACTGCAACTTAAAGTGTGATGTGGTTCTTAAGATGTTTTGAGCCCGCCCTGGGCTGGGCTAGACCCTCCTTGCCCAAGTGAGGGCTGGGATGAGGCCTGTGGTCCCTTCCGGTGCAGATGTTCCCTCTGAAGTCTCATGACACTGGTTTCTCCCCTTGTACTGGAAGGTTCGTGATGTGAGTCTACAGGGTGAGGCAGATGTCTCAGAATAATCTAAAATGCCCTAAAGGACAGAACTTAAAAAAAAAAAAATTATAACTAAAAATCAAAGAACAGAGGGAGAAGTTGCTTAGGACATGCATGAGTAATCCTTTGGTCTCGTCCAAGGTCAGTGGCTTCAGCCTGGTTTCTCAATACTGGGAGGTGTGGTAGGAGGCCCTGGACTCAAGTTCCTGGAGTGCGGACTCCTCACAGACAAGACACCCACTGACACCCACCGACACCCGCGGTCCCTCGGGCGCTCTGATGTTGCGGGCACTGAGCTGTATGTCTTACCAGTTTTATCTCACGTAATCCTCGGGATCCTGGGAGATGACTGGCGTCATTTCCCGTTTGCAGATAAGCTCACCCACGCTTAGACAGTTAGGCCGAGATTCAAACCCATCGCTCCTGGCTGTTCTGCTAACTCCCTCCCTCCACTGCACTCCCCTCCCTGTCCTCCGGCTTCCTGCTCAGGGGCACGTGTCCCAGGTCCACCTGGGTTTGAGCAGGCGTCCCGAATGCATGTTCTCAGGATTTTGTTAAGTCATGACTTGCAGGGGGAATTGACTCAGCCCTACCCTGGGTTCCCGCTTTCCTGAGAGTCGCAGCCATATTTGGCCCTGCCCGGGTTAACTCCTGAGGTCAGGCCTCTGTGAGGCCGTCTGATCTGTTCTCTTTGATCTCCCACGACCACGGGGATGGGAGTCCTGTTCACCCTCCCGTCCGTCCTCCTGCTCAGGCTGCTGGTGGCCTTCCTTAGCCGGGAGCCCCCTGGGAGCTGTTTCTTCCCATGAGCCTTTGCCTGGAGTACCACACTCCTCCCCCCAGCTCTGCAAGTCCGCATGTTCAAGGCCCCACGGAAATCTTTCTCAAGCCCCTGGTTGTACTGCACTCTCTTTGCTCTGCTCTTAGCGTCTTCCCCTGTCGGCTGCATAGGCCTAGGGACTCTGTCTTGAGCCTCTTGTTGGATGACAGGCCTCTTGAGGACAAGGACTCTGCTAGTTTCATTCGTCTCCCAGAGTGGTTGGCGCACCACGGGACTGTTTGGATAAATACACCCGTCTCCAAGGCTAAAAGGGCTGTTATTCATGTTCCAGGGGTCTGTGTCACCTTGTTCAACTTAACAAAAAGTGTTAGGGTGTGTTTGTGCTTTAACAAAAAGCCAAAATACCCTGCAGCCAGTGATTAATGTGCACGGTGATTACTGAAAGCTTTTGCCTTCAGTGTTGGCCCTGTTAGCGTTGAGCAATGCTCCTGGGTCCCCTCCTTCTGTTCTGTTGTTCTGTTCCGGAAAGGAGGTGGCGGAGCATCTTGTCAGAGAGGTGTTTTGACAAGTTTTGTGCCGCAGTGTCTGAGGCAGTGTGTGCAGTTTGTCCACTCAGACAGGAGGGATGTCCCAGATGTCCCTAAACTTAGAAGAGGGCCTCAGAGGACACCGTGTGGGGCCTGCGACTGCATTTGTTCTGAAGGGTTTGAGGTAGATTTGGGGTCTGTTGCGTCACACTGTGTTACTGTCTGCTTGTGTCTCTCTTGCCCCTGCTGCCACGGGCCCTTTAGCTCCTGTCACTCTGCTCCTGCAGTTTCCGCGTGTCCTGCAGCCATTTGGGGATGATGGCAGCTCCGCAGGGAGGTGTGTTTGAAGGAGCCCTGGAGGAAGAGCCGGAGACCTCAGGTCCAGCTCCGTGAGCCATCACTCTGGCTGTGTGGTGTTTGCCAAATTCTGATCCCAAATTTTCTCAAGCCTGAGTGAGGCTAGAATACCCAGGTTTGGTGAGGATTACCTAAAACAATCTGTGTAAAAGCGTTTTTGCAAGCTCCGAGGCACTGTCACATGTAAGGATTGATCTTTTCTTTCAGTCAGCTTTCTCAAAGGCACTTTGCTCAAATAGGTCTTATGTTTTTTAATTCTTTTTAATGTTTATTAATTTTTGAGAGAGAGCGAGTGAGCGAGCATGAGCAGGGAAGGGGCAGAGAGAGAGAGAGAGGGAGACACACAATCTGAAACAGGCTCCAGGCTCTGGGCTGTCTGCACAGAACCTGACATGGGGCCTGAACCCACAAACCATGAGATCATGACCTGAGTCGCCACCCAGGTGCCCCAAATAGGTGCTATTTTTTAAAGACGGTCTCTTCCATTTGAAAATATGTTTTTGTCTTTTCTCTAATATTGTGAACATTTTCACACCTACAGCAGAGTTGAAAGACTGTGTACCCATCTTCCTCCCACCTAGATTCTGCAATTAACATTTTCCTTTATTTGCTTTAGCACATCTTTCTGTCCCTTTGTCCATTGCAATCTATTTTATTTTCTGCATGCATTTCAAAGTTCCACATATCAGTATACTTAACCCCTGAACATTTAAGTATACATATCACTTACTAGAGTTCAAAATTTGTTTGTTTGTGGGGCTCCTGGGTGGCTCAGTCGGTTAAGCGGTCTGACTTTGGCTCAGGTCAAGGTCTCACGGCTTGTGAGTTAAGCCCTGTGTCAGGTTTGTTGCTGACAGCTCAGAGCCTGGATCCTGCTTCGGATTCTGTGTCTCCCTCTCTCTCTGCCCCTCTCCTGCTTGTGCTCTTTCTCTCTGTCAAAAATAAATAAATAGGGGCGCCTTGAGTGTCCGGCTTTGGCTCAGGTCATGATCTCACAGTTCGTGGGTTCGAGCCCCGTGTCGGGCTCTGTGCTGACAGCTAGCTCAGAGCCAGGAGCCTGCTTCAGATTCTGTATCTCCCTCTCTCTCTCTCTGATCCTTCCCTGCTCGGACTGTCTCTCTCTGTCAAAAATAAATAAAAACTAATAAAAATAAATAAATAAACATTTAAAAAAATTGTTTCTTTTTCTTTTCTCTCTCCCTTTATTTCTCTTTCTGTCTGTCTCTTCCTTCCTTCCTTTCTTTCTTTCTTTCTTTCTTTCTTTCCTTTCTTCCTCCCTCCCTCCCTCCCTCCCTCCCTCCCTTCCTTCCTTCCTTCCTTGTCTCGTAGGGTTCACATCTAGCACAGAGCCCAGTGCAGGTCTTGAACTCATGATCCTGAAATTAAGACCTGAGCTGAGATCAAGAGTTGGGAGCTTAACCAGCCGAGCCACCCAGATGCTTCCAAAATTTGTTTCCTTTTTAAAAAAAAATTTTTTTTAGTTTATTTATTTTGAGAGAGAGAGAGAGGAGAAAAAAAACACACGTGGGGGTGAGGGGCAGAGAAGGGAATCCCAAGCAGGCTCCACACTGTCAGTGCAGAGCCCAGTGCAGGGCTCAGACTCCGAAGGAGTTCCCATAACCTGAGCTGAAGTCCAGCGCTTAACTGAGCCGCACAGGCAACGCGCCATTCATTTGTAACTTCTCGTTTGACAAAGGGACGCACCATCTGAATGCAAATCTCTGCCGAGGTGCAGAATATACTGAGCCCCCAGCAAGTTCTCTGTGGTCCTTCCCCATTTGTAACTCACCCACCAGCAGCCACTGACGTGATTTTTATCCATTATAATTTTTTGGGGCCTATTCTAGGCTTCATAGGAATAGATTCTTAAACTATGTCATCTTTTGCCTAGGGGTCCTTGCACTCAGCGCAGTATTTCTGTGGTTGGTCTCTGCCGCACGCGTCAGTAGCCTGGTCTTTTTCTTGCCAAGTCGTATTCTGTTGTAGGACTAGGTCCCGTTCCACTTCTCTGTCCTCTTGTTGGCGGATAGCAGCAGGGCTGCTGCGGAATTTTGGCTGTTGTGAACAACGCTGCTGTAAATATTCTCGTAGAACTTCTCTTGTGGACGTACGCTTTCGTTTCTCTTGGGGAAATACCCAGTTGCGGGACCGTAGGATGGCTGTATGTTCAGCTTTTTAGGAAGTTGCCTGACCTTTCCCGAGATGGTTCTAGAATTTCGCACTCCTGCCAACAAAGCGTAATAAAGGTTCGGTTGCTCCACATCCTTGCCACGGCTTGGTGTTCCCAGTTTTCTAATTTTAGCCATCCTGGTGGATGTACAGGGTTTCTCTCGGCGGTTTTGACTTGCATTTCCTCAATGGCTAATAATTTTGAGTGCTTCTTATGTGCTTATTGGCCACTTATATAACTTCCTTTTTGAAGTTTTTAACACTTTTTTCTTAAAAGGAAATATAAATCCTTTCATGACCACTGGATAAGGAAGGGTTTGTTAAACAACGTACACAAACCATATACCAGAAAGGAAGGGGTTGATAAATTCAACTACCTTAAAGCACTTGTCATCAAAAGAGAGTGGGAAGGAAGGAGAGCCACAGTCCGGAAGAAGTGTGTAACACACAGCACCGGTGACGGATCAGCACCCAGAACGGGTAGAATTCCTGCGCGTCAATTAAGGAAAAGACAGTGCCTTGAAAACCAGTTAAAGACAGGAACAAGGTCTGTTATTATAGAGGAAACCAAATGGCTAATAAACACGGGAAAAGGTGTTTGACCCCCACTGGGGAAATGCAAATTAAAGCCGCAGTGAAATAACATTTTGCACCCATGAATTGACAGACATTTAAAAGCCTGACAGTACTTTGAGGCAATCTTCAGCGCTGTGGGTAGAAGCATTTCATCGACTTGGGAAAACCATTGTCATTACCAGGTGCAGCTGGATGTGTGACCCTGCGACCGAGCAGCCTCCCTCTTAGAGCTCCCACGGGTGAGCTAGCAGCCTGCACGGGAATGTTCGTGACCGCGTTGCTTCTAATAGCGAACATTTTATTAAGTATCCATCAACAGTATAATGGATAAGTAAGTCATGATGTCCTCAGATACATCAAAAAGATACTTTATAGCCTTCAAAATGAATGGATTATAGCGGTAGGCATCAACATAGACCAATTTCAAAACCTTAATGTGAAGAGAAAGAAGTTATGGAAGAATTTACGAAGTATAGCTTTTTATTTAAAGCATAGTAGCTAAACAGTATATTATGTGGGAATCCATATGACATACACTTAGTTGTTAAAGCCACAAAGAGAACCGAAGAAATGATTCCTATGAAACCCAGTTAGGCAAAGAGAAGAGAGTTTAAGGACTAGAATGATGAGCACATTGATTCCAGGGCCTAGTATCGGAGGACCCCCCCAGGCCCTGCCCAGGGCACCAGCAGTCTTCTCTGGAAAGGGGGGGTGGGGGCAGGCCGGCCCTGACCCGGAAGTGAGGATTGGACCAGGGGATGGAGAGGGTGTTTAGAGAACAGGCAGGAGCTCGGTCTGGATTGGTCCGAAGGTGCAGAGAGCTCCCGAGTCCCCCCTCCCCTCTGCCTGGGGAAGGCTGGGAGGACCTGGGTAGGTAGAGGTTGGGGGGTTCCCTGGGGGGTGTTGGCCTGTTCCTCAGAATTTGAGGAACTCGACCCTTCGCGGGAGGGAGGGCGCAAAAGTCAGGGTGAGGAGTTTGTGAAGTCCATCCTATAAACCCTGACGCCTCCTGAAGGCTTTTTGTTTTCAGCAGGGCCTTACAAAATAATTGTATTTTGTGAAGGTGAAGGTTTAGTGGGAAATTGCCGGGAGGGGGTGGGTGGGGGAAGGCAGGGGGCCAAGGCCGTGGTTCGGGCCCAGGTAAGACCAGGTATAACTCATGTGGTGCAGTGGTTTGGGAAAGGAGGGGATGAGCAGAGGAAGAGCCGGCAGGCCTGGGGACAGATTGGGTTTGGGGCGTGGGGGGTAGGGGCAGGGGAGGGTGACTCATTTTAGGGTTTACCAGCTTTGAAGTTGTGATAACGTGGCCATTTGTATGGCGCTCAAGGGTTCACCAAGTGCTAGTTTTATACATCACCTCATTTGATCTTGCCCAAACTCCTGTGAGGCGGGAAGGGGGGATTTTATTGTCCCTGTTGAAGACCTAAAGGAGCAAAAATGTGGAGATCAAATGACTTGCCCGCGTTTGTGGTGAGCACTTAGAAACCCGTTCACTGTGCTAGCACAGGATGGGACCCGGGGGTGGGGGGGGGAGGTTTTGTTGTTGTTGTTGTTTGCTTAATTTTTTAAGTGTTTTACTTTTAAGAGAGACAGTGTGAGTTGGGGGGGGGGGCAGGCAGAGAGAGAGAGGGAGACAGAATCGGAAGCAGGCTCCAGCCTCTGAGCTGTCAGCACAGAGCCCGACACGGGGCCCGAACCCACGAACCATGAGATCATGACCTGAGCCACCCTTAACCAAGTGAGCCACCCAGCCCCTGAGAGGGAGGAGGTTTTAAGAAGCCTCTCATGCCTCTTGGTTCTGGATTTGTTTTATAAAAGTAAACTTTTGCATTTCCTCATTGTAGAGGTCCTGTTCGTTGTAGACAACCTGGAAAGTAAGGAGAGGACCAAGGGTCACTGAAACTGCACCGTCAGGAGACGCTTCTCACAAAGCGGTGCTGTGCCCGTACAGCCACGTAGACGACTTCAAGTAACTGCAATTAAATCGAGTTTTTGAACAGTTTTGTTCTTTGGCTCTAGAAAACCTTTAGCTGTTACTTCCTCAGATACCCTCTTGCGTTTCCTCCTTTTCCTTCTGCAGCTCCCTCCACATGCTGGGTTTCAGACTCTTCTGGGTCTGTGCTCTGCGTCTCTCTGCGTTTCTTTCCCACCTCTGTGCCGGAGATGGGAGGGCCTGGGCTGTGGCTCTGACTCGGCCCTCCAGGCCCCTCGCTCTCCGGCCTGGGGAGCTCTGCGACTGGACAGGCTTTGTCTTCAAGGTTCATGCTTTGTTCCCTTCGTCAGCGCTTACTCATGTGCTGTGGTTGCTGCACACTCTTATCTTTTTGAGCATGTTAATTATATGCACTTTATTTTTAAAAATTAATAAATTGTAGGCTCCATACCCAATGTGGGGCTTGAACTCATGACCTTGAGATCAAGAGTCAGATGATCTGGGGCGCCTGGGAGGCCCAGTCCATTAAATGTCCGACATCAGCTCAGGTCATGACGTCATGGTTGCAGGGTTCAAGCCCCGCAACGGGCTCTGCAATGACAGCTCAGAGCCTGGAGCCTGCTTCGGAATCTCTCTCTTTCTCGCTCTCTCCTCCATTTTTACTCTCTTTCTTTCCCTCAAAAGCAAAGAAATAAACATTAAAAAAATTTTTTAGTAATTAAAAAAAAAAAGTCGGATGAACTACTGCCTGAGCCTGCCAGGCGCCCCAGTTATGCACACTTTATGTCCTGATACCTGTGCTGTTTATGTAAAACATGTTTTGAAGTGTAAGTGCAGTCAGCAAAGTATGAAGTCTTAAAGTGTACAGCTTGATAAAATCTTACCCTCATGTGCCACCTATAACAGACTGACATAGAACATTTCCAGTATTCTAGAAGGCTGCCTCATGGCTGTTGACTGTTTTTAGTATTTTTAACACTTTTTTATGAAAAATCTCAACTGCACTGCATTTCTTTTCTTCTTCTTCTTCTTCTTAAAGTAAGCTCTGTCTTCAACGAGGGGCTTGAACTCATGACCTGGAGATCGAGTCCCATGTTTTACTGACGGAGGCAGCCATCTGCCCCAAATACGCAGCCTTCCTGAAGGAGGTTTACAGTGTTCCCAGGTCCTTGTTTTACCACCTCTCTCCAGCTCTCGGTCCTTCCGTCCATCTCTTTTTTTCTTTGATGCATTTTATTTTATTAATTTTTTTCTTTGATCCATTTTAAAGCAATTGCAGACAGCGGCATACTTTCTCTTCAGGGCTCCAACAGGCATATCATTAGAGTTCAATACTTTTTTCTTCTGAGGTAAAATGTATAGACTGCCGTGAAAGGCACAAATGCGTAGTTTACTTTTGCTGCATTTTGACAAATGCATACACACCCAAACCTCTGTCAAGGCATCCGACATTGTCCTCACCCCAGAGTTCCCACGTTCCCCTGCTCATGACTCTCCCCCCATCTCTGCAACCCCCCTTCCGAGTGTTTTCCCCAAGTAGCTTAGCTTTGCCTGTTGTGGAAGAGAGGCACATGGGCACACACGTATGTGGAATTCCTTTGTGTGTGTGCGTGTGTGCGTACCCTCTTACCGAAAGGCCCAGCAGTCTGCTTTAGAGGTTCATCTGTGTTTCATGAGTCAGTGGTTCATGACGTTTAACTGTTGTACAAGCACCTGGCACATACGGTTACGTTGGCCCCAGAAAGAGGGCGTCAGAAGTGCCTCCGGGGCACCTGAGAGTGCTCGGTATCAGGCTTTCCTGTCCGCAGTCTGATTGGTATTTTATGGTATTTTATTGGTATTTTAATTTGAGTTTATTTCATTTATTGTTTGTCATCTTTGGTCTTTTTTTTTTTTTTTCTTCTCCCAAGAGTGTTTTGGACCTTTGAACTTCCTCTTCAACCAAACCGGTGCTTCCTTGTTCAAGTCTGTTGCCTATTTCTCTCTTTGGGCTTTAGGGCTTAAACATTTTTATTTGTAAGAGCTTTTTAAATATGTTTGGGAGTTGATTTTGATCTCATGCCTCTTACAGATCTTTTTCTCTAGCCTTTTCCTTTTTATTGGATGTAGTTTTGTAAAATGACAGATATTTTACATTTTCATGAAATCAAATCTAGCACTCTTACTATTTTTTCCGTTTGCTTTATACAGCGTCATCTTTATTACAAAAGTTGTACGCAGCACAGGTATTGTAGAAAATTAACAAATGCTGAAATGCCATTTTTACAACCTAGAGACCATTTATTAGTACATGTTAGAATGTATCCTCCCAGGTTTTTTGTGTTCCTATATGTACACTTTTCACTGCCATCAGGTCATATGTACTTAAAAAAGATGACGGTGAGGTGTGCCATCACGTGCAATTTACCATCTTAATCATTTTTAAGTGTGCATTTCAGTGGCGTAAAGTGCAGCCACATTCTTGGGCGACCATCATCACATCTGTCTCTAAAACCTCTTCATCTTCCCAAACTGAAACTCCATGCCCATCGGATCCCCCCCCGCCGCCCCGGCAGCCACCATCGTACTGGGGACTCCTCCAGGCACCTCATACAGGTCGCAGCGTATGGTGTTTGTACTTTTGTGACCGTCTTGATTTGCTTGGCGTCTCTTTGGGACTCATCCGTGTTGTAGCATGTATCGGAATTTGGTTGTGTGTTTTTAAGGCTGCGTGACCCTCCGCGGGACGTTTCCACCACATCTGGTCTGTCCTTTCACCCCCTGATGGACACTCCGGTCGCTTCCACCTTTTGGATATTGTAAATAATGCTGCTGTGAACATGGGCCTACAAATCTCCTCAAGTTCCTGCTTTCAATTCTTTTGAATATATGTACAC
Source organism: Mungos mungo (assembly GCA_004023785.1). Taxonomy (NCBI): domain Eukaryota; kingdom Metazoa; phylum Chordata; class Mammalia; order Carnivora; family Herpestidae; genus Mungos; species Mungos mungo. The sequence continues at coordinate 98,675 of PISW01001118.1, read as the reverse complement.
CCAGGCCTGGAGTGGATAGGTTATGTGGTGATCCTATTTTTAACTTTCTGAGGAACCACCGCAAGGACATACTGTTTTGCCATGGACTTTTTTGCAGCCAGTAACCTGTACATTTCCATCGTAGTGGTGTTTAATACCCATAAGATACTCCACTGATGCCCTGCCATCTCAGAAATGTCCCCTGCACTGCACCTGCTCGTCAAGGTCCTTCCATTTCTTTAGCTGAGCGCGGCCTTTTGCCTTCCCCCAACTTTCTGTCATACTGACTTGATGAATTTGTCTTACTGTTTCCTTGTGGTGTCATTTAGCTTTCTTCCTTTCTGCTGTATTTCTTGTAAACTGGAAGTTGTATCTACTTTTTTTTTTTAACGTTTTATTTATTTTTGATACAGAGAGAGACAGAGCATGAGAGGGGGAGGGGTAGAGAGAGGAGGAGACACAGAACCGGAAGCAGGCTCCAGGCTCTGAGCTAGCTGTCAGCACAGAGCCTGACGCGGGGCTTGAACCCACGAACAGGAGATCTGACCTGAGCCGAAGCCGGATGCTCAACCGACTGAGCCACCCAGGCGCCCCTGGAAGTTGTATCTAAAATGGATGAAAGTTCCGTAAGTTTGATTAGAACACATCATTGGCGATCCATGAATCCCATCAGAAGACACAGAGTACCTGATTGACCCACCGCTATGGATGCTCACATTGCGCACTGGGTCAGGGTGAGGAGAAGCTGGTCCCCCCACTTTGCGTCAGGTGCCCCTCATAAGACCAGGAAAGTGATGTGTGTGGTCCTGGGTGCAGTTCACCAGAGGGCAGTCCCCTCGGTTTTTTCCCCCTGCTCCCCCCCCCCCTTTTTTTAAGCACCAGTTAATAATCATGATCTAAAATAACAATTCTGATCAGGGTTAATGAATGACGTTTCCGAATTCAGTTTCTTTTCTGCATGCCGTAGTTGATGTGCTGTGTAAAGCAGAAGTTCCATCAGTTGGGGCTAAGGCTATTTAATTGCTATAAAATATAGTTCCTGTTCAAAAGGCAGGATACGTTTTTCCCTTAAATTAACAGTTTTAATAGTTAAAGAAGTTGCTGCCTCAAATGGGAATGGATATGTTGTTGTTTTTATTTGTTTTTTTACTTTTCATTTTTAAAGAATGTAATTGTGGACATAGGGATTTTCATTGGTTGAATGTGTTTGGATCCATTATAGTCTTTTTTTCTTTTTCTTTTCTTTTCTTTTTTTTTGTGCTGACAGCTCGGAGCCTGGAGCCTGCTTCAGATTCTGTGTCTCCCTCTCTCTCTGCCCCTCTCCCACTCACTCTCTGCCTTAGTCTCCCAAAATAAAATAAAGACCTAAAAAAAAAAAAAGGACCAAAAATCCTACCCAAAAAATTATTAAAGACTCAAATGGTAACACCTTCGGCCAGTGGGGGCTCCTTCACGGTGACTTCTGTATTCTTTTAACCTGATTCTGTTAATCTTTGAAAGCACAGCCAGATGTCCCGGACTCAACTTGTCCCTTCCTTGTCCCCGCCCAGCACTGAGCCTTTTCTCCAAGGTGCCCTGCTGCTTTTAGGGGGAAAGGGCGTTGGAGACTACAGTCCAGATGCTAAGAGTACTCATTATTCTGGGAGAAGCATCTTTTGGAGCCAGTTAGTGGATAGATCCAGAAAATGGATCACTAAGAGAACCCCACACTATACAATTCATGTATGTTTCATATACACTTTCAATTTACATCCAATAATTTAAAGTTTTTACTTCACTTTGCTTGACTTTGAGTGAATTCCTTTTTCTCTTACTCTGATAATTTTCAGTTTTCTTTGTTTTATTATTTAAAAAAGATTTTTTAATGTTTATTTTTGAAAGTGAGAGACAGAGCACGAGCGGGGGAGGGGCAGAGAGCAAGGCTGAGACACAGACTCTGAAGCAAGCTCAGGCTCGGAGCTGTCAGCACAGAGCCCAGCGCGGAGCTCGAACTCACCAGCTGTGAGATCATGACCTGAGCTGAAGTCGGATGCTTATCTGACTGAGCCCCCAGGTGTCCCTCTTACTTTGTTTTAAGCCTAAGTTCTTATTCATCCAAATATAGTTGAATATTTATTCATACTTTTTGTGTGTTTATTTAATTTCAACATGTAATGTTTTAAATCTGGCATTTATTTTGGATATTTGGATATTTTGGTGTGAGGTTAAGGATCAGCTAGTTATTATTCTCGTACCTTTTATGTGAACAATTATTTTTATTCCCTACAGCCTTCTACTTTCACATCTTTGGGTCATCTGTTTTTGGTTATCTACTTTTGTCTCTATATTATAGCACTGATTTCATTTTTATAGCTTTATGTTTTAATAGTGTCTGATAAGGCTAATCCTTTTCCCCAGTATGTCCCATGAAAAAAACCTTCTTAACTCATTCTTGTCTATCTTTCCATGTCTGTTTTAGGATGATTTTGATCTACCCCCAGATTTGGGGGGATTTTGATTGTATTAGAGTTAAATCCACTGTAATTTAGGAGGAATTGATAGCTTTACAGCATTCTTCTGTACATGAACATGATCTTTATTATTGATTTATTATTATATATTATTTTCACACAGGTGTCCTGTCTTTTTAGGATAATTCTGTTGGAGCCAGAATTTTTAAAAATTAAATCTTTTAACTATTTCAATTAGATAAAATATACTGATAATGCTGAATTTTACTAAACATTCTACAGATAGTTGATTTGTGTGTGTGGTGTGAAATAGATAAATCTTTTTTTTTTAATTTATTTTAGAGAGAGAGCGAGAGAGAGAGAGAGAGCGCGAGCGAGCGAGTGCACGAGCATGAGCAGGGGAGGGTCAGAGAGAGAGGGAAACAGAATCTGAAGCAGGCTCCAGGCTCTGAGCCAGCTGTCAGCTCAGAGCCCAATGCGGGGCTTGAACCCACGAACCATGAGATCATGACCTGAGCCAAAGCCGGACACTTAACTGACTGAGCCACCCAGGCGCCCCTGAAATAGATAAATCTTAAGTGTATAGTGTCTTTGATTTTTGAGATAAATGTTTAACATTATTAGCAGACTGATGGTTTGGGTTTTCCTTTCCCAAAGTAATACTTTTTAATCTGTTTCCTTATTGGATTGTTTTGGGGTTTCAGAACATTGTGATAGTAATAGTTTTAGCATGCATCTTTTCTTATCTTGATTTTAATGGTAGTATGTCTAGTTCCTCACTCTTAGGTGTGATCTTGGCTGATGCTTTTAAGACCTTATGCTTTGATGTGCTTAATTATTAAGGACATAAGCTTTCAAGTCCCTGTTCTATAGGTGGTTTTAAAAAATGACAAATGTCAGACTTTATCAGAAGCTCTTCCCCACCTTTTTGTTTCACCTAATCACATAATAATAACCACATGCTTTCTCTTGGAATTATTGATGTGACATGGCCTAATTGGAATTTTGATACTTTAAAAACTTTGCATTCCTTAAATAAATCCTGTTTGCTTCTTACTCTTAAACAGTAATTAAAAGTATACAGTTGAGCGTGGAACAGTGCTGGGGTTAGAGGTGCTGACCTCCTGCATGTTCAGAAAAATCCATATATAACTCTGACCCCCCCCCCAAAGGTAGCTAATAGTAACCTACTTTTGACCAGAAGTCTTATTGTCACATAGTTGATTAACATGTATTAATGTTATCTCTATAGAAAACAAAGTGTTAAGAAAATCATAAGGAAGAGAAAATACTTTTATAGTACTGTAGTATATTCATTAAAAAAATTGTGTAGTAGATTTGTGGTTTAAACCTGTGTTGTTCAAATATCAACTGTATTACTGAATTCAGTTTGTAATGTTGTAAAAAGCAGTTTTCTATATTAATGTGTGAAAGCAAAGTCTTCTACAGTTTCATAACTAGCAGTAACCCTTGTTAACATTTTTATACTAATCTATATATTTGTATTAATAATATAGATTAGTTACTCCTTGCATTCTTTTTTCCTGTGCATGCATAGGAAATTAAAAAAAATTTTTTTTAATGTTTGATTATTTTTGAGAGAGAGAGACATAGTATGAGCAGGGGAGGGGCAGAGAGAGAGGGAGACACAGAATCGGAAGCAGGCTCCGGGCTGTGAACACAGAGCCCGATGTGGGGCTCGAACCCATGAACTGTGAGATTATGCCCCGAGCTGAAGTTGGAGGCTTAATCGTCTGAGCCACCCATAGGAAATTTTAAATTTAAATGTTAAGTGTACTTCTGTACAGTTATTTATTTATTTCATGGGGCTTGAACTCATGCTTCCATATAGTTTTATATCTGACTTTTAAACTTAATAATAAATTGCAACTATCTTCCCATTAAAATTTCTTCAAAATACTTACAATACAAATGCTGTTGTGTCCATCTTCCTGCACAGGTGTTTATGCATCTCTGCAATCATATCCTTAGAGTCTACTTGTAAAATAAATCCTATTTTTAGGTTTTGATTAAAAAAACAGTTCTGCTAGGGCAGGCTTTAAAACATTTTGAGCGCTCTGTAATGAAACAGCATTCTATTTTATTAAGAGTTTACATAACCTTGGCTCAGGTAAGTTACACTTATTGCAATCTTTCATTTTCTTATAATTTTATTCCTTACTGGCACCTTCAACTTTACCATATCCACCGTTCTCATTGTCTGGAGGAAGAAACTGAAGCCCTAAGGGATTTAGGAGACATGTCCAAGGTCACACTGTAGGTATTGGCAAAGCTGGAACAAGTACCTGAACTTGCCCCTTGCCTCCGGCACCTTTGATATTCATAGGAGGTGGACCAGAAAGAGTTCCACCGTCTGGTCACCGCACTGTCTGCACGACCCTCCAGTTCAGGTTTGCAGAGTGTGCTCATGTCCAGGGGGCTTATTGTATAGAAGCGATAATTAAAAAAAAAAAAAGAATACCTGGAATGTCTGAGCTTGGACATCATTAGCGGAGTTGCTTGATTATTGCAGAAATGTTTCTGTTTTCATTTTAAAGCCATGCACAGATACCTGTTTTTTCTTTGTAACCGTACGTTCGGAGCTGGAGTTGGTATGGAGTAAAAACCAACTTTACTTATGTAGTCATTCACTACATTCGAGTGGCTTCCTTTCCTGCCCTAATATTTTTAGATAAAAGCAGGAAGTCTTGTTGTTCCTTTTTTCCTCCCTCAGACTTTATGCCGTGTCTTTTTGTTATTCTGGTGTGAAGAAACAGGGTCAGGGTCTTGAAAAGCCAAAGATTCCAAATGATGGAGCTGGAGCTGTCTCAAAACCTTGCCTTGGGCTGAAGGCAGGTGTGGGGTCAGCCTGGCACTGGGTCCAGCAGTGTTTACAAAAGACTCAGAACACTCTGGTGAAAATTGATAATGGGGCACCTGGGCGGCTCAGTTGGTTGAGCGTCCGACTTCGACTCAGGTCATGATCTCGCGGTCTGTGCGTTCGGGCCCCCGCGTCGGGCTCTGTGCTGACAACTCAGAGCCTGGAGCCTGCTTTGGATTCTGTGTCTTCCTCTCTCTCTCTCTGACCCTCCCCTGCTCACACTGTCTTTCTCTCTCTCTCTCTCTCAAACATAAAAATAAAACACTAAAAAAATTTTTTTTAAAAACAAACAAAATTGACAGTGGACAATATGAGCTACTTATTTTAATACTGATAAAAATCAGTACTTTGATTAGATGATTAGACACTACTCTCCAGAGGGAGATTAGTTTTCAGAGACTACAAGTTGGAGAGTGTGTTAGTGGCCTGTCTTTACCCCCCAGCCCCAGAGAAACAGAGATTTCTCCAGTTTGGGAGGTTTGCATGATAGAGGTCACTAATCCCTCTATCCCTTGTTGTTGGACAACAAAACATTGACTCACAAACAGTCACTGGGCACGTGTTTAGTCGGTGCTTTGCCGTGGGCCAGGAAGCACCCCGGGCGTTTGCAGGGACCGTGAGGACGAGTAAGACAGTAGCCTTCCTTTCCAGGTGATGCACTCTTTCGAGCAGACTTGTCTGTCTCCTGGTTCTGCGGTGCTTGTTCAGAAATCTGACGTACCATTTCTGTGCCAGTAGCCAGAAGACGTGGGTTTGAATTCTGGCTCCGGTACTGAGCCGTGTGCCATGTGACTTGTCTGCGAGCCCCTGTTCCTGGCAGGTAAAGCGAGCACGTGAGAGAAGGTGTGGAAGATGCCTTGTGATCCGTTGCACACCATCAAAGGGACAGATGTTTCTCGATCCTCTTTGCTTATTGCTCGGAATTGTGTTTTCTCACCAGTGGGTCAGAAGAGAAGGAATCCTTTCAGTGCTGCTGAATGTCCTGATGATGGAAAAATAAACAGGGGTGCACTGCTTTCCTGGCCTGGAAACCGAAAACCAGTTTCCAGTGCCAAAAGCCATGTTTGTCTTGAGAGGCCAAGAATATTTCTACAATGTAGGGCTGCTCCAGATCCCACGGCGGGTCTCCTGGGTAATCACAGGGTTTTGCTTCAGGTTCAGCTCTTTGTAGGGCCAGCTCTGCTTCGGTGGAGTTTGCTCGCTGTGCTCTGTTTCTGCTGTAGTGAAAGGAATTACGTAGGCTGGCTGGAGGTGGTCTGGTCAGGGCTGAGATGAATCGAATGAACTTGTTCTTCCAGGGTGTAGGCACTGACCATTTGGAGCAGCGTACCTGTCCCATAGCCAGGTTCTAGAAAGCCCTGTGACCATGACACCTGTGCTGGGCCCTGGCTCTTCCCCACCAGGTTGCTTTGGGATAAGCTCTGTGGTGGCCTGAGGGCTTTGCCCCTGCCTCCGTCATTCTTAGCCTTTACTGCCGTAGAGCCAGCTGGCGAAAATGATGTATCTCCTACTCTTTCTCCCTCATGAGCAGAGGTTTTGGAGTTTCTGCCCGTCTAAGCTATTCGCCTGTAAAACTTCAGACTGTATTTCTCTAGAGTCCAGATGACCTGGACCCCCCTGCAGAGGGCGGGGGTCTGCTGCCCTAGAGCGGAGGCTCAGAGCAGGGGCGGGGTGACCTCATGCTGGTCTGATCGCGCCCTTCCCTGCCCAGAGCCCCCTGTGGCTCCCGCCGGCCTCCAGCTTCATGCCGCCTCGTGCCGAGCGCCCCGAGTGCTCACCTGTTCGGGGACTGATGCCCTCTGGACTTTTGACTGTGCAGTTCCCTCACGAGCGCTCTGCCGAGAATTTCTCCCTGACCTAATCAGCAGAAATAGCCTCAGAACGTTGGTGAAGGTAGAGCTGTAAGAAGGAAGGAAGTAACTGTTGGAGGAAGTATTTTTTGTCTGGAAGAAACGCCCTGAGATTTTTGTGTTCGTGGTATTCCAGGAAGAGAGAGAGAGAGAGAAGATAGGATGAAGGGTTCAAACTGTCAAGGTCACGAATGCCCAAGGGATAGAGCTATCCCTGTGGGCTGCTCTGGGACAGTGTCTACCTTCCTGGCAGCTTCCCGGTGGCCCTGAGGACTGGGGCGCTGGGCGAGGGCAGCAGAAAACGGGTAGCCTGCGGGCCAGAGGAACACGCTGTGGGGCACCTGAAGAAATGACCCCTTTATTTCAAATACGAGCACTCCCGGATCTGATGGTGCTGTTGTCAGGTCCGGTGGGACACACATGCTCTTCTGTGATCAGCTCCCTGCCTGTCTTGGTCTAGCTTGTGATACCGTGACTTACTAATCCACGGGTCACTGACCTGGAAATTCACTAAGACTGATGTACAACAATAAGGCATCGCGTATTGAATGTTTATACCTGTTGCCGTTCTGAGTACGTTTCGTGTGTTGACCAGTTTAGTCCTTATGAAAATCCTGGGGCTTGGTGTTACCTTAAAGGTTCACCTTTGGCAAGTGGACAGCTCAACCGTCTGCCCAGGGCCTCCTAGCTGGTGACTGGAGCCCTGGATTCAGACTCTGTGGTCTGGTGCCTGAGTCTGGACTAGACCTTGCTAGTCCTGTATTTTTCATTTTACTTTTTGAGGTGCTTGAGAGAGGTCGTGAGCTTTTTGTTCACTTGTCCGTGTTTTCAGACTGTTTTCCTGATCGTGTTGGTCAGGATTCTTTTGGCTGTAGGTGAGATGAGCCCCATCGAAAGCAGCCCCTCGAAGCCGGCTGTGCAGGCAGTCAGGGGACGGACGGCGCGCCGGCTCAGGGCAGACGGTGCGGGCTCTCGCCACCTCGCTCACTCGGTGTCCGCGTCCTTTTCTTGGGCTGCTCGTTTCCGCTCAGCAGGAAGCCGTGTGCACCAACGGCTGATGGCCTCACATTGCTCAGCCTGGTGCACAGAGAGGGACTGAGCCCCTTCATCTGATTCCATTAGGGCAGACCCTGTCTTGGCACGTCTGTCGCCAGTGGGTGGCTTCCTTGATGGACACCACGGTCACCGGATTGGGGGGGGGCAGCTCCGAGAAGAAGGGGCTGATGCTCAGACAGCCCTAGCTGCCCCTGCACTGGGGTTCAGCTCCGCGGCTGAAGAACTCCTACCACTTTCATGCGGAAGAGAGTTCTTGTTCCTAATTCAGATTCTGAGGCAGTTTGTTTTCTGAGTTATCAGAGAAACTTTCTATTTGTTCTGTTCGCTGAGGGAAGAATGGATAACCGCTTGTGGGAAAATGACAACAAGTTTTGCAATAGGAAGGGCTTCCAGTGACCCCCTCCCTCCCTCGTGCAGCTGCTGAAACTCCCTGACTCCCTGTTGCGCTGGCTTCTCTCTTTACCCAGCGCTTTCCTAGTTCCGACACGGCCTCCGTGCTGATTTCGCTTCCACTGGTAAGATCATTGCGCCCCGTGTTTGTGTGTTTCTATTTCCTTGGCTGACTGTAACTCCGGTAAGTCACCCGACCTCGTGGGCCTTCATTTTTTCGCCTGTTGGGGTAGGCTCACCATTGTAGCAAACCCCAAATGTACAGAAGTCTCAACCTTGATGGAAGCGTCTCAGGCATGTAAAATGTAAATAGATGTTCCGTGGAGGGCCTTCCTCTAAGTGACGATTCAGGGACCAGGGCTTCTTGCATCTGTGGTTCTGCCATCCTCACCATGTGGCTCCCAAGGTCACTGTGCATGTGTGCGTGCGAGCATGAGCATACTGTGGCACCAGACCACCTGTTTTCAGATCGCAGCTTTTTATAGCCAGTTTATAGCTGTGGGACCTTGGGAAAGTTACTCCACCTCGCTGTGCCTCCGATTTCAAATTATATAAAATGAGAATTATAATTGCACCCAATCTCTAAAGAGTGCTGTGAGGTGTAAATGGGTTGATACGCGTCAGGCACCCTGGATTGTGCATTGCGCATGGCAAACCCTCGCTGAGTGTTGCCCGTCATTCGTTATTTTTTCTTAATAATGGTTATGGTTATGAATGCAAACAACTAGGAGAAAGAATGATTAATCAGGCAGCTGCGGTCCATTCTGCCGGATGAAGGCAGTGCAGCGGTGCTTGGGGTGAGGGGCATGGGCTGCAGGTCGTGGTCCCAGTGAAGGTGAAGGCACAGTGAGGTGGTGGTGTCGCCAAGTGAACCGTGAGGTCGCCCAGGATGATGGCAGGATTTGCGGGAGAGGAGACCGAGCTCAAGGTCCGGATCCTTAATGAATGTGACTGGTCTGTGGCGTGACAATGCATCTCAGGGCCAGAAGTGCAGGGGCTGGCCAGGAGTGGCCGTGGGGACGTCAGCAGCAGCCTGCCTCTGGCGGAGGGGCCTGGCCGTGGGCAGCTGTGGCCTTTGAGAGGCTCTCCTAGGAGTCTTGGTGCCTGTGCAGTTAGTGGCCCAGGAAGGTGTTAGAAGCCAGGTGACATTTGGGGTGTTAGACAGTGAAATAATAGGTTAATTGAAGATACATTCAGACATATACAGAAGTCCATTCTCACTCTATCCATACCTGTCAGGGTCTGCCCGGCTCCCTGTCACTGCCCTTCTACTTGAGCCTGGGTTAGGTTGGTCCCACCACACCCCTCCTGCTCCTCATGGCGAACCCCCACCCCCAACCCAGTTCCATTGGAGGAAATCAGTCATTCGTTCCACGCCCTGCGGCTCAGGCCCGTGTGTAGTGCCTGGACCTTGGTGCTGTGGACACGTTCCCATCTTAATCCCACTGCCGGGTGTGCGTGTCGCTCTCTGTCCTCTGCTGGCCGCCTGCCAGCGCCCTGGTTTCCCCAGAGCCGAGGCCGCCTTTGCGTCCCCTCTTTCCTTTGCCCATCCCGGGTTCCAGGGACGAGATCCTGCCACCCGACACGGACTTCCTCCCCACGCTGACATGTCCGCCGCAGCCCTCAGGCCCCCCAGCCCGCCCCACCTCGTCCCGCCCTTGCTGGCCCGGCCATCCGCCTTCTGCCGAGTGTCCCCAAGCGCTGTCTGCCAGCATTGTTGCCGGGGGATGCCGTGCTCTTCCTGCCCAAGGGAGCCCCCCTCTCCCCTTGTCCCCGCAGCCGGGCCCCTACCCCACCTCAGCGAGCCTAGGACGCGGCCCCGCCAGCCTCCTCCCGGGCCAGCCTGTCCTTTGTCTTCAGGAGTCGTGTTTTGACAATGGGCACATGGGAGGGACAGGTTTTGAGTCCTGTAAAAAGAAAAAGGAAGGAAGTGTCCTTCACACAATTTCTGCCCCCTTTTCCTCGTTCTTCCTGGGGTGTCTCCGCGTTTGTGTATGATGTTTTGTTGTTTGAGGATGCGGGAGGTTGGTGGTGGGGAAGGGCGGTTTTTACTTGGTGCCCAGGCAGAGATGTCTAAACAGCCAACCTGGACGGAGGCCATTCTGGCTCTCTCCTCTCTACCTTTTAATAGAATACAAGTGACATAAAAACTAAGCATGTTTTGAAAGTGACTATTAGAAAAGCCCTTTGCGGTTGTAGGTGCGGCGGAGTATTTTATAATCAGACCCACAAAATACTGTTCCTCTGTGTTTGTGTCCTGTGATCTGGAAATAAGGATGTTACAGATCTTTCTTTGTTTTAAGAGCTTACCTATGGTAAACTTAGGAATTTGGGGTGATAAATAAAATTCACATAAAGGAGCGTGCATGGGGGTTTCAGGCTAGAGAGGGACTCACTGTTTTTTCATGGCCAGTTTTCATCAAAAGTTTAGATTTTCTCTGGACTGTGGTAGATTATTTTGTCTGTTAGACAAAGACCAGCCAAAGAAACAAATGTCATGTGCTGTTAGTGTAAATCGGTAAACTTACTCTGGAGAACTGTGTGGCCGTGTTTACCAAGTCGAGCAAAGGCGTGTTGGCTCCCCCCGCTCTGCTTCTCGGTGGATGCCCAGCAGAGGGGCGTACACACGTCCCCCAGCGTCAGCTGCCAGGATCCACGTCCACAGCAGTATTACAGTAGCTAAAAACGAGCAGAAACTCCGATCCATCAAAAGGAGGATAAATTGTGGTGTCGCCATGTAATGGAATATATATTGTGGAATATAAAATGGAATATTCTGTGGCGACGGAAATGGAAGACGCATTGCTGCGTGTGGAAGCCTGGATCAGTTTCACAAACAGAGTGTTGAGTGAAGGAAGCCAGACAGACAAGATGCCATGCTGGATTATTTGATTTATACAGACTTCAGAGTCAGGCAGAGGTGTGGTTTTGGGAGTCAGCCTGGTGCTGACCTTGGGGGAAGAGGGCGGGACAGTGATTTGGAGAAGACACCAGGGCTTCTAAGTTTGGTAATGTTCTATTTCTTGACCTGGATGGTAGTTATGTGGGTGGGTTCGTTTTGTGACAATTCACCAAGCTACATACTTACGATTTATATTCTTTTCTGTGAGTCGTAACCTTCAATACAAATTTGTATTAAAACCTCCGTATGTGTTATATTTGAGGCAGAGTTGTCGTGAATGTGTGCATCCCTTCTGGTCCGTCGGCCTGGCGTGAACTTCGGCCTCAGGCTCCAGAACTCTTTCACTTCACTTGCACTCGATTCCTGTTCCCGCTCTGGGTCTTCCCTGAGGGCCGCCGCCCTCCCTCACCCAGGCAGGGCCCCGGTCCCCGCTTGGGCGTTCTGTTGGCATCCTGTTTGAAGCACAGCCCGGATCGCCTCTCCTCCGGACCTGGGAGCTCGGGAAGGCTGCAGAGACAGCCCCCTGTCCCCGGGACCCCGGGGCCCGCAGCCACTGCTCCCGAACGGGCCGACCTCAGGGGAGGTGGCCTTTGTCTGTTCCCCTTTCCAAGCTGGTTTGGGGGCAGCGTGGGCTTGAAGGAGTGGGGAACTTGAAGCCCTTCTGAAGTTGTGCGCGACATCAGTGACTTTAATAGCCTTAAAGTGTGACCTGTAGAAAAACACGGGAAAGCCGTGATGGCTAATCAGTCGGTGTCCCTTAACCTACCTCTGTGTTGTGTGCCCACTAGTCATGTTCTTGAGAACAAACAGTTTATATATGATGACTTCATTTGTCCTGGCGTTTCTCATGACAATCCTAAGGTCAGGCCTATTTTAAGCCTGAGAAATATGTCCTGGAAGTTTGTTCCAGAGTCCCTATTTCCTTTTTCTTTCCTTAGCATGGAAATCTTGGCCGTCTTCCCCATCCCTCCGTGAACTGTGCTCAGAAGCAACTTTGAAAGTAACGTCCGTGTCCTCTCTGTTGATTTTTTTTTTTTCTGCACTTCAGTTGTTCCTGTTCACCTAGATGTGGGGAAAGAGCACGTTCTCGTTTGCCATTCTAACCTGACAGAAAGAGCCATGCTCGGATGGACCCAGAAAGAAGGAGAATTTAAGACAATATATTTACATTTAGGCTTTATGTGCTGGCTGATCTTTGTGGGGTGTTTTCCTCTTGTGTAAAGTGGTCGAAAGATGCGCTTTGGAGGCAGACGGTACGGGTCCGAATCCCAGCCCCACCACTCCCGGCCTTCTGACCTTTGGAGAGTCCCGTCACCTCTCAGGGCCTTAGCTTTTTATTTGTAAAAGTGGGGGGAGGTAGTTGTCAAGGTTGGATTAAATTATGAACATAAACCAATCTGTTCAATGCCTAAAAAGCTGACAACACTTAACAGATAGTAGCTTCTTCGAATGAAAGGTTCTTATTTGAAAAAGAATGGTTTGGGGGCGCCCGGGTGGCTCAGTCGGTGAAGCGTCCGGCTTCAGCTCAGGTCATGATCTCACGGTTTGTGGGTTTGAGCCTGTATTGGACTCTGGGCTGACAGCTCGCTCAGAGCCGGGAGCCTGCTTCGGATTCTGTGTGTGTGTGTGCGCGTGTGTGTGTGTGTGTGTGTGTGTGTCTCTCTCTCTCTCTCTCTCTCTCTCTCTGACCCTCCCCTGCGCTGTCTCTGTCCCTCAAAAAAGAAATTTTAGAAAAGGAATGGTTTTAGGGGCACCTGGGGGGCTCAGTCAGTTAAATGTTTGACTTCGGCTCAGGTCGTGATCTCACGGTTTGTGAGTTCGAGCCCTGCATCAGACTCTGTGGTGACAGCTCAGAGCCTGGAGCCCGCTTTGGATTCTGTGTGTCTTTCTCTCTCTGCTCCTTTCCTGCTCACACGTTCTCTCTCTCTCAAAAATAAATAAATATAAAAAAAATTTTTTTAAAGAAAAAATGATTTTAATATGTCGTTTCTGTTGAACTCTAATTTTTAAGGACATATTTGGAAAGCGATTTTGTGATTTATAAATGATTATAGAGGAGCTCCTGGGTGGCTTAGTCAGTTGAGCACCCGACTTTGGCTCAGGTCATGATCTCACAGTTCTTGGTTTTGAGCCCCGTGTCAGGCTCTGTGCTGACAGCTTGGAGCCTGGAGCCTGCTTTGGATTCTGTGTCTCCCTCTCTCTCAAATATAAATGAATATTAAAAAATTAAAAGTATATAAATGATTACACAGAACCCAATGACATGATTACCCTTGGGAACAAGGAAGGACATACGGTAGCATTACACTGGTTTGTAGAACCCCACCTCCCTCATCCCCTTTAACTTTGAAAACAAAAAAGTGGTGAAAGAAATTTGGAGAACCCGATCCACCATTCACTTAGTGATCGTTTCCCGAAGAGCAGCCCCATCCAGGCGGCACGGAAATCTGGGGTGTGAATTGGAGCTTCGAGCTCTTGGCGTCTGTTTCCTTCCCTTGGCAATTCCTGGTTGCTTCGCGCCAGGACCGCTACCTGGCGCTGAGCTGGTGAGGCAAGGGGGTGGGGAGGGGAGGGCGGGCAGGTGGGGTTTACGCTCGCAGCGCACAGATGGGACGGAGCAGCTTCGGTTCTGACGCCCCGATGGCCAAGGTACAAGGTCACAAGGGGTTTGAGGTGTGGTGGAAAGAACAGACTTTCCCTATCCTGCTTCAGCCACTGTGAAAAGTTGCTCATTTCTCTGGCACTTTTCTCGGTGTTCTTACTTGCAGAATAGGAATGAGAATTTCTACCTGCTAGAGTTTTTTCGAGAGAATTGAGATAGCCAGTGATTCTCTTTTCCTAAGAGACTCTGAGATACATGTCAAGGTGTGAGTTTTATATTGGGTCTGCCCTGTCCATTTAGCCTGTTGTCTGCTCTGACAGGAGCAAAGGAATTGTTTAAAGGATTCTCTGTAATGAGTTGACTTACTATTTTGAAATATTTTATTGTGGAGAGTTTACAATACATATAGAAGGAGAAAAAACAGTGTTGTATTTGTTGCGTAACAAATCACCCCCAAATTCTGTGGCTCAGGAATTTGGAAGCCGGTAGGGTTGGTGGTTCTGGTTCATGGTCTTTTGTGAGGTTGCAGCCAGGTATTGGCTTGGGCTGCTGTCATCCAGAGCTTGACTGGGCCACAGGGTTCACTTCCAAGGTGGTTCGCTCCATGGCCGGCTGAATGGGGTGCTGGAGGCCTTGGGGTGGGCGCCAGCTCCTCCTGACGTGGGCAGTCTTCACAGGGGTCCTCAGGACATTAGCCGGCTTCCCCCAGACAGAGTGACCCTGGACGCCAAGACAGAGCACAATGCCTGTTTTGACCTAGTCTGGGAACTGCTTTCTGTATAGTCAGTTCTGCTATATTGTATTGGTTTACATTGATCTGCCCCCATTCAGTTGAGGAGGAGGTCACACAAGATCTTGTGATGATCACTGCATCTTTAATTCATTAATGCAGAAGTAATACTCTATTCCTTTCTCATTTGATAATGAAATACTATTTTTTAAAGTTTATTTAATTTGAAAGAGATCATGGGTGTTCGTGTAGGCCAGGCGTGGGGGAGGGGCAGAGAGAGAGAGAGAGAGAGAGAGAAAGGGAGGGAGGGAGGGAGGGATGGAGGGAGAGAGAGAATCCCAAGCAGGCTCCTCATTGTCAAACCCACAACTTGCGAGATCATGACCTGAGCTGAAATCAGGAGTTGGACGTTTAACTGACCGAGCCACCCAGGTGCCCCGATACTGCAGTACTTCCTAAAGAGAAACTTCCCCTCGTTAACTGCATAATAAAGTTTGAATAGCATTGGTAGGAGACATGCTTGTTTCTTGCCCCTCATTTACCAGTTTTCAGAATGATTTGGTTCTCTAGCATCCTTTAGCGGGGACAAGTTAAATTTTAATTTTTTAGGAGTCCTTGTGAACTCAAGGGTTTTAACATATTTGATGGGTTTCAGTCTTTTGCACTTAATCTGTTTTGTCATTTGGCTGTGGCCCCCTTTTAGACAAATAGCGTAGTAAACCTACTCCTCATTACGTTGCTTTTCTCACGTGACGGTAGATCCTTGGGCTCACTCCTCGTTGTGTGGACAGGAGCTCCTCTGTAAGAGCTGAGACATCATTTATCTACTCACCCCTTTGAAGTGCACAGTTCACTGTTTTCTTAGTGTAGTCTCAGAGTTGCGCAACCATTACCACTATTTGTCTAACTCTAGAATATTACCATCAAAGACCCCCTGTTGCCATTAGCAGGCACTTGTCCCTCCCCCCGCCCCAAGCCTCTGGCAAATGCGAATCTGGGTTCTGTCTCCTTGGGTTTGTCCATTCTGGACATTTCATCTGGAAGGAGTCGTATGCCTTCTGGCCTTTGCGCTGGCTTCTTTTCCTTAGCGTGATGTTTTCCGGGTTCATCCACGCTGTAGTTTGACTCGATTCCTCCTCTTTCTTGCAATGGCGTCCTCTCCACGGGTGTGCTCCCCTCACCTTGCTCTGCTAACCAGCCCATGTTGGTGAACAACTGGATTGTTTCCAGATCCGCTCTTAAATGTGCATAAATCACCCCCCCCGCCATTTTTTGGCCAGTGTACCCTTTGGGTAGATTCCTGCAAATGGGATTGCTGGGTCAAGCACAAGCGCATGTGTAGTTTTGCTGGGTGTTGCTGAATTCTCCCCCTGTAGGGGCTGTACCGTTTCGCATTTTCATAGGCAGTGTATCAGGAAGTCCGTTTCCCGGCTGTTTTGCCTTTCTTGGCCTCCCTGTAGTTTGGACATTTTATTGATATTTCTCATGTAATGATTAAGATCGATGGACATCTCCTTCCCCGTGCTGAAAGGCTGTTTACATTCCTTTTTCTGGGAGTTATCTGTTGCTGCCGCTCCAGAACATCGCTCCAGCGGCTCGTCTTTCCACTTCCGGACGCCCTCTCTCTTTTGCAGACGTTACTGGTTTTTCATCTTCCTTCTTTGCTTAAGGTGTCTTATTATGCAAGCTGCAAAATTTTTGCGTAATTCTGACAGTAATTTTTCTTATTGCGTCTGGAGTTTGAGTCATAGTGGGAAAGTTTCCCTCATCCCCGGGTTATTAAATATTTACCCGTGTCCACAGTCCTGGTGTGTGAAGACCAGGCCCGTTTCCCCTTCATGTTGCTGCTGAACTAGTCCCAGCACCATTTATTAATAAGTCTGTTTTCACTGCCGTTTTGATATGCTTACCCGTGTGATAAATTTCATACAAAATCGGGTCCATTTAGGGATTTTCTTCTTTTCGTGTCTGTTAGTCTCTGTGTCTAATTATGTGCCACTGTTAGCTCTCTCAATGTCTGGTAAGGCTGTCCTCCCTCATTTCTTTCCCTTTTCAGGGTTCTTTTGGCTATTCTTATTTTCTTTATTTTTATTTTTTTTTACAGATGAACTTTATAATCTGCTTGTTTAGCTCTGGAAAAGGACTTGAAGGTATTTTTATTGGGGTTGTGTTAAATTTATAAATTAGTGCAGAAGAACTGACGTCTTTATGATGTTGCATATTCCTACGCAAGAACGTGGCATGTCTTTCCATTCAACTTTATTGTGTTTTAGGGGACAGAGTCCTTACACCTTTATTCAGAGGTTCTTAGTAAGCTTATGTTTAAATATTTTGTTTTTGTTTTGCTTTCATAAGTAGGGTTTCCTTTTCCATTGTACTTTTTAACAGCATTTCCCCTTTGTAAATGAAGCCTATTGATTTTGACATGTTTATTGTATAACGTTTTAAATCTCTGGTTTGTAATATTTTATCAATTCTTTTGGGTTTTCCAGGTAGTACATTATTTCTGAATGGAGCTTTACTTCTTTTCCAACACTTAGACCCTTTCTAGGGTCTCTTTCTAGTTGCATTGGATGGCATCTCCAGGACAGTGTTAAAAAGTAGAGAAGAGGGGCGCCTGGGTGGCTCAGTCAGTTAAGCGCCGACTTCGACTCAGGTCATGATCTCACAGATTGTGGGTTTGAGCCCCGCATCAGGCTCTGTGCTGACAGCTCAGAGCCTGGAGCCTGCTTCAGATTCTGTATCTCCCTCTCTCTCTGCCCCTCCTCCACTCACACTTTGTCTGTCTGTCTCTCTCTCAAAAGTAAATAAACATTAAAAATATATATATATATATTAAAAAAGTAGAGAAGATAGTATTTTGTTTTTATTACAAAATAGTGTGTTGTTTCTAACTTTGATGGGAAGGTCCTAGTATTTGTCTATTAAGATTGAGCAGATGTTTACGTGCCATGAAAGGAATAGTGGAAGGAAATTATGTGGAGAAAGTTTTTGTGTTTTGTTTTGTTTTGTTTTTCATTTGTTTTGCTTTTCAAAGTGTGGGTGACATACATTCAACATTTGGTAGTAAATGAGGTTGTTTTCTTCTCTCACCTCTGTAGTAAAATATCTTCATCATTATATCCCCAGTTGATGAAATTATTTCCAAGTATCTGACAAAGAAAATATTTAATGTATTTAAGTGATCAACACAGGTAACTGTTACTGTAAGTCTAATTTTGAGAATAGCTGCATAGAAAAATACCAGAGGGGTTTGAAAATTGAAACCTCAGTCTTCATCATCTTGTGATTCTATGATCTCAACACGTAGTTTCAGGGTTTGCCGTGTTGGGGGCAGAAGATCCTGGGGGGCTCACACACCATCAGTGAAATGCCTTGGTGACACGTCACTTGAGCTCACAGTCCGTTAGGTAGAGCCAGTCGGAGGCCTGCCTGTAAGGGTGGGAAGGGTAACCCTCCAGCGTGTCCAGAAGGAGAGGAGAACCCGATACGGGTCAGCATTTAAAAGTCCCGCCACAGCGCAGAGCCTCTTTTAGTCCTAATTCTTTAAAATGTTCAGTTTCTTCTATGGTTTTTGGCCTCTTGTGGTTTTATTCTCCTTTTATAAATGTTTAAGTGTATCAGAAAATTGTTGCTTTCATTAAGATTTTAAATATATTTACAACATACCTTGAACACGCGTGGTTTGATGGACATTTCATAATGACCTTGATTTACATCTCCGTAAAGCTGGCAGTAAAATTGCTTGGGCTACTCCAGGGAAAATGGGTTGCAAGGGGATAGAAGTAGTGGGGGCCTAACTAGACTGGCTGCCGTCCAGTCGGAGAGGGGTCATCGGTGCGTGTCTGGTGGCAGCGGTTGGCGTGGAGGGATGTGGCCGAGCCTGGGCTGTGTTCTGGAGGGAGATTCCGTCGTGTGTGTGAAGGAGTTGGGCCGGCAGGCTGTTTCTTGCTGTTTCGGACAAGATAAGGTATTTATGGCAGATGTAAATCAACATGCTGATTTCTGCATTGAGAGTATTGTGCTGTTTACAATTTTTTGTGGTTAATTTCACACTCTGGCTTAAACTCTTTCATTGTGGGCCAGTAGCAGTTGGTCGGTCCCTGGGCCACACTTTAAGCGGTGACAGTCTCTAGTATTTCTGTTTTGAGACCTGCCATGATCTTATTTAACCAGTCTCTTCCTGCTGGACGTAGATGGTTAGCACCTCTCGCCCCCTTTCTTGACATTAGAAATAAGTCTTACTGCTGTGAAATCTGTATTTATATAATTATGTGTACACTTTTTATGACTTTGTTTTAGGACGGTTCCTGGGAAGAAAAGATTTTGGAACATACGACAAATGGTGTTCCGGAAAGCTTGTTACCCAAGGAGACAAATTTTTGCTATCATTGAGTTTTTTTCCCTAAAAATTTTTGCTAATTTACATGACATAACAAGTCATTATTTGAATACTTACTTGATTACTAGTAAGACTGAATGTTTTTCATGTGTATTTTGGAATTGATCTTTTCTTTGCCAACTCTATATTCTTTGATCATTTTATTTTGAGATATAAGTACTCTTTATGAAGGGTATTTATTTTTTGTCCCTATAATGGCAATACTTTTCTTTATTTTAGAAGAGATTTTCCACGGGGCACCTGGGTGGCTCAGCAGGTTAAGTGTCCTACTCTTGATCTCAGCTCGGTCCCGATCTCAAAGCTTGTGAGTTCAAGCCCCACAGCGGGCTCTGCACGGATGGCACAGAGCCTGCTTGGGATTCTGTCTCTCCTCCTCTCACCCACTTGTTGGCACTCTCTCTCTCTCAGAAAGAAAGAAACTTAAAACAAAAAAGAGATTTTTCCTTTTTTTGGTTCATGTAGAAAGTTGTCCTTTCTCCAGAGCCTCGTAGCTGCCTAGCTCCCTGTACGGGGTGCTCCTGGCTCCCGGCTTGCTCGTCCGCAGAGGCCGCCCAGGGAGCAGGCGCGCCGAGCCCACCCTGCGGGGGCGAGGGTCCTGGTGCGCGGGGCTTGGTGGTTCAGAGCTCCCGTGTCAGGGAGGTTTGCATGGGTGATAGAGGATATCAAGGAATTAGTTTTTATTTTGTCGTGGTGGAATTGTGGTTGAGAAGAAAAGTCCATACACACGCACAAGTGTTTTGGGGTGAAAAATGTTAGAGGATTGCTTTAAAATGCTCCTCTACTGCAAGAAGGAAGTCCCTTCTCTGCCGACTGTCTGCATTCCAGAACACGTCGCCGCCGTCACTGACGGGACGCACTGTGATTGGGAAGGGCCAGAGGAGCTCTGCGAAGGGACCGCAGTCACATCGGGGCAGAGTAGAATTCCTCTCCTTGGAGAGAAGGAGTGGCTGCAGGTTGACAAGTGATGGGGAAATAGTGCCGACCCTAGCCAGCTGTTTTCTGTCTGTGTCGTGAACAGGACCTGATCGAGGGTGTCACACGGGCTTCTGTTCCAAGGGGCCCGTGGATGCTCACTGCCCGTTAGTGGTGTTATTCAGGAGCACGGTTTTCTGGCTGAAATCCAAAATTTCTTGGGCGAAAAATCCCTCGGCAGGGTTTGGATGGCGCCAGGCGTTGCGTATGCAGCATCTCCAGCCCAGGAAGACGACTCAGATTCATTCTCGAAGGAAATGACACCGAGCGTGTATCAGACTCGGCTTTCAGGAAGCCACAGCAGTTAAAAACAAGGCTATCAGAAAACTTCTGGGTGGTGTCTGTGTTTCTGAGAAAGGAACAGTCCAGGCTGATGAGTAAGACCCCAGCTGTCCAGCTACAGAGAGAGCAGGATGCCAGATGGCTTTTCAGACCTGTTTGTGATATTTTATTTATTTATTAAAACTTTTTTCATTGTGCATTTATTTTAAATATATAGGTTACAATTGGTAGATAAAGGATAAAGTCTCCAACTGCCTCCTTTTTGTTTTTGATTTTTGTTTTCTTTCTAAGTTTTAATTTAAATCCCAGGTACTTTAGTGTAACATTAGTTTCAGGGGTAGCATTTAGTGACTCAGCACTTGGCTGCAGCCCTTGGCGCGCCTCACCGCAGGTGCTCTCCTTCACCCCCGTTATTTGTGGTCTTTTACTTGGTGTGGCCTCTGAGGATGCATGTATCCCTTGGAAGGTATGATGGGCACTTGTCCCACCAGGTGGGACAGATCCATAAGTAGGCGGGCTCATATCTGAAGAAGACCGGAGCCCTGACTGCAGCTCCTGTCTCTCCCGGACAGCCTGGCAACCAAGGCCCTTTGCCTAGTTCGTCCTTCAGTTTTGGATACAATTGTGGTATCACTTACCATCCTCTGAGATTCCACCAGCCCCTCCGCAGCCCTGATGAGAACAAACCCCAGGTACAAATCCCGAGACACAGGGGATGCAATCTTAAGACATGACAGGAGAGAGGAGTATTGGTGGATCGCCCTGCTGGCTCACACACTTGGTTGACGCTGGATTCCAGCACACGCCTTGGTCTGACCTCACACTTGGCCACCGTCGATGACCTTGGTTGGCCATACCTGGCCTGACAAGACTGTGGGTATTTTGGGAGTAGTGGCTCCTGTAACCACGCTGCTCTCTTGTCAGCTGAAAATCCTGTGACACTTCCTGGCTTCTGGTGATCTTTTAAAGATTCAATGAAAGCTGTATTGATTTGGGGCTTTTTATTTTTACATAATCTTTTTTAATGTTTTATTTATTTTTGAGAGAGTGATCAGACCAGGGGTGGGGGCAGAGAGAGCTGGAGATCCAGAAATCCAAAGCATCTCCAGGCTCTTAGCTGTCCTCATAGAGCTCGATGCGGGGCTTGAACCCTCAAACTATGAGATCATGACCTGAGCTGAAGTCAGATGCTTAACCAACTGAGCCCCCCAGGCATGGGGCTTTTTCTGAAACCAGTAATTCTTTCCAACTATTTGACCAGGAAACCGTTCAGAAGCTAAAAAAAACAACTCTCGCAAAAAAAAAAGGGGGGGGATGTGTAGCAAGGATGTCAAAATTATAATAATTGACTCTGGGTGATGGGCATATGGAACTTCTTTATATTATTTTTGTGTATGTAAGCTTTCATAATAAAACATTTTTTGAGAACCTCTTGGGTCTTTGGAGGGCTCAGTGTGGGGGGGATGTGGGGATTCACACCAGAAATAGGGCCGCCTGAGTCAAGAGTGAGTCCAAAAAGGAGGCTCATTCTTGCCTCTTTATTTAAATGTCCATGGTCATTTGCAAATAATACATAGTCCCTCTCAGGCGCAAAGTTCTAAGTACCTCAGTTAAATTAAGCTTATTAGTCTTGCACATCCTGGCTGTGTTTATTTTGCATGTGTCCGGTCTGCCAAAAAAGGAGAGTGGCATTTTGAAGTCCTCCGCCACAGTTGTGGGTTTGGCCACTTTCTCCTTGTACTTCTCACAATTTTGGGCTTCAACAAAAAACTATTTTTAAAATTTTGAAATAATTTCAGACTTGTAGGAAGGTTGAAAAAAATGTAGCACAATGAATTCCTGGTACTCTTCACACGGATTGCACGGATGTTAACGTTTACTGTGGGCCTGTTTCGTTTTTTCTCTGTCTGTATCCGTATTATAATTTTCTTTTTTGGAACCATTTGAAAGTAAGTTGGATCCATGAGGCCCCTTTACCCTCGAATACTTGAGCATGTATTTCCTCAAAACAGGGACATTTTCTATAATCAATACAGACATCAGAATCATGAGATTAATATTGTTAAGTGTGATGGCGCAGTCTGCAAACCTTACTCAGATTTCACCAGTTGCTCCACTGATTTCCCTTATGAACCGAAGAAAAATTATTATTTTGTGATCTAGGATGCAGTCCAAGATCACCCATGGAGTTGTCATGTCTCTTTAGTCTTCAATCTGGGACCGTCCCTTGGTGTCTCTCTGTTGGATCAGACATTGTTGAAGAGTACAAGTCAGTTATTTGTAGGATTTTCTCTATTTTAGTTTTATGTGTGGTTCCCTCATGATAGATTCAGGTTCTGCACTTGGGGTAGGAATACCAGCGACGCGCTGCTGTGGCCTTCTTAGTGCGTCCGATCAGGAGGCACCTATGTCCCTTTTCCCGTTCCTGGTGCTGGGCACTGTGATTCCTTGATTAAGATGGTGTCTTCCAGGTTGCCTCGCCGTCCTTCCCGTGGAAATCAGGATCTGGTGGGCAGATATGTTGAGGCTATGTGAATTTCCTTTTTCTCATTAAATTTTCACCTAGTTTTATTTCACTGATGAATTTTGCCTGAAACGTTTGTTACCACGATGGTTACCAAATGGTGCGTTTTGAACCCTGGCCGGCGCGGTAGCAGCAGCTTGCAGTCCGCCTCGCGTCTTTCTTGCTGAGACGCTCCGTGGCACGGCCGTCCTGCAGCATCGGTCCGGACGCCTGCCCGGATGCTTCCCGTTTCTCCACAGAGACCTGGCTGGGTCCAGTTCTCACTCACCCCTCCTGTGCGGCTCCGGCACAGGCCGCCTCGGCCCCAGCACCGGTCCGCAGCCTTGCAGCGATGTCTGGGTATTGGCAGTGGCTTTGTGTGACGTCCGTGACACAGGTCAGAGCGTATCAAGGAGAGCAAACCAGCCAAGGCTGCTTTTTTCAGAAGGGTGTGTGGCCCGGTAGCACGTCCTGGGTTTCCATCTCCCGGGGTCCAGGGAAGATTGGCTCACTTTGTTAAATGGGAGACAGAGGAGCATATTTCCATGCTAAAGGGAAAGAGTCCGTAGAGATTATCAGTTAGGACCGGGGGGACTCTCGTTGGGGATCCCGGAAGAGGTAGGCTTGGTGGTAGGATTAGGTCTGGGCGAGAGGAAGAACATTTCTTTTAGGGAAGACATTGGGAGAAGGGAAGCGTGCGTGGAAGTGAGTACCACCGTTGCGGCAGGTTACGAGCAGGCACGAATGTTAAGGAGTTGTTATTGCCTGATTGCCTCATTTTTCTTTGTGAAACAGGAGTGAAGTCCTATCCTAGGAGTGAGGGGATACACACCTGGAGGACGCCATTGAATAGGGAGAGTTGGGTGGGGGTCCTACAGAAGGATGCCCAAGCAGCTGGCGGTGGAGACCACAGGCGTGCGGTGGCCTCAGTCGACAAAGCTGTGTGATTTTTCTCCCATGGGGCCCAGCAGCCCAGGGGTAGAGGCTGGGCTTCGTAGGAAATGAGCAGTTGCACTGATGCGGGTGTATGACTTGCCCCGCGCTGCGTTGGCCAGGCCAGGAAGGCGGGTGGGGGAGCAGAAGGCGGAACGAGATGGGAGCACTTTGCAGGACAGGTGGTTCGTCTAGGATGGGAGAGGTGGCGAATTGGGAAGAACGAACAGTGAACGGACTGGAAGCCAGAGGTTTCTAGGAAGAGGAGTAAGGGTTCTAGTGAGCTGGCAGGATGGGCGTCCTGGTCAGAGAGTAGGATGGTGGAGTTGGGCGTCCCGCGCTGGCACGGCTCTGGCTGACGAGGGCCTGGAACGCAGCGGGCTGGAGGTGCAGATCACAGGGTTGTAACAGAGCTTGTTGAAGTTGCTAGACGGGTTGTTGCCATGGACGTTGACAGCAGGTTGAGGGCAGGACACTGGTGGAGCGGGGTGGCCGTGTTCGGGTGTTGAGGGGGGTGCTGGGGTGTCCGAGACGGAGGCGGAGTCAGGCAGGAATGAAGCGGGATGGCAGCATGGCGGTGGGACAGCTGGGTGCGGGAGCGTGTGGCCCTGGCTGCCGCCAGGCCTCTAAAGATGCCTTGAAGCTAGTGGGGAGGCGTTTGCTCAGGTTTCCAGCAGAGACTGGTCGTCAGGTCTGGTCTTCTCACTGTAGCCCCTTCTCCGCCTGGCCGACTCCTGCTGCCTCTTTAAGAATCGGATCGCTTCTTTCAGGACTGTCTTCGTGGTCTGCTTACCGCCGATTGAGCAGCTAGCACACCACCCTGTCCTGCCTGCCTGTTGTCCTCTCCTCCAGACCGTGACCTCCTTGGTGGAGAAGTTGTATCCGCGGCCCAGGCACAGTGCCTGGCGCCTGTTGGGTTGAACTGTATGAACTGGGCACTTAGTAAGTGAATTTGGTCTATTTGTTATTTCCCTCCCTCATGGGTGACTTTCCTTTGTCCCCTCATCTTGAATCCTTTTCTGAAGTCACAGGACTCTCTCAGTTTGGCCTTCGCTGAATTCCATGCAGATGAACCGAGTGGTTTCTTGGTGACCGACCGCTTTCTCAGCGGGCCACAGTCCCTCTGTTCGTCCTGCTTAGACTTTGGTTCTTGTTTTGTTAACTTCCCCTTGGCTCTTCTGTACACGTGGTAGGAGAGGTAAAAAGGAACTTGCTTGGCTCCAGTTTTCCCCAGGTGCCAAGAGTTTCTCAGCCTGTTTGTCTACGGGTTTCATTCTTCTGTTGATTCTTGCGGAGCTCCTGGGGGCCAGCCCGAGCGCGGCCTCGTCCGAGGCTCTGCTTCTAGGATGTCTCACGCGGTGCTGGTCGGCTCGACTGTGTGTTTTGGACAGTGACTTTAGCTCACCAGTTGCCCCAGATACGGTTTTCCAGAAAATTTTAATGACCTTTGACCATTACGTATTAAAGAAGGCAGTGAAGAACAGCACATGCAGATGAAAAACAAAAAGAAAAATGGAACCAGATTTATTTGGTTTAATAGTAAAACGTTTTCCTTTATGGGCTAGGGGGAGACGTGCGGTGCATAAATCAGTGTAGTCTAGGGTTTTTCACTGGTTTCCAGTTCTTTCTGGTTGAGCTTTTCTTCTGGTGTTTCAAGCTCAGGGGGGTATATGTTCTTGCTTTAGTGGTCACTGAGAATATAATATAAATATGCTTTTCATATTACAAAGGCCACCGTAAGTCCTTGAAATCCACCAAGTTCTGATTTGAGAGTTCCCCGAGGCTGCAATCCCATTTCCTCTCTGGTCTGAACCTTTCTTTCCTTTCAAGGGGTGCTCCCCCGAGGCCAGCTTCTTGCATGGCCTACTTCCAGGAGGAGAGGAGAGGAGAGGAGTGAGGAGGGCTTGCTGAGAGAGCTTCCCTTGCTCGGGGAGGTTTCCCTGGTGTTCCTCCTCCAGGCGGTCCTCCAGGGAGTCCGATCCTAGTTGCGTGTTTCCTGTTGTTTGCCTCTGGGCCAGTACTGTATTCACCTAACTAGTGACAGTTAATGAAAGAAACCAGAAGCCCATTTAACCAATTAAAGTTAAATTCTCTGGTCTCCCAAAATGTTTCTTACTCCTCCTCCCCTCCTTTTTTTTTTTTTTTTTAAAGAATCTGCTAATCCTTAACAGATTAATCTGAGTTTATATTTAGATGAAAGTTATCCATTAACAGAAAAGTCTGAAACTGTAGACAGGCTCAACAGTGTTGAAAGTGGATAGAAGTAAATAGGCACCCTTTAGATCACAAAGGTTTTGTGGGGCTTTGGGAACCTTAAGTTTCTGTTTTGGTAGATAAGTATGTGGGGGCATGGGACCATCCTTAGGAGGTTAGGAACACCTTGAGGCTCAGACCAGAACAGTGTGACCTTCTTGTGCTTTAGAGTTTGGGCCCAGTGACTCCCAGGCCTATTTGATGCTGGTCCATTCAGATGGGGCCACATCCCACTGTCTACCTTCCCCCACCCCACCCATCCTGTCCATTCCGGTTCCAACCTGAGTATGCACAGACTCAGGGTCACTTGGCGAGGTTGGACGCCAAGATTCAGATACTGAATTAGTGTCCTCTGAACCGGTATTTGTCAGGCTGCCCAGTACTGGATCATGACCTCAGTTTTGCAGGTCATGCCCGGCACTGTTGTTCCAGATATTATTGCGGTGTTCCAAACACCCTGAACTTAGTGGCATTAAACAATAGACATTTTATTCTCCTGGATTCTGGTCCAGGAATTCGGACAGGGCCTGGGAGGGCATGGCTTGCCCCTGTTCTGCGGTCCCTGGGCATCTGAAGGGGTGGCTGGGGAGGAGTCAGATGGCTGGTAGAGTCATTCGGAGGCTTGGGGCACCTGGGGGCTCCGTTGAGCTTCCAACTTCAGCCCAGGTCATGATCTCACAGCTCGTGGGTTCAAGCCCCATGTCAGGCTCTGTGCTGACAGCTCAGATCCTGGAGTCTACTTTTGATTCTGTGTCTGCCTCTCTCTGCTCCTCCCCTGCTTGTGATCTGTCTCTCTCTTAAAAATAAACAAACATTAAAAATAAATCATTCTCAGGCTCCTCACTCACATGTCTGGTTCCCGGGCCTGCGGTGCCTCCAAAGCTGGTGGGATCCGCGGGGACTGTTGACCCAAGTGCTGTATGTAGTCTTTCCCTGTGGCTTGGACTTTGCTTCGCTTGGTGGCTGGGTTCTTAGAGGGAAGTGTATAGAGAATGCGCATCCTTTGTTGTTTGAAGCAGTCATGAGTCTGTCCAGGTTCAAGGGAAGGGAAATAGACCCCCAGCTCTCCGCTGGAAGCGGGCCCCAACATGTGTGGCTGCCTGGAAAACTACTGTAGGTTTTTTAATTGTACATGAAATGTAGGCTTCACGTACAGCGTGGGCCCCAGTGTGGGGCTTGAACTCATGACTGTGAGGTCAAGGCCTGAGCTGAGATCAAGAGTCAGATTCTTCCGACTGAGCCACAGCGGCGCCCCTCTGTAGGTTATTTTAAAACGAGTTGGAGGGGCACCGGGGTGGCTCAGTTGGCTAGGTGTCTAACTCTTGGTTTTGGTTCGGGTTGTGATCTCACGGTTTTGTGGGTTCAAGCCCTGCGTTGGGCTCCACACTGACAGTGGGCAGCCTGCTTGGGATTCTTCGTCTTCCTTTCTCGCTGCCCCTCCCCATTCGTGCTTTGTCTCTCTCAAAATAATAAATAAAACTCTAAAAAAAAAAATAAAATGAGATGGTATGTAACGTAACAGTGGCTCATGCAGGAAGGATAAATACTGTGAGACTTGTGTTTCAGTTATGTTCGGAATATGTTGTGTATTCTGGCTTGTGATGTACCTTGTTTCTCACTGTGGATTATAAAATGTATTTTTAAGATACTGTTTAACTGTAGTAACATCTAATTTGGTTTATGAACACCAAATTTTACCTCTTATTAAAAATTTTTTTAATGTTTATTTTCGAGAGGGAGGGGCAGAGAGAGAGAGGGAGACACAGAATCCGAAGCAGGCTTCAGGCTCTGAGCCTTCAGCACAGAGCCCAGTGTGGGGCTCGAACCCACGAACCATCAGGTCGTGACCTGTGCTGAAGTTGGACGCTTACCCAGCTAGCCACCCAGGTGCTCCATCCCCGCCCCCCTATTTTATCTCTTAATACCTCAATGAATAGGTTACTTAGTCATTTGTAAAGATGAAAACCTAAGGAATTGATTGTCATTTGCCTGTAAAAGAAAGGCCTCTCTTTTTGGACCTGTTTTGTCAGCACCCACGGGTCCCACTGGAGTAACCACCCTTCAGAACGGGCTTCACAAGTGGTCAGGTCCGGCAGCCACAGCTCCCTCAGCTTCTAGTTTAGTCTTTGCCAGTCCATGTCCCTGATGTGGAGTGGAGAGGGGCAGATGACCAGAAAATATGTGAGGGTCTGGAAGCCGAGGAGTGGCCCACAGCAGAGAAGGCCAGCCCCCTCCTCCAAGGAGGTGGGGGTTGAAGTAAAGCAGCCTCAGGAGAGTGTCCCACGTCGAAACCAGAATGCAAGGTTGAGCTTGGGGTCTACCAGCACGGTCTGCCTCCCCCCCTCCTCCCTGTGGTTGCCTTGACCCTGTCAAGGCGGAGTGTGGACACCGCTCGGCCGTGGCATTCAGCATCACCTCCTAAAACGGTGTCACACAACGGCTGTTGCGGAAGAGTGACATAAAAAGACTAAATTTCTACTCCTATCTTAGAAAATTTACATAATCCCATGTTTTTATTTCTTAATGTGAAAATTATACATGTTCACCCTAGAAAACTACAAAATACAGCTAAACAAAAGTCAAGTAAAAATTACCTTTTACCACTTAGAGAAAATCACTGTTAATTTTGTTGCTGTGCGTCCTCCCTGTCGTTTTTCTGAGGGTGTGTCTGTACGTTAAAAAAACAAATGATGGGCTCTTAACGACATTTTCCTGAAACCTGCCTTTAAAACGGAGGGGAACACGTTCCATGTCAATTAATGTACTTCCATTATTGGGAACGCTTCACAGTCTTCCATTTTATGGAGACGGTATTTAAACCACTTGCTGACATTTGACTTTTAGAAACGATGTGGTGAAATCCATAGAACTAGATCTTTTTTCCCCACGCCATGATAATTCTTAAATTTTTCCCACGTAAAAAAAGACATTTTTTTGTGTATATGTACCATATGCACATGGTACAAAATAACATGATTTTTTTAGGAGATGCGCATGGAACTTGAACTGCTGAATCGAAGAATGTGAACCTTCAAAAGCCTTTGTATATGTGCCCTAAGTTGTCTTTTACACATACACGTACCAGTTTACACTCCTCCCCAAAGCGTTACCTGTTGTTCCTTGTCTTTGACTCATTCCTTGCTTGCTTTTAATTGTGTGACTTATTTGGGTGTAACCTCTTCTTTGCCTTTTTGCCCCTCAAAAATCCTGCCTGCCCGAAAGGCCCATCTCAGATCCCACCTCCTCCCTGATCCCTCCCTCACACCTGTCAGCGCAGCGAAGCCTTCCTTCCTTTCTGCTCTGTCCTGTACCTTGTGTATATTCTGGTTCGTGATGTAACGTGTGTTTTTTACTAGGGACTGCAAAATGTATTTTTAGAATACGTTTAACTGTAGGAAAAGTAACTGTTGTCCTGTTTAATCAGCTGTCATTATCTTGAGAGCATTAAGCAGGGTGTCTTATTTTTAATCTCCTTTTGCACGCAGCGTATTTTAGTGCGCGTGTCTGGGACTTGTAAATACCGAGTTAAATATGAGTCCACCTAAAAGGACTGGTGAGAGCAGAAGGTGGTCTTTCAGGAGGGGGATGTAAGGAATAGAAGTGTTCGTCAAACCGCAGACCATGCAGGGCTCCCTGGCGAGCACAGAATTGTGGCGTTTCATTGAGGCAGCCCAGCATTGGGAGTCTTTTTTAATAATAACTGACATATTTTGTCACTTTTCTTATCTGAACCATAGGTAGCAGGATCCCATCCAGCCAGGATTTTTTTTTAAGTAACTCAACTTTCCATTAGAAGTTGCCTTCTCAAGTTAACGTTGGCTACAGGCAGAAACTTCCAGTTCTGATTTGTGCTGTCTTTTCCTTCTCTCACACCTCGTGTGTTTGCTTCAGGCCCCTTCAGAGCTATTTTGTCCTTACGGGTGTTTTTCTTCTTAACTGGCTTTCAACTTTGGAGCATCGTCACAGATGTGCGGAGACTTTTTTTTTTTTTTTAAACCAAAGGCTCTTTTCTGTACTTGAAACGTTCATTATATTTTGCCTTCTGTCCTTCATCTTCTCCCCAGCGTACCGCATTTTACTTCCATTCACTCCTTTTTTTCCTCCACTCGAATGGTTTTGGTGTTGCTGGCTGGAACCGGGAGAAGGTAGGAGGTAAAACAGCCTATAAAACCTTGGGAAAGAAACATAACGTTCCCTCTTGCCAGGCTCTCTCTGCCTGCGGCGTTCCCGGCGAGCCTCGGCCGGGACCTCTCTTCGAAGCCGCATCTGCTCTGCCCGGCTCTGCGGCTCAGGCTGTGTCCGGCCGGGCTCTTCTGTAGCTGACGGCCCCCACAGCTCAAAAGCTACTTTCGTCACCTGACAAGTGTGGGGGACAGAGGCTTTAGGATGATGAATCCAAAAGCCCTAGGGCCACGTGTCTACCTTCCCGTGCAGGGTAGCAGCCCTGTCTTCAGCAGATTTCTCACACTAGCAGGGAGGAAGCCCCCAGCAGGTGACTTCCCCCAGGTCCCAGGGTCTGGGGGGGGGGGTCCCATGTGCCTGTGCTCTGCTTCAGAGAGGCTCAGCAGTGAGCGTCTGGTGGCTGGCCTGCTGTCTAGGAAGGAGCGGGAGAGGGAGATGCTGCGAGGTGGCAGCCTGCCGCCGCGGTCACGGGTAGAATTCCCTCCGGCGGAGCCCAGACCTCGGTGACTTCCACCGGCCGGGCCCCCAGACCATGTCAGCTCTCTCTTCTCTTGTGATTCCTACACACGTCTGAAAACGGCTGTTGGGATTCTTCCTGGGTTTTGTCTTCTTGTGGAATGTCTTCAGGTCCTTGTCACACCTGGCCCAGTAACCTCCAAGGAATCCTTCCCAGCTTGGCGTGAACCTCCAGCCACTCACGTCCAGTGCTGGCCGTGATCCGAGCCCAGGAGCAGCGCCGGCCTGCCAGCCACTGGTGTTCCCAGCCTGTTTTACCGTTGTCACCTGACGTGGGCGCCTGGGCCCTTGAGTGCGGCCGCTGGTCGTTGCTGCTTCCCGCCTGGGAACTAGGCCCTCTGCCGTCTGGCCCCGTCCCTCTGTAGCCTCCTCTGCTGTGGAATCTTCCATCTCAGTCACACTTAGCCCTTGGTTGTTCCTGAATGCTCCTTTCCCCCTCCTTCCCCGGCCAGCCCTGCATTTCCTTCCAGATTTATTTCAGCAGGCGTCACTCCAGTGAAAACTTTTGTGACCACCCCCTCCCCCTCAGGGTCGAGTTAATCAGTCACTTTGCAGTCACACTCTGTACAAGCGTTTGTTGTTAAACATTCACAAAGCGTTGTAATTATTTGTTTATATTTTTCCATCCTTCTACATTTAGCATCTGGGAGATAGGATCCATATTTTTATTTCTAGAACTTCAGCACTCAGTATAGGTGTAAGTGCATAAAAAGAGCCCCTTAAATATTTGTTGAAGTGAAGGAATGAATGACAATTTCACATCCACACCTGGTGATTAAATAGCTACTTCCCGTCTTCCTTCCAAAAGGAAATCTAGGGGCGCCTGGGTGGCTCAGTCGGTCGGAGCGTCCGACTGCAGCTCAGGTCACGATCTCAAGGTTCATGGGTTCCAGCCCTGCCTTGGGCTCTGTGCTGACAGCTCAGAGCCTGGAGCCTGTTTCGGATTCTGTGTCTCCCTCTGTCTCTGACCCTCCGCCACTCGTGCTCTGTCTCTCTTTGTCTCAAAGATAAACTATATAAAAAAAAATTCAAAAGGAAATCTACACATACTAGATTATAAATGACAAAATACATAAGTTATCGTTAGGTTACCTAAACCTGAACCTGGTAGCCCATTATGTTTCTCATTTGGCAGACTAGACCGGGGCCCAGACTGGTGAGTGTCTAACCGGAAGCCCTATAATAATGAGACGCAGAGCCGGACCTAGACTAGAAGCTTCGTCTCTCACGTATCTTGTCTCCCAGTTCCTGTAACAGCGTCTTGCCAGGTTGCAGAGGGGGGATTACAGTCAGCCCTGGCCGTGTGGCCTCCAGGATTCTGCCTCTGACTTCCTCTGTGGGCTTTTGCTCACATGGACCTTTCTGTCCCTTTCTGCTTGCCTGCTCTCCAGACCCAGCCTCATTCTTGCCTTTCTGCCTTCCTTTGTCAGAACTACTTTCCCTTTTTCTGAGTGTCCATAACTGTTCATCACAATGGAGCGAGCCTGGCCCTTGGGGGTCGGGGTTCCACACCCTCGCTTACTGCTGGTGTGCCTGACAAGTACATTAATCTTGTGGAACCTCTATTTCCCAGTCTGTAATTAGGAATAATAACAGTGTCCACTTGAGAGGGCTGAGTAAAGATTAAATTAGATACTCTTTAGTACATAGTACACACCCACATGCTCGTTGCTGGTGTTGGCAGCGCCCGATTCCTATGAATAAGTCACTGGAGGCTGCTTAGTGGCCTTAGCTGGCCGTGGTCCTTCGTGGTCCCGCTCGCGCCTGCCTGATTGAATCAGGGGTGCCCCAGTTTTGTGAGGGGCACCTCCTAACTTGCAGGCTGCGCTCCGGCACTTGGTGGACCGTGTTTGCGGGCAGCGCTCACTCACAGCCCGTTCGCTGGTGCCCGCCGCACTCGGCCATCTGTGGTTTTGCTCATTTGTGTTGGGGCCGTTTTGTTGAAGAGGTTGTTGTCTCTCTGGTCTGCTGAGAGAAGGAACAGAATGTTTCCTGTCTTCACGGCTACCACCAGCTTTGAGGCTCAGTGTTTGCGTAGCTCAAAGTCTCTACTAATTAAGGAAATGCATTAGAAAAGACATTTTCATGGAAGCCCACGTACTGCCCGCAGGCCATTTGCACACACTCCCTGTTTGGCCCCATGGTACCAGCTCACCCCGGTGGTCAGAGGAGCAGCCGTGCTCTCCTGTCTGCCTGCCTTAGTGACCTGTAGAGATCGTCCGTCCTCCGTGTAAGACTTGGACAGGCTTGTTGTTTGGCTTTTCTCTGTCTTGTAAATGAGAAACCAGGAAAATACAGTGTATTTATTACACAGGGAACAAAGGTCATGGAAACTGTAACTTTTCAAAAGAACCCTTAGTTACCTAGCTTTTAAAGACCTAAGCCTGCTTGTTTCATTTCTAAAAGCCTGTGGAATAAACCCCTCATTTTCTCTGATTTACAAGGAAACTAAAATGTGGAAAATTTGATCTTCAGGGGGCATGACTTCTGGTTTATGGGATTGTTTATTTTAAAGTTTAAACATTGCAGTGCCTCCTGGTACTCTTAGTTAAAAGGAAGTTCTTCTGAATACCATGTAGCTATTAAAATTATAATTTAGATCTATATTTCCACAAAAATACTCATTTTAAGTGGGGTGGGGGGGGAACGGGAAAAGAGATGTTCTGTGCTCCTGTGTTGACAGGCCTTCAGGTTAATCGTTTCTCTCCGCGGCACCTTTCTGTACTGTCTGGGGTTTGGAGCGCCGTGTGCTACTTTATATTCGGAGAAATTATTAAGTTGTTTTCTTTTTGGAGGAAAAACAACAGAACTTGAGAGTTGAACATGCTAAAGTCATCCCTTTCTCTGTCCTTTCCTGGCATTGTCCCTGGCAACCAGGAGAAAAGGAAACAGAAGTGAAGGCTGCATCTTTGGAGAAACGAGGAAAGGTCTGAAGCCCGAAGCCAGAAAACAAGTGGAAAGGGTCTTTGAAAGATTGAACCAGGAGTACGAGAGGAGTGCGCAGAAGACACTTAGAGCTGCAGATCTGAGGAAAAGAAAACAAAAGTAGAGAACATTTTCCAAGTTGAGAAACGTACCCTGGGTTTCAAAACCCAAATGTTTTGTTTGCACTAATGGAAAGGAATCCGCAGGCGGGCGGCAGGAGCCAGACCCAGTCTGATTCTCAGGTACACCGGAGGCTGGGTGGAGTGAGGACTTACCGGGAGCACTGTCCTAGGGAGCCATCTGATCTGTGGAGGTGGGGAGGAGAGACCCTGCCCTGTGAGGACCCCCTGCAGCTGCTTGTCCCTTTTATTAGGGAGAGAGAGAAGCTGACACCTTCCCACACCCGGTAGGCACGGGTATCAGCCCTGCCAGGACTAAATGCGGCCCTGGCTCTTCGCCCAGATGAATCTTCCTCACGTAACTGGTCCAGGAAAAACTACCTTCAAAAGTGAGTCATCCAAGACTGGACCAGTTCAGGATCTGATGGAACGGAACTCCAAGGAAACGTTGGTAAGGAAGCGTGGACAAACAAGGAGCTGATGGACGGCGCTCACCAGACAAACACTGGCCCAGGACGCATGAAAGTGACGACTCAGTACTTCACAGATTAAAAACGAAGTCAGTCCACCTTTATAAAGAGCTGGAGCACAGATCAGAAGCACAGGAGCTCAGGGAAGAGATGACAAGCCAATAGGAAAGGAAACCTCAGTTCAGGAAAGGCAGTGAAGGAAAAGAAGAAAACTGTCAAAGGCACGGAGGCAAAGTTGAAAGCGACCTAAGACGATGTATAGAAAATAGGAACGAGGGAGTGAGCTAAATGAAATAGACTCGTTAGGACTAGAGAGCGAATGCTAGATATGAACAAAAAGTTCCCTCCAGGAGGGAACAGAAATGTGAAGTTTTGGACTGCAAACACAGCGAATTGTTGGGGCAGCCAGGCCAAAACACCAGCTCACTTGTGAAAGGGGGAATTATGGCTGTTCCTTATCAGTCAACTCGAGAGAACACGGACAGAATCCTTCAGAAGAGTGGGACCCACAGGATTTTGTATTCAATGAAATTGTTTTTTAAATGAGTTTTTAAATGTAAGAAATTGAGAGAGATGTTCCCATGAACCCTCCTTGGGGAATGTAGTTAAAGACTCCAGTGCCCCGAAAGCTCACTGGGGAAACTACAGCAGCAGAACTGGGTATGAGCACAGGATCGGATTAATGGTGGGTGAAGACCAGTTGGCAGATTAGTGCAGTAGAACAGATTGTCAACCTGACCGCGGGAAATGCCCTCACCAGCCAAATTTGGGAGGAGACGAGGAAAGAAGATGGGAGGTAAAGAATGTTCTTCCCTTGTCTTTCTTAGCTGGGGTTCAAAGAGCATCATTTAGAACTAACAGATAAGCCGATAGAGGTGTAGTAATATTTAGGAGTACAAAGCTAAACAGGAAAAAGAATATAATGGGCTACACAGGGTAGTGGAGAGAAGCATCTTAATGTCATCATTTCTTATAGGGGATTAAGTCGATGATGTCTAAAGAAATAAGGTTTACAAATATTAGTAAAAGCGACCACTAGATACAATGTAAACCATCTTAAGTGTCAAAATACACACACCAAAGGAAAACAGACAGCCTTTAGAAAGAGTAACAAAAGTAATGGATAGAACTAAGGTCAGTATCTGCCATATCAATAAACGTCAATGGGAATTGGAGGCCACAAGGCGGCCTCCAACAGCTCGGTCATCGGGAAGTCGGACCACGTACTCCACAAATACAGCTCCCGTGCCAGAAGACACAGCTCAGACTTCGTCTTCCAGAAGGGTCGCGGACACCAGGAATACCAGCTCACTTCGTTTCCTACCGATTGGTTTTGATTCCGCCATCCACAATGAAGTGTCTGGTTTAAGGTGATAAGCTCCCTTC
The DNA here is from genome assembly GCA_004023785.1 of Mungos mungo. Taxonomy (NCBI): domain Eukaryota; kingdom Metazoa; phylum Chordata; class Mammalia; order Carnivora; family Herpestidae; genus Mungos; species Mungos mungo. The sequence continues at coordinate 62,892 of PISW01001118.1, read as the reverse complement.
CTTTGAAGAAATTAAAAATCCCCAACTAATAAATGAAAGAAACCCAAGAAAGAAAAGGCTCCGTGGCTCTTTACCTTGAACAGCATGTTGGAGGTTTTCATGAAGTTCCTTAAGAGCCATCACTGGAAAATGTGGAATTTTGGTTTGGGAAGCTTCTGAGATAAAAATCGGCCCTGCTCCCGAAGTGTTCCAGGACTGGCTCTTTAATGAGTGTGTCCGAGGACATTCTTTGTTTTGCCAACAGAACCAAAGCCTTACTGACAATTTAATCCTGTGGTTTCATGGAGACTGTGTGTGTGTACATGTAACAGACAGCAGGATACATGAGGACTCAAGTTCAGATGGCATCTGGCAGTCTTACACCACCCTCCCATGTCCTCAGTGTGACTCCCCGAGGTTGAAAACTCACAACACGGAAAGCAGGCCTAGTAGGCCCTCATTAATCGAGTTTACAGAATTGATGGGATTGGACTGAACCCCACATGTGCTGTCAGCCCTGCCGACTTGAAAGAAGCTAGGAAGACTTGCTGCCCTCCTTGTCGTCTACCTCCTGGTCTAGCTCCTGGTTCACCTTGGCAGCCGCCCAGATTCCTCTCCTGTCAATAACAGTCTCTTCCCCCTCCTCCTAGCCACGGGCTCTTCGTTCTGCACCCATTCAGAGACTCGCACTCTTGGCACACGTCTGAGCAGTGCCAGGTGCTTTCCTCAAGGGGCCGGTAAAATGGGGGCATAGACAGGAAGCACCCCAGACACTAGAGGACGAAACACTCACGTCAGTCAGGCAGCGCCACTTTACCCGAAAGGACAGGGGGCTTGAACCTGAGGATGTCCACCTTCCCTCCCACCAAGCACTGTGTGAGGACCCCGAGCAGAGCGGGGAGAGCAGACCAGCTCTGGGCAGATGCTGGATCTAGGTAGAAGGTTGGTGTGGGGTCCTCCCCCAAAGGCTTCCTGCCTAAGATGCTAGTCACCCAGGGCGGGGGGACCCCACACAAAGGGCTGTGCCATCTGCCCGACGTGGAAGGTGAGGGAGGATTGGGGAAAACTAGCCAGGAGAGAGACGCTGCCATCTGAAGCAGTTGCAGGGGGAGAGACTCCAGAGGAGAGTCTCCGAAGAGACCAGGAAACGGCTCTGAAATGGAAGAGGCTTTAAAAATCCACCAGGCTCCAAGGGTGAGAAATTGTCTAATGGCACCAGGCAGGTGAGAACCTCGGGTCCTTTCCTAGGCTCCCTGCCTCAGAAACAGCAGCTGACAGGTGGAGGAGAGGAAGTGAGGGAGACAGAGGCCCCCACTGCCCCGCTGCTGGAGAGAAGCTTTCCCGCAAATGAGAACCGAAGTGCTGTTCAGAGACTGGACAGATTGCTTTCTTTTTAAAGTAAACGCCTTTGGAAAGTTAATGCAGAAATCCTAAGTGTACAACTTGATGAATTTTTGTAAATGTAACCAGCACACAGATCAAGACATAGAACATTCCAGGGCCCTATAAGGCCTCCTTAGGTTCTCCCTGTCACCCCTACCCCCCACAAAATATACTATAGTTTTGTCCAGTTTGATCTTTATGTCAGTGAAGTGGATTAACTGTTTTTAATTACTGAACTGAGGCTGTATTTGTGACTTAATGAGTTTACCTAGTTAAATGTTGTCCTTCCAAAATTAATGTCCGCTGGGACCTCAGAATGTGACCTTGTTTGGAAATAGTTTTGGTGGATGTAACCAGCTGGGATAAGATGGTACTGATTAGGCTGGTCCCTAAATCCAGTGCTGGCATGCTTCTCAGAAGCTCACGTGACGCCGGACAGCCGTCGGTGTGGTGCAGCCACCAGCCAGGGACCTCTGGCAGGGGCCCGAAGCCAGGGTCGGGGCACGGAACAGCTCCCCCGCAGCCTCCAGAGCAAGCCAGCCCTGTCTGCACCTGACTCTGGACCTCTGGCCTCCCGAACTGTGAGAGAAGAGCACTCCGGGTGTTGTAAGACACGTGGGTTTGGTCACGTGTTCTGGCGGCCCTGGGAACTAACAAAATCCGTCTCGGGGACTTTGTGTTAAGAAAGAGTGAGCAGAAGAAAATTTACAAGACTTGTCCCAGCTTTAAGGGTGGAGGAAGCACTGTTTCCATCAAACAGGGTTTAAGTGGGGAAATGACTTAAACTCGCCTTTTTGGTTGCCCTGCAAGGAGAGCCGGGCTTGTGGAACCTCCCAGTCACAGAGGCAAACAGCTGGGCTACGAGAGGATCAGAATCTTACGTGTCTGGCGGGGCAGTGGCGGCAAAGGTGCGCCCAGACTTACCTCCTGCTCTGCCATTTACTACCAGGCGCTCGTTTCCCCGAGTCGAATGTCCCCAGGCACATTCGCCTCCGGGAGTGGGTTCTGCTGGGAAGTTCCTCAGCGATTCCTGATGGGATCCTGTCCCTAGACCCACCACAGCTCAGATGGCCGGTCTGCTTGGAGTAAGGAGAGCTAACCAAAGTTGAGAGGTCATAAACACAAAACCGCACATTCAGGCTTGTCCTGTCCTGCCACCAGTCTGTCTGTGCTCAGACCCTGTACGACTGGGTGGAGAGGCTGGCCCGTGCGTTTGCCCCGCGGTGCTATTCTCTTGATGAGTTTCCAGGGTGCTGGGAACCCGTGTTTGCCCAGGTCCTTCAGCCAGCTGGGCACCGGGAACTCTTGAGGGAAAATTAACATGTAATGAGCGAGACCAGCCGCTTGCAGAATTGGTCTGCCCTCCTTACATTTTCCGAGGGTAATTAGAATTTCATGTTTTTGATTTGTTCCTTATCACCACCATGGGTGTGTGATACTTTCTCTATTCCTAATAATCCTTTTTACTGGGATACTTTTCTTACACTGTTAAATCAGCATGATAAAATTCAAGTTTCCTTGAGTTTGATAGGTAAAGACATTTTAAGTGTATGTAGGTATACATCCAAAATATCTTATTAATGGCTACATTTTTTTGCTTTTATTTGTTATTGGTCTTCCAGATTTTTCTGTAAAATCACATGGTCCTGTTCTGACATTTTGATTTGAACATTGTACTTTTGGTTGAACTTGAAGCCTTGCTCCCTGCTTTTTGTGCCATGTGATTTATTTTCAGATTCAGTGCTGTATGCTCAAAACCAATACTATGATTCATTTCTTATTATGTGTTATAATTTAAATGGAAAATAGTTGTTTTTCAAAAGGAAGCCCTTTCGATGAGAGCTGAAGAAAATGCAGTAGAAAATAGCAGTTGATATGGGGGCTAAAATGCCCGGAGAAACAAGAAGGCAGGAATCTAATCAAACAGAACTTTGAATACTGGTTAATTGAGGATATACTCAACTGGAATGAAATAAAAGATTGTGTCTTTCCTGTGGAGACCTTTGAGAAAGAGCTCGAATATCCATTCGGCTGGAGAGATTTCACAGTGAATTAGAACCAGAACAGAATGATTTATAATACAAACGTATCAGGAAACGTAGCCAGTCTTCATTATACTGTGTCGCCCGGGATTGTTTATCCTTTTTTCTTAGGTATTTCCTTTAGGAACACATATTCTCGAAACAGGAGGAAATGTTGGGGATATCAATTATTCTGTAATCATTCAGCAGTCAGCAAGCGCTGTGCTGGTCTCGGCTCCAGTCTTATGAACGTGAACCCAGAAGCTCAGGCTGGCAGGGAGACAGGGAACGGAGTTCCGCCGTGATGAAGGTGGGCATCCCAGGATGGCTTGGGGACCCACGGGCTTGGCCCTGCAGCCGGACGGAGGCTGGGGCCGCAGGCGCAGGGCGCTTGAGGTTCAGAAGTTGAGGGGGGAGGGGACGGAAGAGCAGGACTGTGTCGTGCTCGGTGGGCCCCGTGGCCATGGCACAGTAGTGAGAGGCACGGGCCTGCAAGGGGCTTCCAAGTCACGAGGGCAGACACTGTGGGACCCTCGGATGCCCTCGCAGAGCCAGGCTGTCCCCGGGGCGGCATGGGCCCCTGAAGGACTTACATGTGCTCTATTTATGGATCACACATTCCACCCCTTTTGAAACTGAACGTTCTGATGTTTTTGTGGTTCTGGGTTGATAATTTCATGCCTTCCTCATCCCCTGCCCCGGCCCCCTTATACAGCTCATCGTTTGGATTCAGGTGGCCGTGACAGAGGTGGACAGAGCTGACTTTTGACTTTTTGTTCAGATAGTTAATACGAGAGAATGTTTAAGTGCAGTTAGCTGTGAAGGGAGCAGAAAGCTATTTTGAAATGTTTTGTGTTCCTTATGGTCAGTATTTTTGTACATCCTGTAGAAATATGACATTCCCCTTTTATTTCTCAGGCGCTTGTGAAATTTTGGGTGTCTGAATTCCTTTTCAGGACTTGTGTGGCTGTGTTCTCATCATTATTACTGAGGCAAAGAGGAAATGATATCAGCAGATGTGCGGAGCTTTTATCCGCACTGAATACACTATTCATTTAGACAAAAAGATCATTTCTCAATTCAAATCGGAATATTCTAATTTAAGGCCTAAATCAGTTGTGTCATAATCTCTATGGAAACAAAGCTTTCTACTGTGTAGTAATTGCGTAAGTAACTCATTTCCCCTTGTAGATACACAAATTGTAGATGCAGACGCTTCTTCCATTTTCTCTCAAGAACTCTCTTAAAATAGAAGAGACTTTCTCTCGGTCTCAAAAATAAAAAAAATATAAACATTAAAAAAAAAAGCGACTTTAGCCAGTGATCTTTGTTTATATGTTTTGTAAAATTTAAAATAATCTGTTCAAATTTACTACTTACATACCTTTAAAAATTGCTGGAATCTAATAGTCATTGGTTAGCTTGATTTCTTTGATTTGATTCAAAGGATTGAATTATCCTGCCCAGTACTTAGCATATTAGCATCCCCTGCCTGTTTAGGGCTCTCTCCATTTGGGTTGTCTGATGATTTCTCCTTGATCTTCAGGCATTCTTTATATATCATAGGTATGAGTCCTTTGTTGGTCAGATGGTTTGCAAATACCTTCTCCCATTCTGTGGCTGACCTGTTCGTTTTTCTTTGTTTTCCCTTTTTAAAAATTTATTTATTTATTTTGAGAGCAAGCGCGAGGTAGTATGAGCAGGGGAGGAGCAGAGAGAGAGACAGAGGGGAGAGGGAGGGAGAGAGAAAGAGAGAGAGGGGAGAGGGAGAGGGAGGGAGGGAGAGAGAGAATCCCAAGCAGGCTCCATGCTCCACACTGAGCTCGGTGCGGGGCTGGATCTTACAACTGTGAGATCATGACTTGAGCCAAAATAAAGAGTCAGACCTTTAACTGACAGAGCCACCCAGGCATCCCTATGGCTGACCTTTTCATTCCTTTACTGGGGTCTTTTGATGAACAGAAGTTCTTAATTTTAAAATCGAATTTACCAAGTTTTTCCTTTATGGTTAGTGCTGTTGATGCTCAAAAAATCCCTGCCTGCTCCCAAGGTTACTCTCTTTTCTTGTAGTTTGGTGATGGTGATTTTTATCTCTTTCTTCCCTCCCTTTCCCTCCCTGCCTGCTACAGATCATCACTCTATGTGTTTAATATATGTTACTTCATTTTTGTGTGTTGTTCTAAAGCATGTATTGTTGTTATGTGCTTACGCATTTTTAATTTTTGTAAATGGTATTGTATTAGATCTCATTCCATTTCTTTTTTTGCTCAGCATGTTTTTAAGATCAGTATATGACTGTCTCCCAGTTAGATATAGCCATGTTGCCCACAACTCCGCTACTGCCCGTAACTCAGGACAAACATCTCTGCACATATCCCTTACGGATTTTTGTTAGTAGACCCCAAATCCTCACTTCTGGGTCATAGGGTCTGCAGGTACCGGCATTTTTGGCTTAACCTCAGTAATGGGTTCCTGAACATCACATGCTCTTAAGTGAAAAATTCAACTAGGAGCCATTACTTACTCTTTTAAATGGGAGAATCTGACAATTCATTCAAAGTCACTTCACAACCTCCAACCAGTTTCCTAAAGCATCATTGAAACGTACCAAAGCCCTGTCCGTAAAAGCAGTCTAACACGTTAGCATGTAAGTGCTTAAAATGGCACTGACCACATGTCGTGCCCAGCGCCCAGCGCCCAGCGGCTGCCGCGGGCACACTGAGAGCGGTCTGCCTGCACCTTTGCGCGATCCCGAGGAAGGCGGAGAGCAGCCGGGGTGGGGGCTCGGGGGCGTCCTTGGCACAGCAGCCTGGGAGATGCACACCCCCTTCGCCACTCCGTGCTTCCCAGAATGCTTGTACAGTTTGGCTGCTTGATGTTCTGACGAGTGTATGTGGGTTGTAACTTGAGACCTTCCTGCCCGTCACGTTGTTAAACATGTATTGGACTTTGAGTTTCTGGATCTACGCATAAGGGGCTTGAGAGTCAACATTCTGCCCTAACAGTAACTAAAAAGCTGAAGAGACTGAATAATCAACTCTTCTTTTTTGTTTTTTAATGTTTGTTTATTTTTGAGAGAGAGAGAGCACGAGTGGAGAGGGGCAGAGATTGAGGGAGACCCAGAATCCAAAGCAGGCTCCAGGCTCTGAGCTGTCGGCACAAGAGCCCGACACAGGACTTGAACCCGCGAGCTGTGAGATCATGACCTGAGCCGAAGCTGGACACTCACTGAGTGAGCCAAGCAGGTGCCCCTTAGCTCTTCTTAAATCCATAAGGGAAGATATGGTGCTTCCAAGATTGGAGAGCCAGGAGAACACAGGGAGTCACCGCCTACCAGAGACTCAGGAATGGAAGCCACTCAGGAACGCTGGGGTAGGAAAACCTGCACTGTAATCAATGACTTGCTGGAGGCTTAGTGCAGACAACTCAGAATTAGAATCTTCTGAGGGACTGTGGCATGAGAGAGGGCGCACAGTATTGTGAGGTTTGCCTCTGGGAGCTTTACAAGATTCCCATGGTTAATATCAGAAGGAAAGTATGTTGTCTACAAGAAACTCCCTTTCAGTACGAAGACACATACACATTAAAAGTAAATGGGTAGAGAAAGACATGCCATGCTAACACTAATCAAAAGCAAACAAGTGCAGCTGGACTAATTTCATACAGCAGACTGCCAACTAAGGAAAGTTATCAGGGAGACGAAAGGACACCACGTAATGATAAGCGAGCGAGCGCTCCAAGAAGACATAACAATCCTTTACATGTACGCACCCAGGAACAGAGCATCGGACTTCAGTGAGACAAAACCCAGTAGAACTGTGAGGAGAAGCAGGTGAGTTCACTAACGTAGTAGGGAACCTCAGCACCCTTCTTTCAGAAACGGACGTATCCAGCAGGCAGAAAATCGGTACGGACGTAATGGAACTCGACACAACCATCAGTCAACTGGATATAATTGACATCTACAGATGACTTCATCTAACAGCAAAGTACACCCGCCCCGCCCCCCACCCCTCCCCTTCCCCCGAAGCTCATACAGAGCACTCACCAAAACAGATTGCGCTCTGGACCATAACGCTTTAACAAATTTGAAACAATAGAAATCCTACAGTGTCTGCTTAGACCACATTGAAATTAAACGAGGACTCAATAACAGAAAGATAACCAGAAAATCCCCAAATATGTGGAGATTACCCAATACACTTCTAAATAATACGTGGGTCAAAGAAGATCTCTTACAAATTTTTAAATATTAAATGAAAATTAAACACAGCTTATGAAGATTGGTGGGGTACAGCAAAAGCAGTGCTTAGAAATCTGTGGCACTGAATGCATATACTAAAAAAGAAGATTGATCTAAAATGAGTAATCTAATGGGGCGCCTGGGTGGCTTGGTCAGGTAAGCATCCAGCTTCAGCTCAGGTCATGATCTTCTGGTCCGTGGGTTCAAGTCCGTGCTCTCAGCACAGAGCCTGGAACCTGCTTCGGATTCTGTATCTCCCTCTCTCTGCCCCTCCCCAACTTGTGCTCTGTCTCTCTCCCTCTCAAAAACAAACAAACACACAAAAAATTGTTAAATTAGTAATCTAAGTTACCACCTTAGGAACCTTGGGGGGAAAGGAAGAGCAATTCAGTCCAAAGTCAGCAGAAGAAAGAATAAGAATTAAAGCAGTAATTGGTGAAATTTCAGTAGAGAAAAAGTAATGACTCCAAAAGCTGGTTCTTTGAAAAGATCAGTGAGATCGGTAAGTCAGGCTAGCTAAAAAAGGGGGTAGACACAAATTCCTACTATCAGAAAAGAAAGTGGGAGCTGAACTACAGATCCCACGGAGGTTCAAAGGGTAATACAGAAATACTGTGAACAATTTTGTGCCCTCAAAGGTGATAATCTAGATGAAATGGACCAATTCCGTGAAAGACACAAACTGTCAAAACTCACAAGAATGTGATGATCTGAACAGGCCTAGATCTCTTGAAGAAATTAAGTCAATAGTAGCCTTCCAAAACAGAAAGTACCAGGCCTCTAGGACTTTACTGGTAAATTCTACCAGACATTTAAAGAAGAAATTATTCTAATTCTTTACAGTCCCTTCAGTCTCTTTCAGCAGGTAGAAGCACAGGGAATACTTCCTGACTCGTCTGTGAGGCCGGTGCTACCTTAATATCAAAGCCGGATCACAAGGAGACTCTAGACCAATATCTTCCATGAGCATAGATGTAAAAATTCTCGACAAAGTATTAGCAAATTAAATAAAAAAATGTATAGGAAGAATTCTGTACCACAACTGAGTACACTTTATTCTAGGTAAACAAAGCTGGTGGTTCCACATTAGAAAATCCATTATTGTAATCTAGCACATCAACAGCTTAAAAAGGAAAAATTATATGATTGTATCAATAAATGCAGTAAAAGCATCTGAAAGGATCCAAAACTCTTTCATGATCAACAAAACAGAACAACTCCCAGTAAACTTGGAATAGAGGGGAACTTCCTCAGCGTGGTACGTGGGGAGGAAGGCCCGCAGCCAGCATCGTACTTGATGATGAGAGACGTGCTGCTTTCCTGCCAAGATCACGGGCAGGGCGATGATACGCCCCCTCTCGCCGCCCCTTCTCAACACCATCCTGGGTGTTCTTGCCAGTGCGGCGAGACAGGAAAAGGAGACGAAAGGGGCACAGTTGGGAAGAGAGACCTAAAACTGTTTCTGTTTACAGATGACATCATTCAGCTAGAAAATCCAAAATAGTCGACAGAAAAAGTAACATTTGATAGACTTAATAAGTGATTGTAGCAAGGTTGCAGGATACAAGGTGAGGATAAGTCTGTTGCTTTCCTGTACACGAACAATGAGCAAGGAGAATCTGAAATGAAGAACACAACATCATTTACATCAGTTCCCCAAAAAGACAAAATATTTATTAGTATAAACCTAACATCTGTAGGGTCTGTAGGAGGAAAACCACAACATTCTGAGGAACAAATCAAAGGAGAAATAAAGAAATGGAGAGATATTCCATATTTGTAGGTATGAAGACTCAATATTGTCAAGATGTCCATTTTTTCCACCTTGATCTATGGATTTAGTGCAATCCCAGTCAGAATCTCGGCCAGTTACTTTATGGTTACTGACAGACTGATTCTCATGTGTGACAGTCAGAAGACCCAGAATAGCCAGCACCACATTAAAGGAGAAGAAGCAAGCTTGGCGACGGACCGTGCCCGACTTGGAGACTTAGTGAAAGTACCAGTGATCGGGAGACCCTGGGTGCTGGGGAGAAACAGACGAACAGACCAGTGGGACAGAAGAGAGAGCCCAGAACTAGACCCACATACATAGAGTCACGTGGTCTTCGGCAACGGAACAGTGGTAGCAGCGTCGGCATGTGCTCGAACAGTTGCACCTCCAAGTGCAAAGTGATGAATGTAGATCACACCTTACGTGCATCGCAAGCATCAACTCGAAATGAATAATAGACCTCCAAGTAAAATGCAAAGCTATGAAACTTCTAGAAGCGAAAACCTAGATGGCCTTGGGTGTGGTGATTGATGCCTTTTTAGATACAATGCCAACAAATAGATAAAACATCCAGAAAAGAAATAATTGATAAACTGAACTTTATTAGAATTAAAAAGTTCTGCTCAATGAAAGACAACATCAGGAGCTTTAAAAGATGAGCCAGACTGGGAGAAGATATTTGCAAAAGATGCATCTGATTCATAGAACTCAACTGTCAGAAAGTTGAAAACTTACAGCCAAGCAAAAACCTGCATTAGGACGTTTGTAGCAGCTTCATTCTTAGTTGCTAAATCTTAGAGGCCGCTGAGATGTCCTTCCTTAGGTGAACGGGTAAACTGCTGCATCCAGACAGCGGAATGTTTTCCAGCACTAGGAAGGGATGAACTGCGAAGCCACGAAAGATGTGGAGGAAGTGTAAATGCATTTACCAAGTGAAAGGAGCCAGGACGAAAAGGCTGCGTACTTGTATGAGTCCAGCTATGTGACAATCTGGGAAATAGCACAACTGTGGAGACAGTAAACAGCTAAGTGGCAGCCGGGGGTGAGGGAGATGACGAGGCAGAACGTGGAGGATTTTAGGGCGCTGGAAATACTCCATGTGATATTATAAGATGGAGATCTATCACTATACATCTGTTCACATCTCTGGAATGTCCCACGCCAAGAGTGAAGCCCAAGGTAAAATACGGATTTGGGATGATTACGATGTGTAAAATGTGGGTTAATTGTTGGTTAAAAAAACAACCCACTGCTATCCTAGTGGGTGCTGACGACGGGAGGGGGTGATGCATGTAGAGGGTGAGGGTCCACCTCACCTGTGCCTGCTGGTTCGTTTGATGTGAGCATGAAGCTGCTCTGAAAAAAATAGTCCTAGAAGTGTACTGGGGGGATGTCTGGAGGACGTGAACACACATTTTTCCTATACAAATACCGGATGACTTGTGTTTGGGTTTTACCTTGAGCCCCTCAAGAAGCAGTGTCCCTGGCAGAGTACCTTCTCCCTGGGACACCTGTGTCCGGGGCTCTTGCTGCTCTTGTAGATTATCCAGAGTTTGGGGCCCAGGCTACCCCCCCCTTCCCTCCTCTTCTCCTAGCTCCGAGGCCTCGTCTGCCTCGGGTTCTTCACCTTCACTGTTGATGTTAGACCTTTGCCAGGTGCTTCCGCTCTGCCCTGGGCTTTCTCCTCTCACACCCAAAGTTCAGTCTGATTTGGGACATAAGAAAACAACTTCTTCCTTGATTTCTTCATAGCTGGTTATTTGCAATTTAGAATTAGACATAATTGGTAGTGAAAATATTCCAAAAAGAAGCTTTAAAGACCTCGGTGTTATTTGTGACCCATGGAGGTCAGTTAGTGAGAATGCCCGGGGAGCCCCGAGACAGGGCTCCTGCGCGGACTGCGTTGAGTCTCCTGCTTGAACACGGCGAGGCGGTTGGGGGGAGCGGTTGGACCCTGGCAGACTTGCTCGAGTACCGTTCAGTCTGGAAACCCACTTTCTGGCCGACCCCCGTGGGTCCCCGCCACACCTGTAAGGCTCTCTTGTTGCTGTAGAGCCAGAGCAGGGGGGCCGGGAATGCCCATGTGGCCCCTTCCACTGGGCTGGCCTATGGCTGCTGTGGTGCACTTGACCGGGTCGAGTCCTCCTTTCGTCCTCACGGTCACGGTTTTCTGGGCTGAGCGGAGTGGAGAAACTTGCCTAAAGACACACACTTGTCAGGAGACGGGTCAGAGTGTAAACCCCATCTGTCCAACCTCAGGAGTACAGGTAATCCGTTCTGTCTCGGGGGTGGTCGTTCTTAGCGTAGTCCTGTCTGGTATCTTTGAGGTACGTTGACTGACCCCGTAAAGCCATGCGGGTGCCAGCAGCGGTCAGCAGGTGGGCGGGCAGCTGGGGGCCTCCCGAACAAGGCTGGCTGTCATCTGCGTGGCGTGTGACACGAACATGAGCGAGAAGCAGGGTGCTTGTTACTGACAGTCGGGAATTCCTGTGCGTGTCCGGCTCGTCTACACCTGCCGACTCAGGTTTTGTCCTGGATGGAGTTCTGAGCCTCTGGCTCGGCCCCCCCCCCCCCCCCCCGCCTTCTCGTTCTGACAGGATGATAGATACATCAGTGATGGGCTCTTCTGTGAGGGCGGAGAGGTGGGTCCTGGGCCGCCTCGGACGGCCACAGTTGGGATTTGAGGATTCTTTCGTTTCAGTGACGTGTTTAAAGAGCAGCTTGAGGTTGGGCTATCTTACAGTTGGCTGTTCTCATTTTTCATGTTTCCATTTTCTTGTTTCACTTTCAGAGGCAGTGTTCTTTCAGGGTCTCAGGAAAAATCTTGATTTGTCCCTTGTACCAAGAGCATTAGTATGATATGTAAGAAGTAGGTTCTGTTTTTTACATTATTTCAAGGTATTATGCAGTTAATGGTTCTTATTAGAGATTACCTCAGTGCTCTGAAAGAAATAACTCTTTGGAAAACTTTAGTTTTAAAAATGCCTTTCAGGGGCGCCTGGGTGGCTCAGTGAAGTGTCCAAGCCTTGATTTTGGCTCAGGTCGTGATCTCATGGCTGGCGAGATCGAGCCCCGCGTCGGGCTCTGCACTGACCACACAGAGCCCCCCCCCCCCGCCCTCCTCTGTTAGTATGTTGCACTCGTGCTTGCTCTCAAATCACATCAAAACAATAATTTAAGAAAAAACCACGCCGCGCACTCTGTGTGCGTGTGTGTAAAGTTGTAGTTTCATACCAAAAACTCCTTGGAAAATCTTTTCTGCGATACTTTAGAATGTATTGGGCATTAACTCACAGGCGTTATGTTAAATTCTTTAAATAGTTCGTTTAATCCAGACAGTTTTTGCTTCACAATATGGGTTTGGGGAAAGGACCTGACTTTCCCTAGCATGTGACTTGACTTTGGCATTCGTATGGGGAAACCTATAAAAGGCCCCTTGTGAATATTTGCTGTTTAAATTGACCGAGTGACAGTGAGGAGCGAGTAAGGAGAGAAGAGCGAGCTGCGGACAGGCGGAGGAGGTGGGGGGCATTGGCCAGCTCCGAGGACCTGGGAGAGCCCGAGGAGCTCTGCCTCGGCAGCTCCTGGTGCCACCTTGTGGGTGGATCTGGAAGGGACCAGGCAGACCCCACCAGCTTCCACCAGGGTGCCTTGCATAGCCCCACATTTCCACGGAACACTGAAGTAAAACTGCAGGTCGGATATCAGAGCTCTGGCTAGGAGCCAGTAGATCTGATTATGTCTTGTCCGTCAGCAGCTCCTGACCCCCTTCCTCCACACCAGCCCAAGTCCCTGTGCTCGTCTCCATGGCGACGCGTGGGCCAGGCCGCTGTCCTCTCTCACCTGGACTGCGGAGGCCTCCTCACTGGTCTCCTGGCCTCTGCCGTCACCTTCCCACCGTCCATTCCCCACCGGGATCTATTTAAAAGATAAAGGGGATCCATTCAAAGAGGTCTATTTAAAAAATAAAAACTAGAGGGGGCTCCTGGGTGGCTCAGTCGGTTGGGCAGCTGACTTCAGCTCAGGTCATGATCTCACATTTCGTGAGTTCGAGCCCTGACAGCTCAGTTCTTCGAACTGTGTGTCCTTCTCTCTCTCTCTGCCCCTCCCCTGCTCTAAGTCTGTCTTTCAAAAATAAACATTAAAATTTTTTAAAAATACAAATCAGATCCTATCATTTCCTTGTATAAAACTCTCTGGTGCTATTTTATGAAATTTAGGATAAAACCCAAGTTTCTTGTCGAGGCTTAGAAAGCGCTGCATCTTCTGGCTCCTGCCTAGCCATGACCTCCTTTCCTCCCTCTTCCCCATCCTTTCCTCGAATGCTCCCCATTCCCACCATGGGTCCCGTGCACCCCGTTTCCTCTGTCTGGCGCTCCTTCCTCTGTTCCTTGAATGGCTGGCTCCTTATCATGCAGGTCTCCTCCGCCACATTGCCGCCGCGGAGAGGCCTTCCTGGATTCTGATTGAGAATAGCATCCCCGTTCCTGTCCATCACCTCTCCCCTGTTGGGGTGGAGACACTGTCTTGTTCTCAGTTGGGTGTTGTCAAATGCCTAGGAAACCACAGGTGAATGCTGATTTCCGGGTTCTTGGTCTTATTTTTCTAGATCTAGGCCAGGGTCAGGTGATCTTAGGCCTTTCCCAGTGGAGCATGAAAAGACCACAGGAATTCAGTCCCTGTGCGTTGGGACTTGTTCTCCCCATTGTCACTTCCCAACTGTGGAACCACACTGCTCTGAGCTTCCGTTTCTTTATCAACGAAATGGAGTTAATGAGCTTACCTTACTCTTAGAGTAAGGACTAAATTGGAATTAAACAGGATTCAAAGCAGAGTACTGAGCACATCATAGGTGCCTTCTGTCTCTATTGAAGTTGGACCATGTTGCTGTTGCGTACATTTCCCCTTCTCCTGCTCAAGGCCGGGGACCGGCGCTTCTTTGCACTCCTGGCATCTGGCTCTCTGCTGGGCGTAAAGCCGAGTAGGAGGTGGTGCTCAGATGTCTGCTTTACTTTTGACTCTTCTCACCCAAGACGCTTCTCACACGAGTCTCCTGACTCGCGTATAGGTTGTGTTCTTTTGACCAAGTTACCGCTCTGCCCAGAGAAAGACCGACAAGAGGGCCCATCAAAGTACAGGGAAAACCTGAAGGTTCAGGATGGCTCAGGCCACAATCTGTTTTTTGCCTGTACTGTAGTTCCTAGGTTTGTATACAGTTAATATAAGTTGATCTCAGCGTTAACTTTGTTTCTAATAAAGGGGATGTAGGTAAAAGGTAGATCACATGATTCTTTTGTGGTTTCCTAGTGTTCAGGCTTTCATAAAAATTCTTCCTTCCTTGATGTTCCCTTATGAAATAAAGTATAAATGAAAATACTCTGAAGACGGGAAGTGCTGTGTTACATACACATGTGTGTGTAGAAACTAGTATGACTGATTTCTAGATAAATGATTGATTCAGAACGATTAACTGATGAGTAAACATTCATTCAGAAAGATTTCTTAAATGCCTACCATGGGCCAGGGACTATTTTGGGTATTGGAAATACAGCCATGAATAAAGCAGCTGAATCTCTGTTTTCATAGATAGAACTTAGATTTTAGTGGGAGATAGACAATAAAGAAGATAAATAGTAAAATATGGAGTTTTGCAAATGATGATTCTGAGCTACAGAGAAAAAAACAAAGCAGGCCAGGGATAGGGAGGGTTGGGGGAGCAGAGATTTTAGGCGGGCTAGTGTTCTAGATCTCTCTTCTTTCCCCACCCCCACCCTAGGTCCAGACTCCTAACCCAGATGACCTTATGCTGTCTCTTTCTGTTTTTTATTTTTTAATTTTTTAAATGTTTGTTTATATTTGAGAGAGACAGAGCGTGAGCAGGGGAGGGGCAGAGAGAGAGAGAGGGAGTCATAGAATCTGAACTAGGCTCCAGGCACAGAGCCGATGCGGGGCTCAAACTGCGAGATCATGACCTGAACCACCCAGGTGGCCCTTGCTGTCACTTGTGAATGTTGGGGCAGTTAAGCAACCAGAAGAAATCTGATAGGTCGATTGTCAAAATTTCTAATCATGTATTTCATGTTTCTGTCGGCCACATTTACAAATACTACTTTATTAAAATACAAATAGACTTTTTACAACCTCCCTTTAACAATAAATATTAATAAATACCTAAATGTTTACAAATCGAGAAGACTAAACAACTTGTATGATTACCAATAGCAGCCAGTGAACATACTGTTGTTTCTATGTTGTCTAAAATTAACATTTGCTGTTGAAGCTGGAAGATTCAGTCAAAGCTGTGATATTAAATGACTATTCCCTTTTAAAATATTAACATGCCCCATAAATTATTATTAAAAGGGTTGCGACTCTGAAGCCCGAGGTCAGTTTGCTTCTGATTTTCACCCATGAGGAAGGGGAGAGTAGAAGAACTCTCTAGTTCTGACCCCCTTCCTAGAGCGGCTGGGAAGTTGTTTACTCGTTACGGGCCCACTGCTGACGTCCACTCGCTGAGTGATGTCATCACATTTCCTGGTGGTGGTTATTTTGGGGGGGGTGGTGGGAAGTAGTTGTCCGGCTCTGCTGGGACACTGCTCGGCAGAGGTCCTGAGAGCCGGATACACCCCGTAGACAGGATGCAAGGTTCAAATGCGATCGAGTTAAGTAAATAAAGTAAGTGCTCTGTGGTCAAATAGAACTGCCGGAACACTAATGCTTCCAAACGATACCGATCTTTTAAAAATCTATTACTTCTTTTATTTCTTAAAATTAATGCAGTGGTGTTATTTTTGTAAGTTGAGATCATAAAATCATACGTCCTTTGTCCGTGACAGTTATTTCGTAGCCCACTTTTGGTGTGGACCGTGTGCTCAAAGTTGGTTTCCTGGGAAAATGGCCCTGAGCCGTTGACACTTTTTATCTTGTCCCTCAGCTTGTGACCAACACTAGATGCACGGACACGTGTGCTTTTTTAAACATGCTAATCACTAACATTTTTAGATTTTATGAATGTCTACCATTAACTTACTTTTTCTCCTCCTGGTTTCCTTAAGTTTATATTGTTGACTTTCTCAAACTTAGTGACCTGAAAGCTTGGTGTATTTACTTCATTCTTGTTTCAGGACAAAAGAATTTAAGGGTATGAATCTTGCCTCTGAGTAAAATGTAGCCGTATCCTGTAGGTTTCATTACGTGATGTTCTCATTTTTATTATTTCCAGGTACTCTGTAGGTGTAGTTTGCATTTCTCTCTCTGACCCAGCAGTTACAAGTTAACGTTTAAACATTTTTCAGGGCAGGGGTATTTGTTGATTTTGTTTAAAGTCAATGTTTTTAATTCCGGTTTGCTTGCATTATGGTTGGAGAATAAAAACTGCATCATTTTTACTTCTGGGAATATGTTTCAAGGTTTTCTCTGTGACCTAGAATATCACATGGTTTTACGCTATTCATAAATATTTTCTTTCTCTCTTTTCAGACTTCTGCTTTTATCTACTTGATCCTTCATAGCCAGTTTCATAAGTGTCCTCTCAGAGGCTACAGCTCTTGATTCAGGTCAGGGACACAAGTGCTGCCTGGCTACTTCTTTACCTTGGCGGGGGTGGGTGTCTGCTTTCTCCTGTGAAATCGCCCCCCATCCTGTAGAACGTTAGTGATTTTCCTTCCCTTGCTTTTTCCTGCCATTTTCTTCCTCCTCGTGTTCTCCAGGCAGTAGGTCTGTATCATTCCTTGTTTGTTTCCTCCCTCCCTCTGTCCTTCCTTCCTTCCTTCCTTCCTTCTTTCCTTCCAACTTCGTAAAAACCAACAAGAAACTCATTGTTCAGATTGGTCTCTTGCGGTGCCTCTTGCGTCCCTTCCCAGTGCACTGTGGGAGTTGGAGGATCTGGACCAGCCCTCTCTTTCAGGACTCTTCTGGCCCTCTGGGATCACGTTGTGAGACGTCTGGCTGAGGTGCCCAGCGGTGCCCCTCAGTGGGAGGCAGGCCTGCAGGAGGGTCGGCCGTGCCCTGGGAGGGCCGCCCGCCTGCTCACAGAAGCCTCCTCCGTCTTAGTCTGCAGCGATGGCGGCCCTCATTGTTCTTAGGCCTTCTGAGAGGTGAACTTACTATAAAGCAAATCAGACACTAAGCTGGCGTCCCGTGACTGGGAGACATCAGCTGCTAGCAGTGAAAAATAAACCTAGAGCCCTCCGCCTCCCCCCCCCCCACTAAGCAGGCTTTGTTCCGTGTTTGCTGTAGGACCTGAGGGGAGAGGCTGGTGCTGGGCAGTCAGGAAACACCTCGTGGGACGGCTCCTACAACTAGGTCTTCTGCTGCAGAATTTATTTCGCTCTGGAATCATCCCACCACCCAGAGGCCTGGGGATCCCCCGATACATACAGTGTTTCTAGAAATGTGTATCCTGGGGGTAGCAAGGCAGTGCCAGCGACCATCGCTTGGGGCCATATTTCAGGCCCATGTTCTTCCTCCCTTGGGCTCCGTCATGCAGTGCACAGACTGCCCAAACGTTCCAGGGACCCTGGGTTTGCAGCGAAACCCCAGCTGCCACTTGCTGACGGTGTGGCCTTAAACAAGTACTTGGAACCTCAGTTTTCGAGCTGGAAACCTCACTGGGTTACTGGGAAGATTCAGCGAGATGACTTCTGTTCGGCTCGTAGCTTAACCCCCGGGATCCACTACGCCCTCGTGGGCACTGTGATTGTTGTTACGCGTTGGGGTTTGGTTGTGACATTTACCTTTGTGCCCTTTTGTGCTAAGTTCTCAAATAGCAATTACTGATGAATACTCTGCTTCCTGTAAAATGAAAGTGTCGACTACTTCTCAGCCGGGTTTCCTTGGCTCTGATGTCGCATGGTTCTGACTGCCGATTTCACTTTCTGTGTGTCGTTTTAGATGTGAGATTTCATTGCCCATCAGGGGAAAGATAGAAGGAATCAATGTTCGTTCAGTGTCTAATTTCCCAGGGTGGGGGGGGGGCGGCTCTTTACATTGTAAACTCTTTTCATCTTTGTAACAAATGAGAAGTTAAGGCTGAGGAAGTTTGTGTAAATCACTTTGAATCCCAGGCAGCTAGGAAAAGGGCCAGGATCAGATTCCCGTTACCTCTCCCTCCGCACTCCACCTTTCCTGGGCTTTGTACGCAGGTCCCTAGGAATCTGTGTAATAACAGTTAAATTTATGAAATTTTTTCTTGAAATTTTGCTTTCATTGTGGCACTGATGAGAGAAATTTTAAAGCGAGCTTATCTTTAGGAAAGAATTTTTTTTTAAACAAGTCTTTTTCTTACAGGTCGCAGTAGCTGACGTGCAGTTTGGCCCCATGAGATTTCATCCAGATCAACTCCAGGTAGTAAGAAACGGTGCTGTGATCTTCACATGTTGCTTTTCTGCAAAGGGGGGGGGGGCGAGGGCCTAACATTGAAAACAGTTTCCTGTTTTAGATAATAGTACTGGACCAACGCGAAGTTTCCTAAACCTGATCCTAGTACTCTAGTTGCAGAATCACACCTGGAGGCACAGATGTCTGTGACCTGCTTGGGAAGGGTCAGCAGTCAAAGAATGTGCATAACTGTGGGGGTGGAGGGCAAAGGGGGCAAACATTAACAACCCACGAGAACAGGAGAAGCGACGCTAATGGTGGTTGCGTTCAAGGCTTTTCGACAGGCTTGGAATTTTCCAGTATAAGAGAAGCAGAAGCTTGGTCTTCTCTGTGTTGCTGAATCAGCTCTATCAGAAAGTATCTATTAATTATCAAACACAAAATATTAGACAAAAGAGCCAGTTGAAATTGATCTCCAGAGTTACTGGATGCTTTTTGCACACAACCCGTGTTCACTGTTGCATTTTTCAAACCTGTGCAAAGCCACGGGCAGGAGTGTGCTCTCAGTTCTTTGCATTAGTGGTATTTGTGCACTTGGGCAAACTTCGAGGAGCTAAGCCCTGGGGGCAGGGTCTCTGTCAGCCTTGTCGTGACCTTCTCCCAGCTGCCCCCCTCCACCTCACCGCTGTCGCCCTCATGACCTGGGTGGGTCTGAAGGGATGCAGCAGTGTGCTTCCGCACCAGACCCGGGGTGGGGACGGGCCCTGGCAGGACGGGGTGGGGGGCACGCAGTGGGCACGGGGACCGCAAGCCACTGTCCTGGGCGGAGGCTCAGTGCTGTTGCATCTGGTGCTGTTCCTGCGGCACTTAACTGCCAGTCTGTCCTTTGCTATTGATCACAACTTGATTACATTTTTTATTGAGATGGAGTTGACCTATGATGTTACACTAGTTCAGGTGCACGACAGACTGAGTGGGCGTTTGCATCCATTCAGAAGTGGTCAGCACTGCACCACGTGTCCCCATTTAGTGTTGTTCTAGACGATTAACTGTCTTCCCCGTGTGGCCATCGCATCCCCAGGTCTCCGTGTTTGATGACTGGAAGCTTTACTTTTAATCCCTTTCTCCCGAGACAGATGTCATACGATTTCACTTATGTGTGGAATCTGAAAAACAAAACAAAACAAAACAAACCACCACCACCACCAACGAAAAGCAGAAGCGGACTTCTAGAGAACAACCTGGTGGTTTTCAGGGAGAAGGGAGGCTGAGGGATTACCTGGCTGGCTGTGCGGTGTTATATTTTGGGCTACTTGAAATCTCTCATCTTCAAAGTAATTTATCTTATTTTATTTTATTATTATTTTTTTTTATAATGTTTTATTTATTTTTGAGAGAGAGAGACAGCATGAGCAGGGGAGGGTCAGAGAGAGAGGGAGACACAGAATTGGAAGCAGGCTCCAGGCTCCGAGCTGTCAGCACAGAGCCCAATGCGGGGCTTGAACCCACAAACCGTGAGATCATGACCTGAGCTGAAGTCAGATGCTTAACTGACTGAGCCATCCAGGCACCCCGTAATTTTTTTTTTAATTTGGAGGAATTACATAAACCCTTGAGTCAAAAAAATTTAAATACATGATTTAAAGCTTTGGGGCACCTGGGTGGCTCAGTCGGTTAAGCGACCGACTTGGGCTCAGATCTCACAGTCCGTGGGCTCGAGCCCCACTTTGGGCTCTGTGCTGACAGCTCGGAGCCTGGAGCCTGCTTCCGATTCTGTGTCACCTTCTCTCTCTCTGCTCCTCCCCTGCTCACTCTCTGTCGGTCTCTCTCTAAATAAAATAGAAAGACATTAAAAAAAAAATTTAAAGTTTTAAATATCTAAAAGTTTGACTGAAATACTAGTTTTTGTCATCTAAGGACTTGTCTAGTTAATTTACTGTTAAGTATTTGTGTTTTCATTGAAGTAGTTTCAAGATAAAATGCTTAATCAGGTGTTTGTTGAATTCTGCCAGTTGGCTTGTTAGCAAAAGAATAAGTGTAGGGCCCATGTTGAGCTTCCAGATGAACACAGATCAAATAGCACGAGTTTCGGGGAGCCAAATGAGAAGGCCCCCGAGTTACCTGGAGGAAGATTTCTATCAACAGAGTCTGTTCGCATCTGTGTGCTTGCCATCCAAACCCTGGGAGTCTTCTGTGGCGTGTTAAGAAATGACAGTTCTAACAACGTGTTTTTTTTTTTTTTAAAAAGTGTTCGCGCTTTTTTGATTCAGGTACTTTTAGTGTTTACCAAAGAAGATAACCAGTGTAATGGATTCTGCAGGGCGTGTGAAAAAGCAGGGTTTAAGTGCACAGTTACCAAGGAGGCTCAGGCTGTCCTCGCCTGTTTCCTGGACAAACATCACGACATCATCATCATAGACCACAGAAACCCCCGACAGCTGGACGCAGAGGCGCTGTGCAGGTAAGCCTGGGACTCAGCCCAAGTAGCCCCCGGCACGGGTGACAGCGGCACAGTAAGAAACACGCCAGATTGAATTCATGGTCTTTCAGGCTGCCTTCCACACGTGTAAAATAAGACCTCAGGACACCATTGTTTCTGGGACTGATCTTCTCTGTTTTGTTTCGTTTTACCTTGCTTTGCTTAAAACAGTTATGTAAAAAAAAAAAAAAAAAAGGAATGAAAACCATCCAAGGTTAAAATGAAACCCAGTCTGCAGTTACCCACAACCATCACCTGCACGTTACTCCAACAGGAGCCAGTAAAATGTTCAGGTGTTTGTAAAGTTGTAAAAACTGGGAAAACTGTCTTCTAATGTCAGGTGGACGCGGCTCGCTCATAATGCGTGCAGACTCTCGAAGCACGCGAACGGGATTGCTGTAAATAGGAGGTTTCGGGGAAGCCCAGACCGTTGCGTGTGCAGGGCTCTGGACACCCTCCACCTCCAGCCTCTGCTGGGGGGTCGGGGCTCCCCCGGGGAGCGCTATCCTTCCTGGCGAGCCCACCTGAGCCCCCCTCTTCAGACTCCCAGCGTTCTCTGGATGGAGCCTGGCCCCTCCCTGCCATCACTGGCCCCTCCCCAGGTGCCGGCCCCGCCCACGGTGCCTCCTCTGAGTGTCCCCCCCCACCCCCCCCACCCCCAGGCAGTCCGGCTTGGAAGCAGGGCTCCAGAACTGCCCAGTCGCGCCGGGTCTGGGCGGACCAGTGAAGCCGTCTTCCCCGTGCCGTCCCGGGAGCACAGGCCCGTCAGTGCACCCGCCGAGCGCGTTCCTTTCCTGGCGCTTGTGTCCAGCCCCGGCCAGCAGCCTGAGGCTCAGGCTGCTCTTGCTGGCTGCGTTCTACCCCATCGTCTCCGTCTTGTTGCCTGAGTGTGTGTGTGTGGGGTCGGGGTCGGGAGGAACTTGTGCCACATTTAGTGAATTTTCTCAGAGGCACGAGCAGGCCTGGGTTTATTTCCCTGAGTCACTTCCATCTCGGGTCTGGCCCTACCTGCTTTCTCTCCCTTAAGATCACCCGTCCCCGGGAGCCTGCCCACTGCGGAGTGTTCCTTCAGGGAGCCTTTCCAGGCTGGCCCTCCTGGACCTGCTCACTCGCGTTCTCGCCCGCTGCTGACGTGCACGGCTCGCGAGACCTGAGCCCTGGCAGAGCCCCTTCCCTCCCTCCTGCTTGTGGGGCGCCTGATCAGCACTGCCCGTGAATGGTCTTTCATCAGTTGCCGACTTGTCTAAACACCTGGCCTTCCTCGGTGTCTCTCTACTGGGGAAATTGGAAACTGTCTACACCCCTTATCAGATGCTTTGCTGAAGGCCACACAGTCTGTGTCTGTGATATTTCCAAATCCGCCAGTCGAGGAACCCTGCTTTGCAGGTCTTCTCGTTCTGGGCACGATCTCTGGTACGAGAGCTGCGTAGGCAAGTGAGGAGCTGATGTTGTGGTTTGCCCGGCGAGCGGGTGGTCTGGGTACCGGCTCAGAAGTGGCCACAGGCGATGAATGCGAAGTGCAGCAGGGGCCTGAGCCATGGCGAGCTTCACGGAGTCCTGAAGGAGAGCAGGAGTTTCGAAAGGAAGAAAGGCGGGAAATAGAACTACCCTGTGACCCAGCAATCGCACTATGAGCTCTTTATCCAAAGGCTACAGACATGCTGACTCAGAGGGGCACGTGCACCCCAGCGTTCACAGCAGCGCTATCAGCAATAGGCAAAGTATGGAAAGAGCCCACGTGTCCATCGACTGACAAGCGGATGGAGACACACAATGGAATATTACTTGGTGATCAAAAAGAATGAAATCTTGCCATTTGCAACAACGTGGACGGAGCTAGCGTGTATTATGCTACGTGAAATCAGAGAAAGAAGAAAGACAGGTATCAGATTTTACTTATATGTGGAATTTAAAAAACACAACAGATAAACACAGGGAAAGGGAAGGAAAACTAATAAAAACAGAGAGGGGCATACCATGAGAGGCTCTTAAATACAGAGGACAGCCGGGGAGGGGTGCTAGGGGGAGGTGGGTGGGGTGGGCACTAAGGAGCGCACTTGCTGGGAGGAACACTGGGTGTTGTATGGAAGTGAAGAATTGCTGGGTTCTACCCCTGAAGCCAGTACTACCTGCTATGTTAACGAACTTGAATTTAAACTAAAATAAAAGCCCAGGCCTGCCAGGGGGAGGGAGCAGCACGTGTAGGAAGAGGCGGGTGTACAGGGCTTCTCTGCTCCGAGTTCGATGGTGGCTGGGTCGGGCAGGTGTGGGACGTGGCTCTGGCTGAGGCTGGAGCAACTGATGGGAGCCCATCATGAGGGCCTTGGTGCTGAGCCAGAGGCGTGAACTTCACCCTCCAGGCGGTGGAGACGCTGCCGCGGTCTGGGCAGGGGAACGTTGAGCGCAGGTGGGAGATCGCGGGCTGCCGGCTGGAGAACCGCCTAGAAGGAAGGGCAGAAGGCGTCGAGGCACGTCGACCAGTCGTGAGGCTGTTGGAGGCGTTTTGTGTGCACCTGACTTCAGTGCCTCCTCCCGGTGTCCTGTCCAGAAGCCCGTGAAGGGAACAGCTAAAAGCCGACCACCAGCGATGGGCTGATCGGTGGGTCAGAGCTGGGAGAGCAGAGGATGCAGGGATTGCCTGGTAGCCTGGTGCCACGGGACCCGACAAAGAAACTTCCAGAGGCCTGCCCCGGGGACGGCTGGTGCACACTCCAGCCTCTGAAGGTCAAGTGCCCCGTGGCCCTAAAGGAATGGCTGAGGGACGGCTCTGCTCCGGTGTGGGGGGCCACCACCGCTCTGGGCGTGACCGGCACCCTGCCTCCAGCCCCCCAGCCCCTGATGCCTCTTCCTTTGCTTTCTGCCTCCACTGGGAAACCCAAGACCTCGAGCTGAGGGGGTGGGCTGAGGGGTTGCACAGAGACGTGGGATTTTCTACCACGTTGTGAGGAGGGGCAGTGGCCTAAGGAGCGTGGACCGGCCTTCATGTATTGCGGCTTCACAACCACAAAGCACATCAGTTCTCACGTTTGGAGAGAGGACAGGCAAGAGCTAGCCAGGGGTCCCCCCCACGCCCACCCGGGCAGCCAACCCAGGCCTGCCTGCTGGCAGTGCCCTCGGAGCACTGTGCCGGCTCCCAGGGGGGCCGCTCATGCCAAGGGCCTGGCCAAGGGGTGCGGGGGACATTGCTGTGGCACTCTCCACTGCAGGCTCTCAGCCTGGGCTCGTGGCACTGCCGTTCAGGGACGAACGAACAGGGTAAAGAAGTGGCGGGGGGCAGGCGGGCTGTGCAAAGCTGCCAATAATGGACGGGGAAAGAATAGCCTTAGAGACTTAAGAAAATTACTCACCACGAGAAAGTTGCAGAACCTTTGAGAAGACACGTGCCTTGTGCTCTCAGAAGAAATGAAGAACGGTTTTGTGCACGGGGAGCAGGGCTCTGGAACGGAAGGGAGGATTTTACGAAGGGAGGTGAAGGAGCTAAAGCACTGCGTGGAAACCCAGCGCGCACTAGCAGAGTTAAATCCGTGTTGGGTGCAGGAGCAAGACTGAACTCGGAGGGCCGGACGCCTTTGCGCGATCTCCAGATTCACCCTGGACTGCGGCTCATTGTTAGCGTCACAAATGCTGTTTTCAGTCTGAAACTCCTTGCACGTGACAGAGGGAACAGTGGCGAAGCAGCAGTCACGGAGTTGTACTTTGCAAAATTTAACTCCTTGAAGGGCTTCGCTGTATTCTTACCGTGAGCCTCCGTCACGTGGCCTTTGTTTCCCAGAGTTGGGCGGAGACCACTATCAGATTTATCTGTGGTTGCCGTGTGTCTGGAGAGTGGTCGTTGTCCCCAGTACCCATGTCTACTCTTTCTTGATAACAGAAGGCCCAGCGTTTGGCTGGGCATATGGCTGCCTGGAAAATACGTGCATTCCTGAGCTTTTCCTGCAGCTAGCCAGCGGGAATGTCATGTGCGTCTTCTGGAAAGAATCCTTCAAGGGGGAGCACATGCCCTTCTTCCTGCTGTCGGGAACGTGGAGGTTATGGCTCGAGTGCAGCATCCGTCTCGGGTCACGAGGACGGAACCACAAATGGGTAATAATAGGGAAACACCAACGGAAGAGCCAGGTGTCCGGTGGTGCAGTGTGCCCCCCCTCCCCGGCCTTGGGCTACCTGCCTCTGCACGCCTTTTATGCGGGAGAAGCCACTGTTCTGGGGAGTTTTCTCTTAAGCATAATAGCCTGGTAAAAATCTAGCGATGCACCAGCCTCCCGGCGTGCTCACTCGGTCTTTCGGGAGCTCATGCCGTAGACTCACGCCCTCTCTTCTTCCTGAGTTCTTGAGCCGTGCCTCACCTGTGCCTGGGTGTCCGCGACGGTGGCAAGTCATTTCTTTCTTCATGTCCCTGGAGTCTCCAGTCGAGGGTGTTATTTTTCAACCCAGGTTCCTGATATTCCTGTTTTCTAATCAGTTCTTGCTCCCTGTGGGCCAGAAAAAGTCAAGCGTGCGTCCACCCTTTTATACAGTGCCAGACCTCCTGGGCAGGTGTCTGCTTGCTTCCAGATGAACACGGTCTTCCCTCCGCTTTGTCCTGAGCCCAGTGCCCACCCTGCTTCCCGTGTCCTGAGTAGGTTATCCAGAACTACTTCCTGAGTTTATCTGTACAGCTACCTGCTTGCTGTTTCTACCACTCAGATCTCTGTTCTCCCTCTAAAAAGATGAGGGCCAGTTTGAGACGGCCGACTGCGTACTTATATTTGCCTTTTCTTTCTTGGAATCTTTGTGACAAGACGGAGAAAGGAACACAAGTACAGTGTCCTGAGAAGTCACAGAAATCCCATTTGTGAGTGCCGTCTCTCCCTGAGTGAGATGAGTGTGAGGTCCGTAGTAGTCTGGTTCTGAGAGGTGAGCTGGCCTTGGCCCAGCCAGTGTCTGCTGCGCGAGCCGCTCCAGGGCTCCCTCTGCAGGAAGGTGAGCGCAGCTCTCCAGGCAGGGGGACCGGGGACAGGCAGCTGGGTGGCCGTCGCTGCGGGGACCCTTGCGATACAGCAGCCGCACAGCACCTGCTCTGGAGCGGACGGGCAGATGGAAGCCGGAGGGATCAGGTGGACACCGCTAAAAGCAGGAGTGTGGAGAGAGAAGAGTGAGCCACGCAGCCCACGAGAGAGACTGGCTCGTCCCTAGAGCTGCGTGTCCATCCCTGAGCCACTTCCGCACCCACACCCAGTCTGCCTCTGTCGCCGGGCTCAGCCTTCCTGACCTGAGTTCCGGGAGAGTATGAAGCCCCGGTCCCCCCACAGGGCTGCGCAAGGGGGACACGGTCACACGGTTCATTTATGGATCGTCTCTGGCCGCTTTCGTGCCACAGTGGCAGCGTGGGGTGGGTGTGACCGAGTCTGCCTCACATACTTGCCATCTGGCCCTTTGCAGAGGAAGTGTGCCAACCCGAGGTGTGCATTGTGTATGCCCAGTTAACGTCTCTGATGCGTCTGGAATGGCTAGTTGAACTGAGAAGGAGTCACCCAGGTGGTTTTCTGGGTCCTGTGACTCGGGGTGGTTCTGTTTCTCGAACCATCGGAACGAAGTGCTGCAGTAAGTTATGGCCGTCCTCCGTCCCATCCTGCCCACGTCCTCCGGGAGGCCGGTGCACTCATCCCGGGGCCGAGGGCTGGGGCCCCGTCCGGTGTGAATGTCTTCCTCCCAGCGCGGGGCCATGTCCCCTCTGCCTGTGGCATCACGGCTCCTCTCCGGCGTCCCACGGACCTCAGGGTAGGGGGAGCCCAGGGCTGGGGCACCTCCCAGGGCCTTCTCCCCTGCGCACGTTCGTTCCACCCTGTCTCATCTCCTGGCTGGCGGTGCTTTCCGGGGAGGCTGCTTCTGCAGGAGGGGTGTGCCTTGTGGGGAGCCTTCTACTCCGGGGGAGTTTCGGCGGAGCAGCGTCCCCCACTTCTCCTGATCAGTCCCCATTCTCCCCAGTCTCTTCTTTCTGACGGATTCAGAGATCCTGCATTTCCTATTTCTGAGTTTCTGCGGCTACCTCTCTTGCCCACGCTCTACCTAGGAACTCTCTGGAGCGCATCGGGAGCAGGTCTCTGGGCTTCGTCTCCACTGTACCCGCGGCTGCCAGCGTGTGGTAACACACGTGTACTCGCATGTCCCTTTGACGGCCAGAGACCGAGAACTCCTGTCCCATAAGCCCCAGGTAGGGAACGTCCTCCAGCTGAGGACACTCAGGTTGACAAAGGCCCGAGCGAGTAGCAGGCACACCGTCTCTGGCCAGCTGTTGTGTTTGTGCCCGTGAGCGTCAGCGTTACCTGTCCGCAGAGCGGGGCCTGTCTCCTCAAGGGAGGACCGAGTTGCCCAGAACTAAATCCAGAGGGTGACCTGCTCCCTCTCCTACCTCTTCCCAGCTTTAATTGTTCTACCGAAATTACGTGTATCTTTTAAAAAAATTGCTTTATGTTTATTTTAAATTTTGTTTTTATTTTTGTTTTTACAGGTCTATCAGGTCATCAAAACTGTCTGAAAACACAATTATCATCGGTGTGGTGCGCAGGTGAGCCCTCATCATGGTTGACGTTAAACTTCAGGCGTCCGCGTCATGCTTTTTCGTAGGGGCCTAGCAGCTTGCAGGCTGTGATGGGTGTCACTGTTTTAGTTTGGCCTTTTCTTCTTTCTTAACTTTCTTTACCTTGCCAGTTACCTCCCGTGGAGGGAGTTTCTGCGCTCATGCGAGGTTTTGTGATTTTGGACTGCAGTTCGCTTTAGAAATAGGCCACCCATGAGAAAGTTCCATTCCTAAAAGTATGATTGTTACCAGGACACCTCCTGGGGCTTTCTAACTCCCAAGTGTGTATGAAGATTTGATTCATACATAGATGGGAGAAATCTTCTATTTCAGCCTGAAATTGAAGGTAAGGAAAGAATAGAAATATGTTGGGAGAAGGGCAGTATTTAAGTTAAAATTTTTACATATCAAATAAATATGTGGTCACTCCTGCGTTCTGGTGGTCAGCGCGGGCTCCATATTTCAAGCATCACTGTATGCTGCCAGAAAGCGACCTATGAAACTGAAACAAAATTATTTTCAATTTTATACTTCTGATTGGTATATTAATCTAATTCATCTAAAAGTATCTGACATTATGTGATAGTCATAGTATTATGTAAATTAGTGAAGAAAGAGGTGAACTATGATTGATAAAAATGGTCTCTAAGCCTTGACTGTGTTCTCTTGAAGGCCGGACAGAGAGGAGTCCTCCGTGATGCCCCTCATCGCTGCCGGCTTCACAAGGGTGCGTACCACTTTGTTCTCCGTTCTTCTCGGCGGGCCATCGTTAGCCTGAGAGGTCGTTTCATCTCCGTTCAGAGCCCGCGAAAGTTTGAAATTCATTTGAAGAAAAAAATGTATTGTCCTTGTGCTGTTACAGTTCGTTAGCTTTAGAACTTGGCCATCTAATAATCTACAACACTTTACGTTTTTCTTCTCTCAAAATTATGTCTGGTCAAGTCACCTGACATCACACAGTCTCCCTGAATGACATTCCCATGAAACGTTACGCTGCAGGATGTGTGGTGCTAACCCCGGCACGTACAGGTGCAGCTCTACAGGCCGCTCAGGGACTCCGCAAGTGAGGCAGCCCGACACCGTCCCTCCCACCCCAGCCCTGCTCTGTGGTCTCTGCTAGGCCAAAGGCTTCTAAAGGCTTTGGTCAGCTGGTTGCCAGTGAGCACCGGCAGTCGTGATGGAGAGAACTAAACGTGAGGCTGATCCTGGGGCAGAAGTGTGGCCCCGTTTTATGTCCGTGAGGTAGTCGGGACCCCACGCCCAAGCCATGAATTTAGTTGTTGAGGTTCTGGATGTACACGGTACTCGTGAGCAAGAGCTAGCAGGGGGGAGGCGGCAGAAACGGGCCCCCACAGCCCGCAGACCCCAGAATTCTGAGACACGAAGTACTAGGCAGCTCCGCTTACCTGTAAGGAATAAAAGATAAGACCAGCTTGGAAATGTCTGCAAGGACTAGGAAACTATAAAAAGTGACCCAGCATGTTCTAAGCAAAACAAGTGAATTTTGAGAAATGAACACGTTTTAACTGAAAAAATTTTAAACTTCATGGGTCAGAAGAGTCTTAAAGCATGTAGCACAGAGATTCAATAATAGAAGAAAAGTTAGGGAAGTTAGGAGGATAGACTATGTAGTTTAGCATATATGCAAGTGGAGTTCAGAAGAATGGGAGAGGGAGTGGGGCAGAGGCAGTATTTACAGAGAATTTTCTAGAACTGATGAAAGATTATAGTCCATAGATTGAAAAATTCCAACAAATCCAAAGTAGAGTAAATAAAAAGAAGACACATCATAATGAAACAAAACAGATTTTTTTTTTTTAGAGAGACTGTGACCAGGGGAGAGGGGGAGGGGGAGAGAGAATCTTAAGCAGGCTCCACACTCCCCATGAAGCCCAACACGGGGTTTGAGCCTATGACCCTGGGCTCACGAGTTGAGCCAAAATCAAGAGTTGGACACTCAACCGACTGAGCCACCCAGGTGTCCCTGGAAAGAGACCTTAAAATCAGCCAGAAGAGAAAGATTTCCTTCAGAAGAATGACAACTATCAGCTAGCTTCTCTGCAGTGATAAATGGAAAACAGGAATAATATAAAATAATGAAACTATAGGAATAATCCTGTCAGTGTGTTTGTAAAGGAAAGTACCTGCTCACCTGGAGTGTTAACTGTGGCACAAAGAGCTTTCAAAAATGTGGTTGAAATTAAGACTCTGAGCAATATGAAGACAGAGTTTCCAACTAGCAGATCCTTAAAAGAAAATCCTGAAGGGTGTGCTTCAAGCGGAGGTAAGGCGAACCCCGGGCGGACGCCTTGCATTGCAAGGCGTGAGCGGCAAGGCGGTGGTATGAGGGTAACTCTAAGCGCACACTGACTGTATCAAACAGTAATAGTAATGCCTGGTCGGATGAGAGATTAGCCCGAGGGTCCTGCCCAGACGACTCCTGGGTCACCTTGCAGGACAAAAGGGGAGGGACATAAAATTCAGAGTCCTGACTCCCCAGGAGCCCTATCTGAGTCAAAGAGCTGAGAAAGGACTCCACTCCTACAACAGATGAACTTGAACCAGACACTTGAGGAGCAGGGAGGGTGAACTGGAGGAAGTGGTGAGCGGCAAAGCAGCCGAGCGCAGGGGCCCGCCTACCGCCGCCCTCCGTCTGCGCATGCGTCTGCGGGAGTGCCGGCCGGTCCGGCTTCACCTGCGGTTCCGGAACGTGAGAAACGTGAGCTCTAGGTCTATGTAGAAATGATGTTAGACCCATCGGGAAAAACACAGACTGGAGTATATAATCCTGTTCTAACAAAAGGGACATGCCAAAAGAAGATTTTGAATAGCTCAGCTTAGTATTTAAGTTCTAGACTGTCCTCGTAAACCTAGGCGTCGGCAAGGTTTGTGGGGAGGAGGGGGAGCTGAAAGCGGCCCCAGGGCTCGATCTAGCAGACGCGGGAGGGCGGGCAGGGAAAGTGTTGGGAAGCTGTCCGCGGTGGGAAATGTGCAGACTTAGAGCATGAGCTCTCTGGAGATCGTCTATTCTGGGGGTGGCCGGGGTCTTGTTTTCAAACAGTAGCAAAGAAATCAGTGTTGACTTCTGAGGTCAGTGGAAAGGAAGGCCGCCATTAATAGAACGGAAAGATTTAACAAGCTTTCCAAATTCACAAGAGGAAATACGAAATTTACAGCACCCTGGTCGGACTGGCTGATGGGAGGAGGACGCAGCCGTGTGAAACGAGTCGTAAACATGAAGTAAGGCAGAGGGTGGACGCAGATGCATGGGAACCGAGTTTCTCCCGGGGAAAGGCCTTCTGGACTGGGTTCCGGAAGTGCGACCATATGATGCTTATAAGACAGAGTGATAAGAGCTTAATAATAAGTGAACAAAGGTAGCAAGTAAATGCAGACCAAAAAGAATATCCCATGGGCATTCAGTATTCACATTGGATGAGATGGATCTTAACGTTTTACTTTATACACACGCAGATTTCTATAAAAAGCACACATTGGATTATTGTTATTATTATATAGTTTTGTGGTCCCCAGAACAGCCCCCAAAACATATACCCGGATCAGCACCTACCCCCAATCCCTCCCCTCCAGAAATTCCATAGTAAATTGTAGAACAGTCAAGTCAGCCAGTGTGAAGGGAGTGTTCCTTTACGATCAGAATCCCAAATCGGAAGGTATGGCTCACCACTTGCTAGTGGATCCTAGATCCTGTCCCCTGAACCTACTTGGGAAAGCACTCACACAGGGGGAAGAGACTTTTCCAGCTAGTTTTGAAGACATTTATCGAAAACTCTTAGGTTTCAAAACTGGCTACCCTTTTTAGCAAGGGGCTCTGAAGCGTCCACTTTCTGGATAAACTTGGGGGCAGATGATGTGCCCCGCCTTGTATCCTTCCCTTACGTCCAGCCGCCAGGAGTCATTAAGCTCTCTGTGTGCCTGAGGTCTCTTTGAAGGGGCAGAGACGCATGCTGGGCACGTGGGTTTGGTAGGTGCGCTGGCACAGCTGCGTGGACTGGAAAGAGCACCCTAGGAGAAGGTATAGAAAACCTCAGTCCTTACATTTTCTTAATGTAATCAAGTTACCAAGAGTAGCTGGTGCACCCCCTCCCCGCCCTCCCACCCACAAACTTGGTCACAGTGTCCTCTGGAGCCTTTGCTGGAACCAGTCTTGGGCGCATGTCCCGAAGCACGAAAGCTTTGAGGTAGTCCGTGTAGAGGGACGGGACCTGGGAAATCAGGAGGTGGCAGCAGGTCGCCCTTTTGTAGGCGACGAGTTCAAGTGGACGGCCAGTCCTCAGAGACCGCAGGTGAAGGCTAATCTTCCCTCAAGGAGAGCTCGTGCCTTCCCGTAACAACAGGACACCGAGGTGGCTGAGTGGTGACAGAGCAGAGCATCTAGACCTAGAGGGAAGGTGCCTGTCCCAAGTCCCATGACTGGCAGGCGGTGGTGCCAAGGCTTGAGCCGGACCTAGACCCGAAGGCCGACACCGTAGTGGGATCTCTGGTGTCCGGGGGCACGCCGCTGTTTTGCAGATGAGCCAGAGTTCACGATTTCGGGGTGGATTGCTGCTCGCTTCCCCAGCAGGACTTGGCAGCGGAGCATGTGCCAACCGACACCTGAGAGGTTGGGGGGGGGCACCTCTCAGCACTGGTCGTGTGTTAGAATCCCTTGCAGAGCTTCCCTAGAGAGTGTCTTTCAGGAGGTGTTGGGAGAGGCCTGCATGTCGCTGTTATTTGGCACGACTGCAGGTACTTCTAGTCCGCAGCCAGGGCTTGAGAGCCCCGGGCAGGGCCTGGCAGTGCGGGAGTGACAGGCTGTGGAAAAGTGAGGAGGGGTCAGCCCAGGAGTGTGCAGGATTTGCGGCCCGGGCTCCATGGTGGCAGGGGGCGGGGAGGAGGCCAGCTGTCGATGGAGCGGTGCGGAGAGCAGCCTGTCCCCAAGTCTCCCCAGACCCGTGCCCTTGTCAACCCTCCACACCCTATGCAGTCCTGGGGACATACGTGGACGTTGGAGGAGGGCAGGAGAGACTGCACGTTTAGACGCAGAGCAGGGCTTGGCGAGGGGGCGGTGCAGACAGCAGGACCAGGTTGCTGTACGTTTGGTCACATCGCCAGTTTTGTAGCTGGGAGGCCTGCCTTGGAAGTTTCCATATATACGTTCATACCCGGTGAAAAGTCTCATCACATGCCTGGGAGGCCATCTATAAATACACGGGTCCCCATGTCCCCGGGTCTCCCCTGCAGAGCAGGTGAGGCAGCCAGGCCCCTGGGCAGCTCAGGTCCCCACCCCGGGTGTGCTGGCAGTGGCTCAAGCCCTGTGCCCGGGAATCTCCTCCCTGTTCCTGCCCTGTCAGCAGCAGGCACCCGTGCAGGGGGATGGGGGAAGGCGTTCTCGGGCTTTCTGTGCACTCAGGGCCGACGGAGGGATGGACAGCAGGGCCAGCGCTCTCCTCCCCGAAGCGGAGAGCTCTCAGGCTTCTGTGGTGAGAAGGGCTGTCAGCGTTCTGGCCTGTGGGACAGGGACCATCGTGCCCATGGCCTGCAGGGCTTGCTCCTCCCCTCCGTCCCCTCCTGGGGCTGGCGATCACCACGCTCTGTGGTTGTGCAGCAGTGTGCAGCCAGTGCCCTCTTCCTCCGCCTCACTTGGTCCTCACGGTCCCGCGCAGCGGGTAGGAGCAGGATGCCCTCGTGCAAGAGCAGAGCGGGCCGGGGAGGGTTGGTGCCTCGTTCGTGGTCACATCGCTTACAAGGCACGAACTCGGGGCTGGATTAACTAGGTTGCTTGATGCTCAGACAAGACCCTGATCACTGTTTAAACAGGGGGCTCTTCGTCTTCTATTCGTTTTCACTGTGGCAGGAGCTCCATGAGCGGCCCATGTCCCAGGCTGGTCTGGGTCTGGCTTTGGCTTGGAGGTTGTGGCCTGCATAGGCCCGGCCCTGCCTCTCAGGCCTCAGCCTCGTCCTTGGCCAGTAGAGTGTTATCCATGCATCAAGCAGGTGCAAACAAGAGCTGGTCACAGAAGCAGGGATGAGTAATGTTCCCCAATGTTTCTTCCGCCTAAAGGAACCATGTGGCAGCACACAGTGACCTCTAAGATGTCTTCGTGGACATGGGAGGACATACTTGGCGGGGGAGTGGGTCCGTGCTTCTCACAACCGTGTAGCTCGCTTGCTTTGTGGTGAGATGCTTCCGTTACGTGAAGGTTATTGCACGAGGTAGCAATTGTCCCCAGCAGTAAGGGCGGAGCCGGCCGCGGGGCTGTGGAGGGCCAGGCTTCAGTGGCTTGACTGAGCCATGGTCAGGGGGGAGTGTAGGAAAAAGCTGCCCAGACGGAGGCTACCTTTGTGAAATACAGGTGCACGTTGAAGTGCAAGCGTGTTTTTGCTTATGGGCCTTGAACGACTTGAAAGAGGACAGGAAACTGTGTCTAAGTGACTCTTTAAGTTAGTATAAACTAGGAGTTCAGTTAAATAAATTTCCTCCTTCTACATATTCTAACCTCTGATAGTGCCATGCGGATAACCAAAATCCTCTTCGCTCAAACAAAGCATTCTTAAGCCCCTCCCCCTTTTTTAAAAAGTGTATTTACGGGGCACCTGGGTGTGTCAGTCAGTTAAGCATCTGGCTGCGGCTCAGGTCATGCTCTCACAGTTCGTGGGTTCGAGCCCCACATCGGGCTCTGTGCTGACAGCTAGCTCAGAGCCTGGAGCCTACTTCGAATTCTGTGTCTCCTTTTCTCTCTGACCTTCCCCTGCTCATGCTGTCTCTCCCTCTCTCTCAAAAATAAATAAAACATTTAAAAAATTTAAAGTATATTTAGTTGTTTTGAGAGAGAGCGCAAGAGCGAGCACATGAGCAGGGGAGGGGCAGAGAGAGGGGGAGAGAATCTCCAGCAGGCTCCATGCTGTCAGCTCAGAGCCCAATGCAGGGCTCAATCTCATAAACACCGAGATCAGGACATGAGCCAAAATCAAGAGTCTGAGGCTCAAGTGCCCGAGTCATTCAGGTTCCCAATGCCTGTCTTCTTAAAAGCTAATTTGGTACCTGGGGCACCCGGGTAGCTCACCCCCGACTCTTAATTTTGGCTCAGGTCACAGGCTCACATGGGAGGCTGTTTGGGATTCTTTCTCCCGCTCTCTTGCCCCTCACATGCATTCCCTCCCTCCCTCTCTCTCTCTCTAAAAAATAAACTTACTTTTTTTAAAAAGCTAATTTGGTACCCATAGATTCTCATCTCTTCAGTTCCTGTTCATCGTGAAAGAGAATGTATTTTTTTAGGTTTAGTTACTCAGTTGAGATGTCTGTTAGAAGAGTTCTTCCTGATAGTCCTGATGGTTTAAAGACGCCCATTTGCTCACGCCCGCGACCCCCTTCTCTCTGTAGAGGTACGTGGAGAACCCCAGCCTCATGGCCTGTTACAACGAGCTGCTGCAGCTGGAGTTCGGGGAGGTGCGCTCCCAGCTGAAGCTCAGGTAACCGCGGGCGTGGCGAGGGGCCCGGTCGTGGGTGGCGCTGTGGCCCGGAGCCCTGTCCGCACAGACTCTCGGAGTCGGTCCGGGTGTCTGCCAAGCGGTCAGGTTAGCGATGGGAGACACGTTTAAAGACGGGGCTCCAAGAGAGCGGTCAAGGCACAAACGGTCTACAGAGGCGGACACGGAGTTACCTCTCGTTTTTAAGAAACAAAAATACTTTTAATAGACACCCACACCCAACCTACGAATACTCATCATCTCTGGTAGGTGACATGTTTTCCTCTCCACAAATGAGCATTTGTAATTTGCTCTTGAGAAATTTTTTTTTTAAGTGAAAAGGGTAGACACCTAGTTCCTTGTACAATAGGAAGAGCAAAAAAAAAGAAAAAATAAATTTATACAAGTTTGACAGAAGGGAAGAAAGTTAGCAGCTCTTTGTCAAACTAGGTTTCTTGCTGAGGTGGTCTCCTGTTCTTGCACATTCCAGGGATCAGGAGAGAGAGGAAACCACTGTGTTTGGCTCTGCCTGCGCCGAGATGCCGGGCTCAGGGCTTGGAGGGCCCGGATCGGGAGGGACCAGCACAGGACTCCACACGGAGGGAAGGGAGACACGTCACAGACGAAATGAGGCGTGGGCTGGCGGAGACGGTCTCCCGAGCACTCGTGTTTGAGGCTAGTGACGCGTACAAGAGAGTTTGATTGACAGGTTTTTCCGGGAACCTCGGGAGGAGGGCCGTGTTCAGGCCTGGTCATCTCTCACTCGCCGACATGGGCTGGCCGCAGCCTTCCCACAGTGCACCAGGCCTCTCTGAGAGGAGAGGGGAATGTGGGAGCCGTAGCTGGTGACATTTGTCCCATCAGGGTGCAGAAAGTGACGCCCTGGGAGACGACTGACTTCGATCTGAGCTCTCACAAGCGCACATAGCACGGATGAGCCTGGCGGGGGGTGGGGGGGGGAGTCCGTGTTTTCACAACTGCAGGCACGTCCCTCCCGCATTCCTACATCTAACTGTAACCTCTGACTCTTCCTCCTGAATCCCTTAGCTCAGCGCGCCCAGCCTCGTCTCTTCCCTGTGGTCCTAGACGGGAACTGTCGCCTCTGTTTCACAAGTCCCTGGCTCCCGTCACTCACTGAGTCCCCTTGCTTTGCATCCTGAGAATCTGTAGAATGTGCCTGCTCCGCTTCCCCTTTAGGCCACTCTCTTCTCTTACCTGGATCATTGAACCGTCAGCCTCCCTCCATCTTCCTTGGCTCCTCCTTGTCCGTTCTCCGCACCCCAGCACCCTGTAACTGGCTTGTGCTTTGGCGCTGCACCTCCCCCACTGCCTTCCAGATAAGGTCCAGACTCTAAGATGTGGCCTGCCCAGCTCTCCGTGGCACATCTACTGCTTACGTCTCTGTCCCCGTCTGTCACCATGCCCTGCTTTGTTCTCTGCACCAGCGGACAGCCAAAGGGAGAGGTCCATTACCAAGGGCAGATTGAAAGCATGAAGGGAGAGTGGAGATGTGGGGCTGGAGAGCTCGGGGAAAGAGAGACTTGTTCTCTGGGAGGGAAGATGCGCTGACGAGCCGTAACAAGCACCTTGGTGTCCTGCTAGGTCAGCAGACTAGAACGTAGAGCGTAGAAACAGACTTGAGTATATTTAAGAATTTAGCATATGATCAACATGGCAGTTTAAGTCAACATGGAGAAGGGCAGACTCCTTAGTGAACAGAATTGTGACAACTTGTTAACTGGGAAAAAATTAAGTTATATCTTGATCTCACACCCAACCCCAAAATAAATTCCAGTGACTTAAAGACTTGATGTTAAAAGTAGGGCCACATGATTACTAAAATTATAAGTGAACATATGGAATTAGATGGTAAAATTTTTTAACAGTCAGCATGGCATAAACCAGATTGGGTAAAAACAACATAAAAATGTTAACTTGTCTACAATTTAAAAAAAATTTTTTTTATGGTTCATTTATTTTTGAGAGAGAGAGAGAGAGACAGAATACAAGCTGGGGAGGGTCAGAGAGCAAGGGAGACACAGAATCTGAAGCAGGCTCCAGGCTCTGAGCTGGCAGCAGGGAGCCCAGCACAGGGCTCTAACTTGTAAACCACAAGATCGTGACTTGAGCTGAAGTCGGACGCTCAACTGAGCCGCCCAGGCGCCCAGCTTGTCTACAATTTTTTAAAAACCTTAATGTTGGGGCGCCTGGGTGGCTCAGTCGGTTAAGGCTCCGGCTTCGGCTCAGGTCAGATCTCACGTTTGTGGGTTCGAGCCCCGCATCAGGCTCTGTGCTGACAGCTAGCTCAGAGCCTGGAGCCTCCTTCCGATTCTGTGTCTCCTCCTCTCTCTGCCCCTCCCCCTCTCATGCTCTGTCTCTCTCTGTATCAAAAATAAAATAAAACATTAAAAATTAAAAAAGAAATAGACCTACATAAATAAATGAAATATAAATAGAAAAAAATCATTTAAAAAAACCCCTTAATGTTACATTTTCAGATAAATGACATCCTGGGGAGAATAGATCTGTAACACATAGGACAGAGAGACAGACGTTCAGCTTTACTAATAATCACATAAATGAAAACGAGAATGATCTATTGTGTTTTATTTACCAAGTCTGCAAAATTTTTTTAACAACTTTATTGATGCATAATTCACAGTATCACTTGATTTTTATATTCCAAAAAATAAAAGCTAAATTTTATTGGCTACGCTGCTTCGTCTTGTTTAGTGATACATTTTATTAATACCAGGAATAATGTCACCGTGTTGCTATTGTTTCCTTAATGTTGTCTTTGCATCTTATGAACAAGTAGGCAGTTGGTCTCTGAGGCGTCTAAGAGAACTAATTGGAAGCAGCCTAATGCCCGGTCGTGGGGGGGGTTTGTTGAATAAATTATGGTGTAACTTTAACCAGAATAGTGCAATTTGTTTTCAGCCTAAAGAAGTCCCTTTAACATTTCTTGCAAGGCTGATTTAGTGGTGATGAATTCCTTTAGCTTTTTGCCTGTCTGGAAAGCTCTTTGTCTCTCTGGCCATTCTAAATGATGACCATGCCAGGTAGGGTATTTTCCGGTTGCAAGTTTTTTCCTTTCAGCACTTTGAATGTGTCACTCCACTCCCTTCTGGCCTGCAAAGGTTCTGCAAAAAAAAATCTGCTGACCTTTCAGCAGAAAAGAAATGGTACTAATTAATAACAAAATATGAAAGTAAAAATGTTACTGGAAAAGATAAATCTATAGTAGAAGCAGCAGACTAATCACTTATAAGCTAGTATGAAGGTCAAAAGGCAAAAGTAGTAAAATTATGTAAAGCTATAATAATTAAGGGGTATATGAAATAAAACAGTATAAAATGTGGCATCAGAAACAAAATGGAGGGGTTAGTAAAAATGCATTTTTGGAATATGTTCAAATTTAAGTTGCTATCAACTTAATAATAGCAAAGAAAGAAGGAAAATGAGAAAGAAGTATAAGCATAACAGTAAAGAAAGTTATCAAACTAGAAAGAAAGAGAAAAAGAGAAGAAAGAACAGAAAGGAACTACAAAAACATCCAGAAAACAATTAACAAAATGGCAATAAGTACATACTTAGTAATAATTACTTTATATGTAAATAGACTAGATTCTCTGATCAGGACATTACAGTGAATTAAAAATTAATTAAAGGGCGCCTGGGTGGCTTAGTCGGTTAAGCATCTGACTCTTAGTTTCATCTCGGGTCATGATCTGTGGTTTGTGAGTTCGAGCCCTGCATCGGGCTCAGAGCTGACAGTGCCAGGGTGCAGAGTCAGCTTGGGAGTCTCTCTCCCTCTCTCTCTGACCCTCCCCTACTCACGTGTGCAAAAAACATTAATTAATAACTTTTAAAAAGACTCATCAGTGTGCCTGCCTACAAGAGACTCACTTGAGAAGTAAAGACACACACAGAATGAAAGGGGAGAGATGGAAAAAGATACTCCACACGGGAAACAAAAAGAAAGCTGTTGTAACTATATTCACATGAGACAAAACAGACTTTAAAGGCTGTAGTACAAGAAAAAGAAGGGCCATTACCTAATGATAAAGACGTCAACCGAGCAAGAAGATAAAACATTTATAAATACATATGCATCCAGCATGAGAGCTCCAAAATATATAAAGCAAATATTAACGGACATAAAGGGAGAAATTGACAATATAATTTTAGTGGGGGACTTGAACAGCCCACTTAAATCAGTGGATAGATCATCAGACAGAAAATCAATAAGGAGATGTTGACTTTAAACAATATATTAGACCAGACGAACATAATAGAAATACACAGAACATTTGATCCCAAAACAGCAAGATCCACATTCTTTTCAAGTGCACACGCGACATTCTCCAGGATAGACTGTGTTAGGCCACGAAAGAAGTCTCAGTACCTTCAAGAGGATTGAAATGATAGCAACCATCTTTTCCAACTACAGTGGTATGAAACCAGAAATCAATTACAAGAGGAAAACTGGAAAAATCACAAAAATGTGGAGAATAAAACAACATATTACTGAACAGCCAATGGGCCATCAAAGAAATCAAATGAGAAATTTTTTTTAAATGCTCAGGAACAAATGAAAAAAAAAAAAAGAAGAACATACCAAAATCTGTGGGATGCAGCCAAAGTGTTTCTAAGAGGAAAATTCATAACAGCATAGGCCTACCTCAAAAATAAGAAAAATCTCAAAAAATAACCTTACAGCTAGAAGAAGAACAAACAAATTTCAATGTTAGTAGAAGGAAGGAAATAATAACAATCAGGGCAGAATAAATAGAGATCTTAAAAACTCAGTGAAACTTAATAGCTGGTTCACTGAAAAGATAAAATTGGCAAACATTTAGCTAGATTCACCAAGAAAAAAAGAGAGGGCTCAAATAAATTAAATCAGAGATGAAAGAGGATAACTTACAACAGACACCACAGATATACAAAGAATCATTAGAGACAACTATGTATAATTATATGTCAACAAAATAGAAGAAATGAATAAATTCCTAGAAACGTTAAATCTTTCAGGACTGAATCACAAAGACAGAGAAAATCTAAATAAACCAATTACTAGTAAGGAAATTGAATCAGTAATCAAAAATCTCCCAACAACAAAAGTCCAGGACCAGATGGTTTCACTGGTGAAATCAACCACAAATTCAAAGAAGAATTAACACCAGTCCTTCTCAAGCTCTTCCAAAAAAACAACAAAAAAACAAAAAAAAAACCCCAAAAAACAGAAGAGGAGGGAACTCTTCCCAACTCAATTTATGGGGTCAGCATTACCCTAATACCAAAACCAGATGAGGATGCCACAAAACAGTAAAATGACAGGCCAGTCTTCCTAAAGAACATAGATGCAAAAGTCTTCAACGAAATATTAGCAAACTGAATTCAACAGTACGTTAAAAGGATCATTGAAGCATGATCATTTGGGATTTGTTCTGGGGATATAAGAACGGCTCCACATCTGTAAATTAACCAACGTGATACACCAAATCCATTAGCCAGATGAAAGCTACAAACCCTGTGATCATCTTGATAGATGTAGAAAAAGCATCTGATAAAGGACAACATCGTTCATGATAAAAACTCTGCACAGAGTGGGCTATGCGGGAATGTCGTTTAGTGTAAGAAAGGCAGTAATGACAAACTCACAGATAACGCCGTACTCCGTAGTGAAAAGCTGAAAGCTTTTCTTTTAAGTTCAGGAGCAGGACAAGAATGCCCCCCCCCCCTTATTTAATACAGTATTGGAAGTTCTAGCCAGAGCATTTAGGCAAGAAAAAGAAAGAAAAGGCATCTAAATTGGAAAGGAAAAGGTAAAGCTCACTATTTGTACATAGAATGATACTATATGTAAAAAGTCCTAAAGATGCTACCAAGGGCTATTAGAACTAATAACGGATTCAGTAAAGTTACAGGATGCAAAATTAATATACAAAAGTGTATTGCGGATCACGAGTTCAAGGCTCATGCCAGGCTCTGTGCTGACAGCTCAGAGCCTGGAGCCTGCTTCAGATTCCGTGTCTCCCTCTCTCTCTGCATCTCCCCTGCTCATGCTTTGTCTCTGTCTCTGTCTCTCTTTCTCTGTCTCTCTCTCAAAAACAAACAAAAACTTTAAAAATTTTTTATTTACAAATGAAGAGAAAAAATAACAACCAACACAGAAATGCAAAGCATTTTATAAGAGAGTGTGAAGTATTATATGCCAACAAATTGGGCAACCTAGAAAAAATAGATAAATTCTTAGACACATGGAACCGCCCAAAACTGGACCAGGAGAATTAGAAAATTTGAACAGATGAATTAGCAATGAAATCGAATCAGTAATCAAAAAAACCCAACAAACAGAAATCCAGGACCAGATGGCTTCACAGGTAATTTCTGTGAAAATGAGAATACATATTCTTCTCAAACTGTTCCAAAAAACAGAAGAGGAAGGAAAGCTTCCAAGTTCATTCTGTGAGCCCGGCATTACCTCAGTTCCAAAACTCGATAGAGACACCACAACAAAAGAACCACAAGCCAGTATCTCCATGAGCATAGATGTAAAAACTCTCAACATTATATTAGCAAACCAAACCCAACACAATACATTAAAAAATCATTTACCACGACAATCAAGTGGGTTTTTGTTCCTGGGTTGCCAGGGTGGTTCAGTATTCACAAATGAATCAACCCGATACATCCTCACATCAGAAGGGAAAGGATGAAAACCATCTGGTCATTTCAGTAGATGCAGAAAAGCATTCGCCAGCATCCATTAATGATAAATCCTCCACAAAGTATGTTTAGAGGGAACATACTTCAACATGATAAAGGCCGTATCTGAGGGACCACAGCTAAAATGGTGGAGGACTGAGAGTTTTTCTCCTAAGATCAGGTCAGGACAGGGATGTCTGCTCTTAATCACTTTATTCCGTGCAGCACTGGAAGCCCGAGCCATGACCGGCGGACAACAGAAAGAAAGAAAAGGCATCCAGAGTGCTAAGAAGGAAGTACAACTTGCAGTTACTTACAGATAACATGATACTGTATATAGAAAACCCTTAGGAAGTCTACCAAAAACACTACTAGGACTAATAAATGAATTCAGTAAGGTCACAGGATACAAAAATCAACATTAAGAAATCCTTTGCATTTCTATACACTAATAATGAAGTAGCAGAAAGAAATTAAGAAAACAATCCCATTTATAATGGCACCAAAAAGAAGGAAATAGCTCGGAACATCCTCAGCCAAGGAGCGACAGACCTGTACTGAATTTTAAAACGTGGTTGAAAGAAGTAGAAGATGACACAATGGAAAGATAGCCCATGCTCGCAGATTGGAAGATCAGATATTGTTAAAATATTCCTACCACCCACAGCTGTCTACAGATTTAATGCAATCCCTGTCGGAATACCAACAGCATTTTCATAGAAGAACTAGAATAACCTTAAAATCTGTGTGGCATCCCAAGAGACCCCAAAAAAACCAAAAACAATCTTGAAAAAGAAGAATAAAACTGGAGCTATCACAATCCCAGATAACACGATACACTGCAAAACTAGTAATCCAAACAGTGTGGCAATGGCACAAAAATAGACCTGTATGGGTCAGTGGAGCAGAACACAGAGCCCACAAATAAACCTGTCCTTGTACGTCCAGCTGATCTGCAACAAAGGAGGCAAGAGTGTACAATGACGAAAAGACAGTCAACTCAACACCAAAAGAGCCAAATATTCAATTGGAAAAAGGGCAGAAGACACAAATAGTTCTCCAAAGAAGACCTACAGGGACGCCTGGGGGGCTCACCTGGTTGGGGGTCCGACTTCAGCTCAGGTCATGATCGTGCAGTTGGTGAGTCCGAGCCCCGCGTTGAGCGCTATGCTGTCAGCTCGCTGCCTGGAGCTGCTTCAGATTCTGCGTCTCCCTCTATCACTGTCCCTCCCCCACTTGTGCCCTCGCTTGCTCGCTCTCCCCCCCTCTCTCAAAAACATTAAAAAATTAAAAAAAAACAAAACACCAAGATCTACAGATGATCAGCAGACACGTGAAAAGATGAGCAACATCGCTCATCCTCAGGGAAATGCATATCAAAGCCACAATGAGATGACCCCTCACACCTGTCAGAATGGCTAAAGTAAAAAACACAAGAAACAGTAAGTGCTGGTGAGGATGTGGAGAAAAAGGAGCACTCGTGCACTGCTGGTGGGAATGCAGACTGGTGCAGCCGCTCCGGGAAACAGGATGGAGGGTCCTCAAAACCTTGAAAATAGAACCATCCTATGACCCAGCAATTCCACTACTGAGTATTTACCCAAAGAATACAAAAATACTAATTTGGAAAGATGCATACACTTCTGTGTTTACTGTAGCATAGTTTACAATAGCCGAATCGTGGAAG
Organism: Mungos mungo; assembly: GCA_004023785.1. Lineage (NCBI taxonomy): Eukaryota > Metazoa > Chordata > Mammalia > Carnivora > Herpestidae > Mungos > Mungos mungo. The sequence continues at coordinate 19,268 of PISW01001118.1, read as the reverse complement.
CAACCCCAGTGTCCGTCGGCAGCTAAGTGGATAAAGAAGATGTGGTAGCTGATGAGTCCGCTGCATCGTACAAATTTTGTACGCTGGCACATGAGAACTAGACTTGCCGGGGTGATCCGTTTGCAATGTGTACAAACGTCGGATCACTGTTTTACATGTGAAACTGGCAGAATATTATGTGTAAACTATAGTTTGTAAAGTTTGAATTACTTTGCTGGTAGATCTATGAAGATTATAGTGTGATATGAATAGGCAATCAAAGATTATACTGCCAAATATATAGGGGATATGTCCTAACAGATATGGATCAGGTGGTTTATTAATAAAAATACAGCTAATCCTTGAACAACATGGGGTTAAACTGCACGGGTTCACTTACACGTAGTTTTTTCTTTCTTTCTTTCAAGAAACACAGTACTAGAAATGTACTTTCTCTTCCTTATGATATTTTTATTATTTTTTAAAGTTTATTCTGAGAGCAGGTGACCTGGGGAGGGGCAGAGAGAGAGACCGAGTATCCAAGCAGGCTCCACACTGCCAGTATGGAGCCCAATACAGGGCTCAAACTAATGAACTGCGAGATCATGACCTGAGCCAAAGTCTAGAGTCAGGTGCTTAACCAACTGAGCCACCCACGCTCCCTTTCTTTATCATCTTTTTAATAACATTTTCTTCCAGCTTATCTTATTGTGAAGACACAGTATAGAATATATATGACATTTAAAAGCTGTGTTAATTGGCTGGTTATGTTACCAGTATGGTTTCTGGTCTACAGTAGGGTGTTAGTACTCAAGTTTCTGGGAGTCAAAAGTTACACGCAGATTTTTGACTACATGGGGTCGGCGCCCCAACCCCTGCCTTATTCAAGGGTTAACCGCATGGTTATTTTTCTGGATATTGTGGTGATTTTCCTATTTATCATCTTTTTAAGTTCGTAAGTTGCCGTTATTTCTTTAATCATTCCAAGTACATATTCTTTTTTACATTAAAAAAAAGTAAAATAAAATAGTAGCTACGAACGGTTGACTGCCTCCTCTCTGCCAGGCTCTAAGCAGGATTCTGGCTTCTCTTCCCTCATTTAGTCCTCACGAGGGCCCTTCAGATGGGGAGGAGGGAGACTCGGGAGGTCCAGGCACAGGCCCAGGGCACTGGAGCTGGGGAAGGGCTGCGGTGCAGCCCTGGCCCGTGCTCCATCCTGGTCCACTGGTCCGCACGTCGGAAGGGAAGGCACCCACTGGGCGTAGTCACGGTCTGTGGCAGGGTGGCCGATGGTGTTTATTTTTTCTTTATGCTTTTTAATGTTTCAACCCCCCTTCTGTTTCTTGCATTAGTATTTACTTTTATAATCAGATGAAAAACATTTAAATAAGGTAATGCAGTAATGCCAGATGTATTATCTTTTGTGGTGTTTACATTAATCAGTCTTTTTTTTTTTTTTTCTCTACTCTTCCGAAGGGCTTGTAACTCAATATTCACTGCATTGGAGAAAAGTCAAGAAGCCGTTGAAATCACAAGTGAAGACCGTGTTATACAGGTTTGTCATTTGGGAAGGTCATCTGTCTGAATTTCTGGTTTTTTTGCTCTTATTTTGAGGACTGAACCTCTCTAGTACCATTTTTTTTTTCCTTTTGAAGTTTAAGAGACCAAGTTTTCCTTAGAGGACTATCAGAACAGAATCCATAGTATATGTAATTAAAACTAAGTTCCCTGTAGGTAAGAAAAGATACTAATAATTACTTTAGGTGCTAGAAAATATTCTAGCACATATGCATTTATTATTTTTCACCTTTTTGTTTGTTTAGCAAGAGGAGACTTTTATCCAGAGGGGTTACTGCTGGGGCGAGTGGAGGCTCTGACCACAAGGTCTGCAAGTTCTTACCTTTCTCACTGGTTTTGAAGATAGTTTACACCTATAGAAATTACCAGAAACTTCTCAGAATTTCTAGAACAGCCTAGTAGTTGCTGAGCAGATGCCCCATTATTAGCAAAGTGGATTCATAAAAGCAGCCTAAGGTAACACGGCTTGTACTTTCTAGTTAAGGAGAGGGGCCGTGCAGAGGAAATGCTCCTTTTGTCTGAGAATCGGCCCCGTTTTGATTTTGGTTCTGAGCACTCCTGCTCCTCACTTTCATCTGACTGTGACTTTTTCAGTAAAGAGCTCCTGATCCTGGCTTTCAGGAGTTGGTGCCCTGAGAGGGAACCCGGGCCAGTTTCTGTGGGTACAAGCTGGTGTCGGACAGGCTGGGTTGCAGTGAGCTTGGCCCTTTTTTAAAGTTTATTTGGGGCTGGGGTGAGGGCAGAGAGAGGGGGAGAGAGAGAACCCCAAGCAGGCTCCATGCTGTCAGTGCAGAGCCGGACCCGGGGCTTTATCTCACAGTTCGTGAGATCATGACCTGAGCTGAAATCAAGAGCTGGACACTTAACCAACTGGACCACCAGGCGCCCCAGATGGGAATAATATTAATACAATATTAATTATTGCCTTTTGTAAGGATGTTCTAAAGACTTAAGTGTGTTAAGGTGTGTGAGGTGCATACTATAGTGTCCAGCAAGGAAAACAGACCTTAAGCAGTGCCACTTACTGTTCTGTTTTTTTATTATTATTCTTTATTTGCACATGCTCACCTTTCCTGTACAGTTGCTTCTAGTCTTGTAGTCCTCTTTTAGGCACCCAGCCTTACATCTTGAATAGCTCGCTGTTCAGCCTGCTCTGGGTATTCACGTGTATCACACGAGAGCTGCAAGATAGGTGTTCTGTTCCCGTTACACAGATACGCAGACTGAGACTTAGAGGGGTTAAGGGACTTGGCAGAGGAGGGTCTGAGTGCTTCAGACTTCAGCCTGGCGCTTTATTCTAGTGGATCACAATCCAAAAATCCCCCTTTGTAGCAACCTGGGCCTGTCTCGTTGCAGCTTCTTGCCTCTGTCGGTGTCCAGTGGGATCGGGCCAGCTCCGTCTCCGGGGCCATGGCAGAAAGCCCGGCCAGGGGTCCCTGGAGCAGAGCTGGGCCTGTGCTGTCATGCGGGGCTCCGGGCTCCTCGAGGTTTCTAGAAGGGAATCAGGATGGCTTGGGGTGAATATCCGTGATGTCCTCTTTTCAGAGTCTCTTCTAATCTGGTTGGTGTTGTTTCTTTTGTCTCCCGCCAGTATGCGAATCCCGCCTTTGAAACAACCATGGGCTATCAGGCAGGCGAACTACTAGGGAAGGAGTTAGCAGAAGTGCCTATAAATGAGAAGAAGGCTGATTTGTTCGATACTATAAATTCATGCATCCGGATAGGCAAGGTGAGTAAGAGGTCAGTCCTTTTTTACTGCCGGTAACAGAGAGGAAACGAAGGAGACCTCGTGCCCACCGAGCGGGTGTTGCGCGCGCCCGGGTGCCAGTCACTCCTCACAGGAGCCCGAGGAAGTGCCAGTAGTGCCGTCCCTGTTTTTCCCTTCTTGCGGATGAGGAAACTGAGGCCAAGAGAGGGTAGAATGTGATTAGCTGTTAGAGTCATTTTAATTGACCCTTAAAATTACTCTCTTCATCGTTATAATAAATAAATTGATCTTTCTAACAGTTGGCCTCCTGAGTGCTAGGTGTTGGCACATGGCCCTGGGCATGGGAGTGCCAGTGAGGTCATGGACTTGGGACACGTCTGAGCCCAGCGATCCTCGGAGCCTCCTGCATCCGTCCAGCCTCTTCTGGAATGCTCTTGTGTGCACACACCCAGCCAAGTTCTGGTGTAGACAGACTCCTGCCTCACGGGACTTGTGTTCAAGAGTGCCGCTAGGACAGGTCACGTGATGGCAGCCCCGAGGGGCGGGCGGAGGGCAGGCCCGGCCTGAAGGGCTCCCTCGGAGCTGTGGCTCCGCCAGTGCTTCGCTGCTACTAGGTTTTCCTGGGTGATGACCAGGAAGAGACTGGTGCTTTTCGGAGTCTCTCCTGCCGGGTTCTTTGGAAGTTATGGAAGTTGGGGAGAGACTGTTAATCTGGTCACGGCGAACACTTGAGATGCTGGTGATCCTCTTGCCCGCTGCCCTGTGGCATCCGGCCAGTGCCTGTCCCATAGGCCGGCAGAGCGCGTCACCGGGGCCCCAGAGACACCGTTAGTGGGTTCGTGTCCCTTGGCTCTCCCTTGGCGCTAACCATGGAGAACAGGGCAGGCTGGCTGCGAGGGCCCAGTGACGTGCTGTCTGGGGAATAACAAAAGTGGGCACTTCTCGAATCCCATTCTGCCTTCAGCTTTCCTGTCAAGGACGGTGATTTTCCTGCCGGAGAGAGCATGGAGGGCTAGGCAGATGAGAGCCCTTGGGTGCTGGGGCACCCTGCCTCGGCCCGCCCGGGGTCCTTCGCTAGGTTGGAAGGGGCGTCCTCAGAGGGTGGGGACTGAGCCGCAGTCCCAGCAGCCTTGGGACGGTTTTCCCACGGCCTTCCTGATCCTGGCGTGCCGGCCCCGTGCCGCCGCTGGGTCGGCTGGCGGTGCTGTCGTGTGGCCAGTTGGGCACCAGCCAGAGATGACGGTCTCGTGCGCCTTGATCCGGTAACACGAACACAGAGGCCCCTCGCCCGTCGCTGAGGGAAGTGAGCAGAGGTGGGGACGGGGCCGCTCTTGGGCTAGAGCCAGGTCCCGGGATCCATCCAGATCCGTGTGGACGGCAGCTCGCCTCCTGTAATGCTGTTGGCCCCGGGTACGAAGGGCCTCAAGCTTGAACAACTGAGGCCTGTTTCCTAAAATCTGTTGTGAGCAGAGAATATGGAAGATTATCCTGTTATGACCCCAATACGGTTTTATTTCAGAAACGAACATAGTTATCTGTATCATGTGTTTCGGAGCTCCTGGGGAGAGCCGTTTGTCCTCCGTCAGTAACCCGCTGGTTCCCGTGGCCAGCGCTGCGACGGGACAGGCCGCCTCGCTGGGCAGGTTTCTGATGCGAAGAAACACACAACACACGGCCTTTCTGATCGGGTCTCCTGGGGAGGGAGCAGGGCTTGCCGAGGAGTCAGGAGAGCTCAGGTGGCCCTGGGAGCCAGAATGGGGACTTAGGAAGTAGGTGGGTGACAGCGGTGGGGGCTCTGGAAGGTCACATTCCAGGTGTGCCGCTGGGTGATGGAGAAGAAATTCCGATGGTGGGCCCCTCCAGGACTCCGCCCCGCCTTGTTCTCAGCCAGCCACTCCTCTTTGGGAGAACAGTGCTACTATTAGGTGACCTTGATTCTCAGCCTCCGTGCTCAGGCTTCCTTGCATCCCTGTCTGTATCCTTCCCGACCCCTTCCTTTTCCTCGTCCCCAGGACCCATCTAGCAGGCTCCAGAACCTCCTCTTTCTAGATACCTAAGCTGTACACGGGCTCTTCTCCTTTAGGAATTGTGAATTTCCTTCCCTCGGAAATCGTGTCCCTTGGCGCCAAGCAAATGCCGGTGCCTGCCTGTCGTAATGACCGATAGCTACAGACCCCCTCCCCCCCAGCTTTTCAGAACTCTGAGCTCCGGTTCCTCTGCTTTCTTCCATCGCCAGCCCCTCTTCTCCGGCTCTTCCTGCACGTTTCCTCTGCATTTACCAGGGCTCTTCGTCCCCGCTGTGCTCCTCGGAAAGCAGCCCGCTTGGTGAGGCCCCTTGGCTACCCCACACGGATGTCCCACGGCCCCCCGCTTTTAGCCCCCACCTCTCCTCAGGGTCTCCTGCAGTGTCCCGCCATCATCTTGGAATCACCGTGTCTGATAGCGACTTCTTTCGTCCCCTCCAGCCTCTGCTGTCCATCTTTTCCTGTTGGCCGTCCTCACGCTTGCCGGGACGCCCATCCCTGGAGAGCGTTTGGCTCCTCCCACCCCTCCTGCGTCAGATCCGTCATTCAGCCCCTGCCTCGGAGAGTCCGCTGCCTGGGCCTGACCTGGTGCAGGGCTCTCTTGCCCGCTCTGGGTCGTGGTGGCTGAGTCCAGTCAGGTCTCCCTGTCCCGTGACCCCCACCTCCAGTGGGCGCACCCCCCACTCCCCAGCGATTCGTCTGATCACGTGACTCCGCCAGTGTAGAGGTCACGTCCCTTGGCCTGGCTGCGAGCGTTCTCCGGTCTGACCTCGGCCTGCCTTTTCCATTGAGTGAACAGAAGCTCCAGTGTCCCTGGACTGTTGATCTCGTGCAGACCCTGGAGATAGGTCGGCGGATGTCAGAGATTTCATTCTTAGACCCCGGGCACCAAGGAGGGGCCGTCGCGACGGTCAGAGACGCGAGCTCGGCGCTTAGCTGGCCCCCGAACAGAAGCGAGATGCGGGCCCCAGGGCAGCTGTGAGGGGGCTCAGCCCGCGGAGAGAGGCTGGCCCAAAACCACCTGCGCCGGAAAGAGGCCACTGACCTTTTGCCGTGTGTCAGGCCCCCGTGCTGTCCGTAACCACCTTCGAAGCTCGCGCTTTATTATTCTCAGGAACTAAAACTTAGGTATTTACGACACACAAGTGTGTCTGCTAAGAAGTACCATCTGTAATAAGCAACTGTTGTTGGTTTCTGTTGGTCACTGAACAACGCAGGTGTGAAAGCGTTCTCCAGGCAGAGCCCCTGGCTGGACCCCGTAGCCGGGCTGCTGGGCTCCGGCCGCGCCGGCTCCTCACCCCTCTGCTGGCTGCCCTGGTCTCTTCAGACGGGACTGCAGGAGAAAACCCTGCAGATGTGTATGTAAAGTGCTAATTGACTGATGGCTTGAATTGGTCTCCTATTTTTCTCCCTCTCTCTCTTTTACATAGCAGCTCTGTTGAGAGAATTATTCTCTTTTGAGAATTCACATACCGCACAATTCGCCCACGTAGAGTCGACGTTTCTGTGGTGTTCGGTCTGTCCACAGAGTCTTGCAAACAGCACCACAGTCTGTTTCCTGTATTTCTCTTGATCACGAGCTTCACAAGGAAGTCTTGGACCCGTCTGCTGAAGCCCCCTGGGGGTATGGAGGACACGCTGTACCTTCCTGCCCGGGGACCCCTGTTTAGTCCTTGCCTGTTCCTGGCACAGGCCAGTCCCCCCTCAGAACTGTAGCGAGCAAGAGGCTCCGCCCCCTTCTGCTCTGGGCCAGGGCAGCCCCGGGCCAGGCTCTCAGGCTCTTCCTCCCGTCCTCCCGCGGCGCCTGCTGCTTGTCAGGAAGCATCGGTGACCGTCCTTCGCTTCTGTCAGGATGTCCTGGTGTCTGCTCAGCCCGCTTTCTCAGAGGAGCCTGAAGACGAGATGTTCCTGTTGGCATTTGCATGCAGGTTGCCATGCCGTAAGCATGGAAGATTCCAGAATTGACTCTGTGGAGATTGGAGCCAGGCCACCAAGGCTTCCCGCCTGGGTCAGCCCCGGGTCCTGGGAGATCTAGAAGGGAGGGAAGGTTATGAAGTACCCTCAGAGCTCAGTGTCCCACAGTGGGTTTTAGGGATATTTATAGCTTGAGGACTCTGGTGACTCTTGGGAGGGATTCAGAACCTTTTAGGTGGGGACAGAACCCTGCTCCCGCTCAGGCCCGTCCTCGCCACCCCAGGGGTGGGGGAACCACTGCAGCCCCTGTTCTCTGACTGTGGTCGCGGCGTGTGGCAGCTGCTGTCGTGGCTGCGGTTTTGTTCTAGAAGGATCCCAGTATGCTCTGTCTGCTCGTGAGAGCCCGGTTGGTGTTACTGGGACCCCGGTTTGCAGGTCTCACCGACGTGTTCCACCTGAGCCCAGCTCTGGCTGTCACCCTCCCCGGCCTGCAGCCCTCACACAGCCCACCCGGGTCCTGAGGGTCTCCTCTCCCAAACGCAGGGGCAGAGGCCTCACCGCTCCTCCCCTGCACAGGTGGGAGTGGGGACGGGAGGGACTGGTGTGTGGAAGGGAACCTGCGCTCTTCAGCTCTTCACTTGTGGGCCTGGGGCCTCTTGCCGGCAGCCGGCCTTTGACCTGTCGCCACTCAGGCCATGGGGGCTGGCATTTGTCACAGCCCTGGAGGAGGCAGGCTTGGGGAAAGTGGTCCGATTACCCAAAATCATGTTTGGGGTTGGGATAATTTTTTTATCCTAATTGCTTTAGCCACAGGAAATGAATCTGGACCGGAGCAGAAGATATTCTTGGGTTTATGCTCTGAACACACAATGTAATGATGCTTACGTTCCACTTTTAGGAGTGGCAAGGAATTTACCACACCAGAAAGAAAAATGGAGACAGCATCCAGCAGAACGTGAAGGTCATCCCTGTCGTCGGACAGGGAGGGTGAGTGGAAACCGCATCCTTCGGTCGGCGTGCTCTGGGTGGCTGTGCTGCAGAATCCGCTCTGAGTACTTAAGTAAGTTAGGGACTGCATGCGGAAATCCACAGGACTTGTACCAAAGTTAGATCATCCAAGAATGACGTTCTTCCGGACCATTCCTCGTGGCTGCAGCCTGGCCCTCCCACCTGTGACCTGGAGCCACCAGGTTCCAGACAGACTTGCTGCAGCTTCGCGGACACAGAGAGACTGACATGTTTACATTAGAATGCCACTGTATTAGGCTGTGTGTGAGGAAGGCTAGCCGGCGGACCCCTGTATTTAGAAGGTTTTGACCTAGTTCGATAGCCTGTGTATTTTTTCTGCATAGGCCTATCAAAGAGATAAAAGGATTTAAAACACTACCCTTTATAGAGATTCTCATATAAAACAGGTGCCTGCAGATTGCAAAGTGTCGTCAGGCAGGAGCCCCGCGGTTTGTCTCTGTCCATCTCAAATAGGAGGAGCGCTGGGGGAGGGTGAATATGGATTGCAGGACACCCTACAGTGAAGTGGAACCATTAGAAGTGATGATCTTAGAAAATTAAATAGGGAAAATGCTTAAGATAAATGCAAAATGAAAATGTAAATGTACAGTCATACCCACTGTGTGATTTCTTTCCTGAAACTAGAAGAAGGGAAGAAAGGAGCAGGAAGAGACGTGGCGGTGGGGGGTCCCACCAGCAGCTCTGTCCCTCGAGCCCACCCACCCCCCCCCGCCCCGACAGGCTTTCAGTGCCTGCAAGACGTCACTTCCTTGCATCCTAAGCACATGCTGTGACGTCGGCACCCGATCATCTCCATTTTACAGATGAGGAAACTTGAGGCTTGAGGTTTCTGGCCCAGGGTCTGGCCGCCAGCGCTCGGTGACAGTGTGGTCAGGTGCTTGATCACCAGGCTTGGCTGCCAGTTGGCGATCGCCTCAGGGAGGCCGGTCTGTGTGGGCTCTCTGTTGTGATTCTTTGCCTTTTTGTGTCCTTTCCAAAGTTTTTGTAGTAATTATTTAGGGATATAATTATCCAGGGGAGAAGTGGGAAAATGGAAGGCCCATGAAAGGAGTCAAGTTTGCGACTTCCGGGATGAGCCCTGGGTGCTTTGTCTTAGGCGCCTCCCGCCCCACGCTGTCTGAGCTACCCGTGGCCTTGGCCCCCAGCGTGGCCTCTGGTGCTGTCGTGAAGGGGCACGAGCACGCCGTGTGTTAGAACCTGAGAAAGAACATCAGCACAGAGGCCTGTGTCCGTGAAAACATGCTAAGGACTTCAAGGCTTTTGGTGGGTTAACAGTCCATTTTTGTAAAACACAAGTGTTTGTAGTCTGTGTTGTGATGACTTGGAAGAGTCAGTTTCTTGTCTGCAGAGGCACCAGAGGATGTGTGAGGACTCTGGTGTGCCTCTTGGTGGCCTTGGCCACAAACAATACAAATGTTCTCCTCCAAACATTTTGTGCATTGTGAAGACGAAAACTAGCTGCATCTCCATCAGAATAGAAAGCCGGGAGAGAAATAACGCATTGTTTTCTACTTGCAGAAAAATTAGACACTATGTGTCCATTATCAGAGTGTGCAGTGGCAACAATAAGGTACGTAAGGGGGGCCCCGGGCCCCCAGGTGTACCCCAGCCAGATGGCCCTGCTTGTACGAGTAGCAGTCGGAACTAACGGCTTTTACATTCATTTCCAGGCTGAGAAACGAAGTGAAGGTGTTCAGTCTGACCCTCACACAGGTACGCTGCTCCACACTCACTCCTAGGGGCCGTCAGGCTTTTGAGAAAAAGAGAAACAGACCCCTCCCCCGTCCGGCGCCTTGTGCGCAGGTGGGACTGCTTTCGTCGTGCCGCCGCGGTGTCCCGTTGTGTGTCTCCCTGACTCCCCGGCCGGGGTGACGCGTCCAGGGCCCGAGCACTCGTGGCGGTGCTGACAGCGTCAGGGGGTGGGGAGAGCACCGGTCACCTCCCGTGCGTGGACTTGCACGGAGACGGGTTGAGGGGATTGGGGTTGGTTGGCCTCATCTGTGCTCCGGGAGGCAAGAGCGTTGGGTGTCAGGCCACAGCACTGAGAAGGGACATCATCGTCTGACAGTAGTCCCCTGCAGCCTGTGGGCAGGGAGCTGGACCCCATCAGACTTGGCTCAGCCCGTATCTGTTCCCTGTCACGCCTTGGACCCCATCCGCGCAGGCCCAAATCTACGTTAGCGCAGATGTTTCTCCCCGGCCTGGAATCGCCTGTTTTCGCGCAGCACGTGCCGTGGCCTCTGGCAGCCCTGGGTGAGGGCTGGGCCGTGGTGGCCACGGGCTCTCCAGCAGGCCCACGTGGGTGCTCGACGAGCCTGCCGGCCAGGCGGTGCTCCGGTCGCCCGGCCAGCCCGAAGGAGCCTCCAGGGAGAAGACTTGTTTTCCTGCAGTGCCAGAACATTCATCCACTCTTTCTAGGTGTTTTTCTGAGCGTGTGCTGTGCCCACAGCCCCGTACTAAATGCTTGAATTAATGCAAATGAAGCCTTGCACTGACCTGGAGCGGGGAGGTCGGGGGGATAGACGTTTTGGGGTGAAGTTCCCTTTTTGCAGCCGGGGAACGTGGAGGCCTAAAGGGCCTGCCCACGGGTGACCCACGTGGGACATGGCAGAGCCGGCGGCTCCGGGGGGTGGGGGCGCGCACGCGGCCTGCTCTGCGGGCGCTCCAGGAGCCGCGGGGCTTTCCCCTGAGAGGAGGAGAGGCCACTGATCGCCGGGGGACACAGCGAGAAGTGATGGGTGGTGGGTGGGAAAGGACCGCCGGTGCCATGGTGGCCCGGGGGCAGGGGGGCAAGTCCCGGACAGGGAGAGGTGGACTTGAGGGAGAGGGGTGTGGAAGGAAAAGTGTTCCAGAAATAAGAACAGTCACAGAGGAGGGAAAGGTCAGAACGTGTTCAAGGAAGAACAGGGCTAACTTTTGACCAGTGTGGAAAGGGCAGCTGGGATCACAAAGGATCCCTGGACACAGGTAGGGGATTCGGATTTTCGTCCGCAGGTAGTGGGCATCTGAGGACTTTGAAGCGGTGGGGGGAGGGCGTGATCCTTCCTCTGGAGTTCCGGAGCCCTTGCTCCTGTGTTCTGCAAAGAGATTGGGACAAGCGTTGTCAATCTGCTGGCCAGCAGAGCATGCACAAGGGACTCAGATATGGGACTCCTGAGGGGAGCCCCGGGTCGGAAGGGAGCAGAGACTTCAGGGTTATGGAGGAGAAGATGGCAGAAAAGGAGCCGGGCAGGCAGTTCCCGGAGACCCGCCTGCTCTGGGATGTTACTGCGGGTGTAACCCAGGGGGTCCTACTGCGGTCACAGGAGGGAGAGGGGAAGCCTGGATCGTGGTCAGACGAGGGAGGGGCGTACGGAGCCAGAGTGGAGAGAAACCCTGGCTCTTGGATCCAAGAACGCGCTCATGACCTGTAGACGTGCGGGTCAGGAGGGCGGTGGGGGCAGGAGCCGGACTGTGGGGCTGGAGGGGTCGGGGTGGAGCCAGCAAGCGCGGGCCTGCCGGGACACTGACCCTTATGCTTCCAAGGTCATGGGGCATCTCTACTTGGATACTTTTTTCTTTCAGAAGAGCCCTGTGAGGTAGGCCCGGCTGTTGTCAACAGCCTGTCGGGTGGGAGGGAGCAGTGATCTGAAGGGACTGTGCTCCGTAGTGCCACCGTGGGGGGGGAAGGGGTCACGTGCCAGCAGTGGTGACATGAGGGTTGAGCTGGTCTCTGGGGAGAGGGCGGGGGCAGCCCGAAGACAGGAAGAACATTCCTGCGGGGGATGAGCAGTGCGCACAGAGCCTTCGAGACAGGCGAAGCCGGGCCAGGCCAGCCTGGGTTTCCTCCTGCAAGCAGAGGGGGGCCGGGGAGTCTCTTTAAATTGGTTAATGAAAAGGACCCCTTCCGGGAAAGATAGTCATGGTGACAGTATGGAGAAGACACACTTGGTATAATCAGGAGGACTTGGGAGCCAGCACAGTGTGAGGGACGCAGGAAAAAACTCAAGAATGTCATCAAGATTTCTAGCTTGGCCACTGGATGACATGGATGAAAATAGTAAGGTTTGTGCGGGGAAAGGACAGCGCGCTTAGATTTGAACTTGGTCCATCTAAGGCGCCCGGAGTGGCCCGCTGGAGATGTCAGGTGGGGTCTGGAGAGGCCAGACAGAGCCCTGGGCCTGGGCAGCTCTCCGGACGAGAGGAGCGGAGGCAGGAAGACCGAGCACTTGGGGGCGGGGGGGCGCAGGAGCAGACACGGAGGGCGTGTGCAGGGAAGCAGGATGCGGAAGGCCTTCGTGCAGCAGTGTGCAGCCACCGCGTGCCAGCGTGTGTCCCTGCTTCTGAGAGACCCGCACCCTGGGCTTCTCGGGTAGGGGCCTGGGTAGCTCAGAGGATGACGGGATGGGCAGGCAGGGCCTCACCAGGATCGGGACGGGTTCCGGGCCAGGCAGCGAGGAATGGGGGCCTCGGCGTATTTTACAGGCATCCTCCCGTGCTGTGGGCTTGGGGCCATTGGTACAGGCCTCGTGGACCCTGCGAGGACCTGGGGTGCTCCTCTGCGTCCGGGGGAAGCGAGCTTTCTCAGGTGTAGGTGGTAGAGACGCCAGGGAGAAGGAGGGCTGACAGGCCACTGGCTGACCTGGCTTTTGGGAGGTCGGTGGTCCCGGGGCAGAGCAGGCAGTCCACAAACGCTTGAACTGTTGAGAATGTCCAAGAAAGTTCTCTGAAAGTCTACTGCATTCCTAGCAGTGACTTAAAATGCAAGTCATGCAAGACACCCAGTTCTCAGCTTCCCCATAATCAAAATGGAGCTCATGGGGTGCCTGGGGGGCTCATGCAGGCAAGCGTCCAACTTTGGCTCGGGGCATGATGTCACAGCTTGTGAGTTTGAGCCCCGTGTCAGGCTCTGTGCTGACCGCTCGGAGCCTGGAGCCTGCTTCAGATTCTGTGTCTCCTGCTCTCTGTCCTTCCCCCACTCGCACTCTGTCTCTCAAAAATAAACAAATATTTTAAAAATTGGGGTGGGGGGTGCCTGGGTGGCTCTCTCAGTTAAGTGGCCAACTTTGGTTTACATCATGAGCTGGCAGTTCATGGGTTCGAGCCCCACATTGGGCTCTGTGCTGACTGCTGAGCCTGGAGCCTGCTTCAGGTTCTCTCTCTCTCTCTCTCTCTCTCTCTCTCTCTCTCTCTCTCTCTCTCTCTCTCTCTCTCTCTCTCTCTCTCTCTCTCTCTCTCTCTCCTCCCCCCCCCCCACTTCCCCTGCTCACACGGTGTCTCTCTGTCTCTCAAAAAATGAATACATTTTCAAAGACTTTTTGACGGTGCCCGTGGGAGCTGTTCCCGCCCTCGCTCTTCCCCCGGGCTCCCGGGGCTCCCCCAGCATGGCAGGGAAGTGTCGCTCAGTTTTCTCTACCAGAAAGAGGAGGCTGTGTGGGAGGATTGCACCCGACGGACCAGGACACTGAGAGCACAGGGCCCAAGTCGCAGGCGGTGCGGCGTCCGAGCGCGGGCGGCCGGGTGCCCGGACCGCGCCTGTTTGCTGTGCGCCTGCCGGTGCGCGCGCCTCGCTCGAGCTCCGCGGGGTGCGGCCTGCCCGAGGTGTGAACCCCACATCCCCCCAGCGCTCCCCGAGTCTGCTTTTGAGAGCCTGCTGGCTGGAGGCGCATCCCGGCAGGTGCGGGCCGTTCGAGATTGGTCTCGGAGGGGAAGCGGGAAGATCGAGTATTTACATAGCGGGAGGACTCTAGAAGGTTCGTACAGTGAAAGCCTGTGTCTCCTTCCCCTTTTGCCGCAGCCCCATCCTTGGTGCGCTCGCAGCATTTAGCCTCTGGGCGGCCACACCCTGGGAGCCCGGCCTGACTCCCCCGCGCTCCGCCCGCTCCTGGGGGAGGCCGTGCTCGTCCTCATCTCCCTGCGGCCTGGCCTGGGGCCCGGCGCCCGGGCGGCGCCCGGGAGTGTCTGTTGAGTGGCCACGGGGGAGGAGAATGCGGGAGCACCTTGTAGGCGCCCAGCCTTCGTATGGGGCCTGTGTGGACGGATCCTCCACGGAGCCCAGGGGGAGACAGGCCAGGGTCAGGCGTGGCCGGGGGAGGATCCGACTTGAGGGAGCGAGCCTCGCAGACAACACAGTGTCGCGTCCGAGGCAGGGGAGGCAGGCGTGCCGACAGCCGCGCGCGGTCACGGCAGGTGAGGCCAGGGGCCTGTCCTGCCCTTGGCTGCCAGCCAGCTCGTCGCGCCCTGGCGCCGCGGGGCTTCAGCGAGGGAGCCCGGAAGCGCGGTGTCGTGGGAGGCAGCACTTTCATCCCCGCTCAGGGACTTGCAGGTGCTGGTGAGTGTCTGTCGTGTGTCATCCGGCGCTGGTGAGGAAGGCAGACGGTAAAGCAGGTGATTACAGGCAGTGTCAGGGGTGCGGGCGGCATTAGGGGAACATTCCCCAAGGTCATGGTACCTGACTGCCTCTTCTAAGAGGATCAGGAGTTAACCAGGTAAAGGGGTCCGTTCCCAACTGGAGGCGAGCAGTTTGTACCAAGGCGTAGAAGGCTGTGAGGTGACCGAGCTCCTCACAAACAGGCGGTGATGGCTGGAAAGAGCCGGACTCTGGGCGCCACACCGCAGAGTTTGAATCGTGTCCTAAAAATAACAATGAGCCATTGGATTGTAATTGGGAGAGTGACCTGTTTTAGGAGGATCGCCTGGCCGCCTACAGAGAATGGGCTCAAGGGGACAGGTTGGGGACTGTGGGACCAGTGTGGGAGGCCGTCATTCTAATCCAGAGGAGGATGGCACGTGTCTGCCCAGGACAGGGACAGAGCAGGGGTAG
Source organism: Mungos mungo (assembly GCA_004023785.1). Lineage (NCBI taxonomy): Eukaryota > Metazoa > Chordata > Mammalia > Carnivora > Herpestidae > Mungos > Mungos mungo. Next base: position 4,234 of record PISW01001118.1, on the reverse strand, counting down.
TTTGAAGAGGTACTAAGGAGACACAATCAGCTGACCGGTTGAGGGGCAGGTACGGAGAAGTCACGTATGACTTGCTCCAAACGTCAGTGGATGTGGGGGACAAGGAGCCGTCCAGCCCGAGGTGGCCAGCGGCCGGCTGGGATGGAAGTCTGGCTCTCGGGAGAGGCCGCGCGTAGGACAGCAGCACAGCAGTCCGTTAACGAGCTCTCCCGAGGAGACGTGTCATCTGAGAGGACAAGCAGGGCTGAGGACGGAACCTTGGGACCGAGGACGAGGGAGACTAGGAAGGAGGAGTAGGAGACAGAAGGAGAACCAGGAGAAGGTGAGCGGGCGCACACCGCGAGTTTCCAGAAAGAGTGCGTAGCTGTGTCTAGTGCCGCAGTCAAGTCCGGTAAGAATTGAACTGTGTCCTCCAGATAGAGGAACAGGGCGGTCATCAGTCACCTGACAGGGTCACCGACAGTGCCCGCGCGGAGGAGAGCAAGTGAGGGAGCTTCCTGACGGTGGGGACAGTGGGGAGGAGGCCAGGCGAAGGCAGAGACGTGCGTGCGGGTGGGGAGGCTCCCAGTTTCCTCGTCTGTGAAATGGGGACAGATTGGAGTGGCTCAGCACCAGGTAGCACCTGCACAGAGGAGGGGACGGGGAGCAAGGTCACCTCTGCCTTGTCATTGACCGGCACGGGGTCGAGGGAGACAGGAGGCAGAGACGGCCTGGAAGAACGGTGGGGTCGGGAACAAAGATAAACTGCCATTTGAAATAGACCCCAGACTGGTCCGGGCTCCCAGGCTCCCCTTGAAAAGAGGGACATTCTGCCCTGGATCATTCTAGAGCAAAAATCCCTTTGAGGCAAGGATGGGCGGGAATCAAAATTTTTTCACCACTTTACCCAATTATATAGGAGTATAACAGGAAAACTCCTGAGTGCATTTCTTCTAGTTTTGGCTGCAAGTCCCAGGACTCTAATGACATCATCTGGAGTCTGTGGGGCACTTGCTCATGACTATAACCGGGGGCGACATTTTGAGAAAGTCCCCGTACCCCAACCTCATTGGTCAAAGCCTTCAACTCTGGACATTCTGTTGATTTGGGGGACTTCTTGAATGGTATTCTAATTCTCACATTTTGTTATTGAAAACCTGTGAGTCGGTAATTTTCCTAACCTGTTGTCAAAGTCCCTTTGAAGAGGTGATTTATAGTTTAACTGTTTCCACAGATAATCAGTCAGGCAAACACAAAGACAGAAGGAAAAGCTCGCTAGATGTCCGAGCTGCTGCCTCTCGAGCCAGTGAAGGTAGGTGCAAAGACGGGACGAGGTGGAACGGGGGGACACGTGGCCCTCGGTCCCCAGTCTCTCCTCCGGGTCCCCATCCACCTGCAGCACGGGACGGGCCGGGGGCGCTCCACAGCCCGTGTCCCCTGCCTCCTGCCGCAGGCTCCGTCCTCCGCCTTTGACGGGTACATCCTACTCTCCTTTCTATAGTTGATTTTCTAGATCTATATCTGTATCTATTCTATAGTTGACGTCCGTTCTTCTCCGTTATTGGATGGATAATGCGTAATGCATCTAGAAATTCTTATATTCCGTGGTGGGTTGCCACGGAAACTCCCCTTTGGTAGGGGAGGTGAGCTGCAATTGGAGATGCGAAAGACCCTCATTAAGCAAATACTAAGTTTTAATTGGAATATAATCTTTTAAGATTACATAGATACGCGGCCTGAATGATTTAGTAGTTTTTAAAATGCAATGAAAATGGTTACTGTAGCGTGGAGGCAAATATTTCTGCTGGCGGGGTACTTTCCTGGACCCCGAGGTGACCGGGGAAGCGTGTGGAGTCAGTTGTCAGTAGATCAAAAGCCACAACTTTCCAGGACGACAGCAACTCAGATTATACAAGAGATCGGGTGCCCTCAGGTTTGTTGCGAGACGCAAGTGTGTGTGTCCCGCACCACAGAGACTGCACAGCCCCCAGCCCCCCCAAGGGCAAGAAATGGCTCTGGCTTCAGAATGACCTTGAGTCCAGTCCCAGCTTCCTGTACTGTCTGCACAACCTTGAGGGGAGGCTCCCGTGCCTGCGTCTCCTCCCCGTGAGCCGGGGGCAGGCGCGCTGTCCACAGAGGCTGTGTGAGGGGTACGTGAGGTGTGTGGTGCCCTGGCGGGAGCGGCCCCATGGTCCTCCCTCGGGCAGAGCGGGCAGGGCCGAGGCCACCCCCGCCCACAGCCGTCTCTGCTCCTCCCGCTGGCCTCTGTCTGTCCTTAGGCTGACTCCGTCCATCTCTGTCCTTTTAAGAGTTAAATGTTTTTCCAGTGACAGTTCTGGGTTTTAGTCACTGTTACTCTTTAACGGAGTTATAATGTACATACAGTGAGGTTCAGATACTGAATGTTCGGTTCCGTGAGTTCCCACCGCTGTGCACACGCGCGCACACCTTCTGCCGCACAGAGGTAGCCCGATCCCAGGACCGTCCGTGAAGTTGGCCTCCTGGGCTCCGCGGAGGTGGGAGCACAGGGCACACACTGCCCACGCGGTGGCGGTGCCATCCCTCCCTGCAGTCCGGGAGTCCGGACCTCACTCTAGCGCCCGGCAGTCCTGCTGCAGGCCCGCGCCGCCTTCTCCGTTCTCTTTGCGGAGGCGTCTTTGGTCTTCTTCCCACTTCAGGGCATTAAGAGTAAGGCTGTAGGGGTGCATGGGTGGCTCAGTCGGTGAAGCATCTGGGTCTTGATCTCAGGGTTGTGAGTTCGAGCCCCGCGTTGAGCCCTGCACTGTGCTGGGCGTAGAGCCTATTTAAAAAAAAAAAAAAAGTGGCTGCGTGAATGTTTCTAGACAAGTCTTCCTGGGGGGTGGATGCGGACGTTCCTGTCCTGCCTAGAAGTGGGATGTGGCCCTTGGGTGGCTGCAGACGCCTCTCTGGCGGAAGTTGTGCCAGGTCACCCCGTCGCTGAGGTGAGGGCGTTCTGGGTGCTCCGCAGCCTTCCCGACTTGATTAGCTCAGCATTTTAAATTCCGGCAATTCTGGTACATATGGTCTAATTGTAACTTTCCCGATGACTAATGAGATTGTACGCTTACCATTTGGCAATCCTCTTTTGTGAAGGGCTGTTCAGATATTGTGCCTGTTTTTATAATTGGATTTATCTTGTTGGCTTATAGGAATTTCTTACATATTGTATTTTTTAATGTTCACTTATTTATCTTGGGAGAGGGAGCAGGGAAGGGGCAAAGAGAAAGGGAGAGCGAGAGGATCCCAAGCAGGCTCCACACTCAGCATGGGGCTCGATCTCTCAACAGGGAGATCGTCACCTGAGCCAAACGCAAGAGTTGGATGCTGGGGCGGCCCCCCTGGAGGGCTCAGGGAAGCGTCTGACCCTTGGTTTCAGCTCAGGTCATGATCTCACGGGTCGTGGGATTGAGGCCTGTGTCAGGCTCTGAGCTGATGGTGTGGAGCCTGTTTGGGATTCTCTCTCCCTCCCTTTCCCTCCCATCCCTCTCACTCTCCAGACAAACAGACATTAGAATTAAAAAAGACTTGGACATTTAACTGAGCCCCCCAGGCACCCTGGAATTCTTTGTATATTTTGGATATGGGTCTTCTTTTGGATATGTGCATCACAAATAGATTTCAGTCTGTGGTTTTCCTTTCCACTCTTCGTGGTCTTTAAAGAATAGAAGTTCTTAATTTTAATAAAGCTCCTTCTATCGGGGTTTTCTATCGTAGCTGGTGCTTTTTTTATGCCCTGTCCAGGAAATCGGTCCCCACCCCAAGGCCATGCAGATATTCTCTCATGTTTTCTGGTAGAAGCTTTACTGTCTTCTCCTTCACCTTAGGTCTGTGATCCATCTCCCATGAGTCTAACTGGGGAGGGCAGGGCTCGAGGTTGAAGTTTCTCCATACATGGGAATCCAGTCGGCCCCTGAGCATATTGAAAAATAGCATCTTTTGTAGCAGTGCCATTACTGTTAACTAGGGCACTAGAAGCACACGGTCACCTTCTGGACGCTTCTGTCTCGCTCTTCTCTCGGGCTGCACGCGCCGTCACCACCGTCGATTGCTGCGGCCTCTCCGGCCTCCATGTCTGGTGGGACCAAGTTGTTCTTCAAGGTTGTCTGGGCTGTTCCGAGTCCTGTGCGTTTCCACAGAAGATTTAGACTCAGCTTGTTACTTTACACACACAGGGCCGCCTGGGGCTCCTGGGGTTTTGTCTAAGAATGTCTTGAATCCTCAGATCAATTTCGGG